>CM076577.1:958373136-958954259 GCA_034641835.2 Pinus albicaulis | reverse complement strand
ATAAATGGAAAACACAGAGTTATACAATTAATATCAATGCCATGAATCAATAGTTATAGTATACTTAATTTAATTAAATGGCAGAACCCTGAGTAGGTGATTACAGGTATGTTTATATGTCTAGAAACAGAATTACATTAACTTAAAAACTAAGACAGATGTATGTTAATATGCGAGATGTTAGGTCCCTATATTACTAGTATAGTCCCTTATTTTTGTTAGTGTAACCCCCTTATTGTTATTATTGTACCCTTGTAACCCCCATTTTGTTATTATTGTGCCCTTAAATTATTATTGTTAGGTCGGCTAGGATTACATTGGGCCCACTAGGATTACATTATGGCCCCATGGACTCCTATATATAGAAAGGAGGTTTTGTAAATTGTGGCATCCAAGAATTGTTCATTTATGTAATGTATTGGAGGTTGCCCCCTCGAAGTGGCTTATTTCTAAGGCGTTAATATCTATTTTCTTCTATTTCTGAAGCTGGTTACACAACATTTGGTATCAGAGCTTTGGATTCTAGGGTTTCGCTGCTCCAAACAGGTCATCGTGGCATTTTCGCTATACATTTTTTTCTACGAAGTTTCAGATGCTGAAATTTTTAGGGTGCGAAGCCGAAATCCTGAGGAAGCTTGTCTAAAAATTTCAGACCTTGGTTCGCAATATTTGCGGAGATATCATCTGTGGAAGTCAGGTCTTTTTTCAAGCTCCTAAACAGGTCATCGTGGCATTTTCGCTATAAATCTGTTTCTACGAAGGTTCAGAATCTGAAATTCATATGGTGCGAAGCTAAAATCCTGAGGAAATTCGTCAAAAAATTTCAGAGCTTGGTTCGCAATATTTTTGGAGATATGATCTGTGGAAGGTAGTGCTTTTTCAGGCTCCTGAATTTCATCTCAAAGAGGTGATCGTGGGAAAAGTTTAATAACTCTCTCTCTGAATATTGGATTGGAGTGCCGTCAAAAGTGGTCACCAGTACACGGCCTGTAGTTTCTTCGCTATCAATTTCAGAGACAAAGGACAAAACAGTGACACGTGGCAAGTCGTACAAGTTCGTTCTACTGAACCAGTCTAGAATTAGGTCATTGTGGGAGATTGGACACAACTTTGTCTTGGAGAATCAAAATCAGGTCAGACCTGTGGCATTTGAAAGAAGCTTCAAAGGGCTACTACAGGGTTGAATTTCAGATATCGAAGATTTTCAATTACAGATATAGTTCAATTTCAATATCGATCTCCTAAAAGCTAGTAAAAGGTGTGTATTTTTTTTCCGAATTGCATAAGTCTTGTTTGAAGAATCAAGTTGAATTGATTCCAAGGGCATCTTGTAGAATAGATATCAATATTGAATTCTAAAATGGCCCCTAAAAAGAATTCAACACCCATCAAGCCTTTAGAAGGCTCTACCATGACTCATGAAGATGAAGAATTGCAACATGATCTATCAAAATTACAAGAACAAGTGCAACAAATTTCACTCTCGCAAAGAGCAGCAAAAAATGAAATGGAAGTTTTGAAGAAAGGTGTGGAAGTGAAAATGGATGGTTTGAAGAAAGGCATGGAAGCTAAGATGGATGGCGTGGAAGTGAAGATGGAAGGTTTGAAGAAAGGCGTGGAAGCTAAGATGGATGGTGTGCAAGCTAAGATGGAAGCTAAGATGGATGGCATGGAAGTGGGCATGGAAGCTAAGATGGAGGACATGAAAGACAACATGGAAAACATGAAGAATGATCTAAAAGCATACATGGAAGGCTTGATGTTGGTGGGAAGAACCACCATATTCCAAAAATGGATATGAGGAAGTTTGATGGAAAGGATCCTGTAACATGGATACTACGGATGGAGCAATATTTTGATCTCCATAACGTGCAAAACACACAAAAGGTACGCATTGCAACTTTACATTTAGAACAAAATACATTTGTATGGTATCGATGGCTTTGCTCCCGTAAAAAAATTGTCACTTGGTCCATTTTTACGGAGGAAATGATAGCACATTATGAGGATACAAAGAGCAACACCTTCTTTAGCCAATTGATAAATCTCAAACAAAAGGGTTTAGTGGGCCAGCACATTGAGGACTTCCAAAAATTGAATATAAGGGTAACTGATATTCCAGAGGAACACAGGATTGATCTCTTCATAGGCACTTTAAAGGATAACATCCAACATGAAGTTCGCGTTTTGGAACCTGATTCATTGGAGAAGGCATTCGGGTTGGCAAGAAAAGTTGAATGTAAAATTATGGCGACAAGGAAGCCTACCACTCAATTCTATAAAGAAGGAAGTGTTGCTACGCCTAGATTTCCACAACCTACAAGGTTGACACCACAACAATTGGAAGAAAAAAGAGCAAAAGGGCTTTGCTACGGTTGTGATAGCAAATACACTAAAGGTCATAAGTGTGCTGAGAAGAAATTATTTTACATAGATTGTGAAGAAGAAGAAGAAAATGAACAAGAAGAGGATATACACCAGGAACCACCCCTAGAAGAGGAAGAAATGAATCCGGCCATATCGTGTAATGCACTGGCAGGAATTACCACTCCTCAAACTCTCAAGATAGAAGGACATATAAAGAAGAAAAGGGTAATAGTGTTGATTGATTCAGGTAGCACCCATAATTTTATTCATTATAAGGTAGCCAAGGAATTAAATTGTTTCCTATACCCAGCACCAGAATGTCAAGTGGTGGTTGCAAATGGAGGAACTATAAATTGCTCTGGAAAATGCCATAATATCAAGCTAACCATGGGGGAATATGTATTGACTAGTCAAATGCTTGCCATTCCTATGGGAGGTGCTGATGTTGTACTAGGAGTACAATGGTTACAATCTTTGGGGACGGTAGCTTTTAATTTTCAAGAACTTTTCTTGAATTTTTTTTCAGAAGGAAAGGAAGTCGAATTACGGGGTATTGAAGGGAAGCCGAGAAGGATAATAAGCTCTAATGGCATGACAAAGCTTCTAAAGAAAGAACAACGAGGCGTAATTGCACAATTATGCTCACTAGAAGTTCCAACATCAAAATCATCTATTTCTGCAGATCTCCAACAAGTCGTGGACAATCATTCCAAGGTGTTTGAAACTCCCAAAGGACTCCCACCTATTTGTGATCATGATCATGCTATTCATTTGATTCCAGGAAGTGTTCCTCCAAACATCGGGCCTTATAGATATCCTTACTTCCAAAAGAGCGAAATTGAACGTATGATTGCAGAAATGTTAGAGGCGGGTATAATTCAACCTAGTCAAAGTTCTTTCTCTACTCCTGTGGTATTGGTACACAAGAAGGATGGATCATGGCGAATGTGTCCGGATTATAGGGAGCTCAATAAGCTCACCATTAAAGACAAATTTCCCATTACTGTGATTGATGAATTATTGGATGAATTACATGGAGCAATTTATTTTACCAAGTTGGATCTTCGTTCAGGATATCATCAAATTAGAATGAAGACTGAAGATATTCCAAAAACAACATTTCGAACTCATGAGGGTCATTATGAATTTTTGGTCATGCCTTTTGGCCTTACCAATGCACCTTCTACCTTTCAAGGGTTGATGAATTCCATTTTCAAACCCTTCCTTAGAAAATTTGTGCTAGTATTTTTTGATGATATACTAATCTACAGTAGGTCTTGGAAGGATCATGTTGAACATGTTGACAGGGTGCTCAAACTATTGCAGGAGAAACAATTATATGCAAAAAAATCCAAATGTTTCTTTGGAGTAAAAGAGGTGGAATATCTGGGTCATATTGTATCTCACGAGGGTGTTAAAGTAGACCCTAACAAATTAAAGCCATTAAGGAATGGAAAGTCCCCACAACCATAAAGAAGTTGCGAGGATTTCTCGGGTTAACAGGGTATTATCGCAAGTTTGTTAAGAATTATGGGAGAATAGCGGCACCTCTAACAACATTATTGAAGAAAGATGCATTTTCATGGACTCCTGAAGCAACTAAGGCCTTTGAACGTCTTAAAGAGGCAATGTGCCTAGCACCGGTCTTAGCTACACCAGACTTCACAAAAACCTTTATTGTGGAATGTGATGCCTCAGGAAATGGAATTGGTGGAGTTTTAATGCAGGAAGGAACACCCATTGCTTTTGAAAGTCGTCCAATCAAAGGAAAGTATTTACAGAAACCTATTTATGAGAAGGAAATGTTAGCAATACTACATGCACTAAAGAAATGGCGAACTTACCTAATGGGAAGACACTTCAAGGCAAAAACTGATCATGATAGTCTTAAACACTTTTTGGAACAAAGACTATCGTCAGAAGAACGACAAAAATGGGTCACAAAGATGTTGGGTTATGACTTTGAAATAATCTACAAAAAAGGAAAGCTTAATGTTGTTGCAGATGCACTCTCAAGAAAGAATGAAGAGGTCGAAGCATTGCTTTGTGCCATTTCTATTATCCAACCAGATTGGATAACCGAAACAAGAGATGAATGGAAGAAGGACAAAGATGTATGGACACTCATTCAAAAGTTGCAGCAAGATCCTAGTACATATGATACATTTAGTTGGAAAAATGATTCCTTATGGTACAAAGATTGCCTATATCTTTGTAAGAATTCCCAACTAAAAACAAAAGATTCTTCTGGAATTGCACACTTCTCCTTTAGGAGGACACTCAGGATTTTTAAAAACTTACCACAGGGTGAAGAAAGAATTTTTTTGGGATGGCCTTAAATCTGATATTCAAAAGTTTGTGGCGGAATGTTTGGTTTTCCAGTAGAATAAAGTGGAAACAATTAAGAACTCGGGACTTCTGCAACCTTTATCCATTCCAAGTCAACGTTGGGAGGAGATTTCAATGGATTTTATCACAGGTTTACCTAAGTCCGAAGGAAAGAGTGTCATGATGGTGGTAGTTGATAGACTTACCAAGTATGCACACTTTTGTGCATTATCTCATCCATTTAAAGCAAGTACAGTTGCTACTACATTTATGGACAGAATTCAAAAGCTACATGGAAGCCAAGGGTTATTGTGAGCGACAGAGATCCCATTTTTACTGGAAATTTTTGGACGGAGTTATTTTCTTGTTTGGGTACTCAATTAGCTCATAGCTCATCTTATCATCCTCAATCTGATGGTCAAACTGATATAGTAAATAAATGTTTGGAATGATATCTTCGTTGTTTTGTATCTGATAAACAAACACAATGGGTCAAGTGGTTACCTCTTGCTGAATGGTGGTATAACACTTCCTTCCATACTGCAGCAAAAAATGACCCCATTTATGGCACTTTATGGATATCATCCACCATCCATCACATCATATTTAAGGGAAAATTCGAAGGTTCAAGCAGTGGAAGATCACATCGAGCATCAGCAAGAAGTTCTCCAACTCTTAAAGGATAACCTAATTTGGCACAAAATCGAATGAAACAACAGGCAGATTAACATCGTAGCGAGAGAAGTTTTGATGTAGGAGATTGGGTATTTTTACGGCTACAACCATACAAACAAATGTCCCTCAAGCAAGCAAAGAAGGATAATAAATTATCGCCAAAGTACTATGGTCCTTTCAAGGTGTTGCAAAATATTGGTACTATGGCATACAAATTGGAGCTTCCTGCTTCTTCGCGAGTACATCCAGTTTTCCATGTTTCATGCTTAAAGAAGGTTATAGGTGAAGATCTTCCAGTTCAAACAGTATTGCCATAACTTGATGGGGAAGGGAAAATCATATTGGAACCTGAAGCAGTCATGGAAAAAAGAACTCGACAACTACGGAATCGATCAATTTCAGAGTATCTCATCAAGTGGAAGAACTTACCCACCGAAGATTCTACATGGGAGGATGAGAATTTTATACAGAAGCACCCGAAGCTACTCAAGTGTTGAGGACAACACTTTTTTGAAGGAGAGGGGCATGTTAGGTCCCTATATCACTAGTATAGCCCCTTATTATTGTTAGTGTAAACCCCTTATTGTTATTATTGTACCCTTATAACCCCCATTTTGTTATTGTGCCCTTAAATTATTATTGTTAGGTCGGCTAGGATTACATTGTGGCCCACTAGGATTACATTATGGCCCCATGGACTCCTATATATAGAAAGGAGGTTTTGTGAATTGTATCATCCAAGAATTGTTCATTCATGTAATGTATTGGAGGTTGCCCCCTCGAAGTGGCTTATTTCTAAGGCGTGAATATCTCTTTTCTTCTCTTTTTGGAGCTGGTTACACAACACATAAGAAGTGTTGAGACTTCAGAGCGGTGAGGACAGTCTTGTGTAAAAGTGCTCCTCATTACATATCAAGCAAGGGTAATGAGGTTTCCAAGAATTTCCAGATTGTTGATCAGATGATCATTCCTGCTGGGGTGAATTTTTCTTTTTCTTTGGTTTCCCCTTTTTTTTTGTTCTAGGGTTCTTGTCAATTTTTCCTTTGTAAGATGACACGACATGTATTTCGGAAGAAGGTGCGGGATCAGAAGCAGTAGAAGTGTGATTTTTTGCAGAACCAATCATATTGTCGCCGGCATGAGAGTCCTTACTAGACTGAGGAGGAACAGTAAAATTTGATCGCGACGTGTTTAGAAATTTCTCATAGAGTGTGCCAGACTGAGTATAAATCAAATCTAAGTACTGGGCATGAGAAATGACTTGCTCTTCAATGATGACGTCACCTTTAGCTACATCCTCGCTGATAGATGGCAGCAAGGACTTAATAAACCACTTAGCTAAGAGTTGATCAAGAATAGATGTTTTGACCATTTGACAATGACAACACCACTCATGAATATGATCAGAAATGTGAGTAGCAGTTGTCTGTTTAAATTTGTTCAATTGTTTCGTTCTAGTTTCATATCATATGGGTAACTAGAAGTGGGTTAAAAATGTAGTGGCTAAGGCAATGAAGTTATCAAATGAAGCTCGTGGTAATTTAATATACCACTTCGCAGCCAGACCAGTAAGCGTACGCTAGAAAATATGTAGTCTAACATATTCATCATTTAAGGAGTTTGATAAGCACCACAAATGATAATTCATAACATGCGTTGACGGGTCTTCTCCAGGGTTTCCATTAAATTTAGGAATGTTGGAGGGTAATTTGTGTGGAATAACCGGCAACCAAGGAGAATAGCTGATGGGATCATTGGTAATTTGGTTTAAATCAAGTAATTCTAATGTTGTGGCAAAGGGCAACTGTCGATTCAAGTCAGGTTGAGCATAACCAGGATAGGATGAAATTTCTTGGGAAATAGGCCTTTGTGAACCAGCATAAGGGATTTGTTGCTCGTAACCCAGATAGGGGTTTTTTTCATGACCAAACACTTGAGGGATATGTTGACCAAGACTGGATAATCTTGTTGTTCCGGTATTTGAGGTTGTGGCTACCAAGGTGATTGCTCGCCAAGATTATATCCCAAACCAAAATATATTGGACCCACTTTTGAATAGGTAAGACCGATAGGATCATGTGACATCCCGTAAAAGGGTAATCTAGCTTGTGGTTGTAAGATTCTAGATACAGGTGGTTGTTGTAAACCAGCCGAAGGAGGTGGAGTCTAGAGGCCCAAGACTTGAGGGTAATGGGTTGAAGGACCCACCTGAGATGGTTGAGGTAAAGCCAACTGATCCTGTAAATGGGGTAATGAAGTATTTTTTATCACCCTATTAATTTCTTAAGTTGTGGGATTTGAGTTTTTAGTCAAAGAACACTAGGGGTAACCACAAACCTACTTCAAATCCTAGGATCTAGCCTTCCTAGAATTCAGAGAGGGCTCTCTCTTTAAGATTTATCTTTGTTTATTATTTATGTTTTTAGGCTATTTATGATAAAACAATTGGTTTTTTTTTAAAGGATTTGGTGGGAAAAAATCACTTAGAAGTAAACTAGAGAGAAATCTACTTGTCCATTGGGCTATGGAGTCTAAATCTATATAGCAATACTAGAAGTTAAGGCCAAAAAGGTACAAATGTATTCATGGCAAGATAGATAACCCTCAGAGATTTGGGAAAAGTGTTTTTGGTGAAATGGTATGATCAGGATAAAAGGCCATGAAAGATCCTTTGATCCAGAAAGTAGAAGAAGGAGGCAAGGGTCAAACGAGAGTAGGAGCAATTAAGAATTCCTCACATCGGAAATCGGCAGAAAACATTTAAATGGTAACTAGTTAAAAACAGAGAGTAAATGAATAGCCTGTATTAATATTCCTAGTTACTCATTAAGATTGAAAAAACATATATAATGGAATGCATGAAACTCAAGAAAGAAAAAAATGAAAAAAAGAAAGCACTTTACTCATCAATTTATCACAGGGATCCTGAATTATGATGCCAGTTTAGCTTTGTCCAGTCTGCTACTTCGAAATCAACACATGAGAGCCTCCAATGTATCAGCAAAAAATCTATAGTAATCTTAGCAATTTTATTCCACCCAAAATACTTCAAAGAGTGAAGTATTTATACGAATTCTAAACTAGAATATCTTGAAAAAATATCAAGATTAGTTTATAAATATCTCCAATTGTTTTACATAAATAGAACTTAAGTAAAGGAAACTCAAAACTAATGCATCTATTTGGCACTATTTTTTATGGATAGGTGATGACAAAGAGGAGAATTCAAATTTGATCTCAACTCTTAGTTGATGATGAGGCATCCAAGTCACTAATTGTTTCCTTTCTTTGTGCATTCTGCTCCAGCAATTCTACAAAGTTGGGGTACAATTATACCTTTGTATTTCTAAATATGAAATAGATATGTAAAAAGTGAAAGTGGTTATTGTATATTAATAAGATCATGAGATAAACCTCTCTCAGTTTCCTAAATTTCTGCTCCAGCTGTTCACAATAGGCTCTGCAAAAAGATGTGTAAAACAGGGTTTTACAAAGTCTGAAAAATAGGCTGTAAAGATGCGCATGTATCTTTCATTCTGTAATACCTGTGCACAAAGTGAGATAGGTTTTTGTATATGGCCATCTTAAGAAAAAAAAAATCCTTAATTTTTGTAAGATTTATTTCTTCTTGGCCACAATATTCTCTGCAAAATGATGACTTAACAGGAATTTTCTGGAAAAAGTTCTTTCCAATATTGTTTAATATTTCCCAACCCATAATGGCTGTTAGAAAAGTGAGACGGTTTTTTGTAGTTGGATAGCTTAAGAACATAAACCTCATTCAATTTTTCAAAATTCATCTTGGATTGGTCACAATAGTTTCTGCAAAACAATGACTTAAACAGGAAATTTCTGCAAAAATGTTCCTTTTTGTTATGTTTTCATCTTTTAACCTTTTTGTTATTTTAACTGTTTTTTCTTTCACTTTGGATAAACTTCATTGTTGTTGGTGAAATTATTTTCATCTCTGTTAACCATTACTACCTTTGTTTTTACTTTTACTGTTTCACCTTGACTGCTCTGTAACTTTGTTTTAACTTTCACTCTGACTTTTACCTGATACACTTTAACTCTGATGCTCTTTGACTATTCTGTTTCATTGTCATTGTGAATTCTGATTTCAATTTTACCATTCACTGTGCACATTTCATCATTCTGATCTCTCTTTGACTTGATTTTATTCTTTCTTTGTATACAAATTGTTTGTTGAAAGAAGCTTTTGAATTAAAATCTGAGAATTTGGAGCAAACAATTTTGTCAACTAGTATTGAAACTGTTGGCCCAATTTCTTATTCTGATAACAACCTGCAAAAATCAAACAATTTTTTAATGAAACAGAGGTCTGCAAGGAGGTGATTGAAGGCTTTTGAAAGACCTGTGGAATGAGATCTGTCTGTGGAGGTTTAACTCTGTTTTTTAGGCATTATTGGGCTACTTCTGCAATATTAGACTATTTGCAGGAGTTTTTATATTAAATAGAGAGAAAACTGAGAAATTTAGGTTAAGGATGACTTCTTTTGGGCTTTTTGCCCAATTTGGTTTATCTGAGGATGTAAAACTGGCCTAAAACAAAAAACAGGGGTTTTCTGAGTAGGTTTTGATTGAAAAAGGGATTTTTAGGATATATTCAGAATTTTTTAACCCTTTAGGTCTTTGAATTTGATCTTTGAACTTCGGAAACTGGAAATTTGGCTTTAGAAAGGTTTGTAGTAAGAAACAGGGTTTCCTGGAAAAATTGGCCAGGGTTTGGCCTTTTTTTGGTGATTTTAGGCAATTTCTATAGATAATTCTCCTAATTCAGACTTTAATTTATTTATGGATAGTTTAACCTTGAAATTTTTAGGCCTATTTATTGAAAAATACCTCAAATGACAGGTTTTTGATTGTTGGAAGGGTTTTCTGCAACTTTTGTGGTTGAATTTGAGCTTTGTTCCAACTTGCTGGAGTAGAAAATGGCTTGTATAATCTTCAAACAGGGGATCTGTGATTAAATCTGGGTTTTGATTTAGAAATTGATCAACATGGGCTTACACACAGTTAGGCGGCTTCAATACAATTTGGCGGAGCTCTCTTTCAGTTTGAAATACGCAACTGAACATTAACAATGGTATATCAAAGGTTTTAAACTTTGATATTTAACCATCGTAAATGCATTAATTACAGGTCTTATCACACGCGAGAAGGTAGTTTAGATTTTGAAATGCGAAAACCATCAGTAGTTTTTGCATAGATCTCAGGCGGTAAGCTTTTTTTTCCAAAACGAATGCGATCGAATGGGGTTTTGCCATGTCGCCGGAGGCGGAAATGAGAAAACCACCCATTTCACGTTTGTTTGGGCTGTGGGTGAACGATCATGTTGTGAGCACGAAAAGGATATGGCACCGTTGGATCATCGGGAAGGGAGCGAACGGCTGAGATTTGATGGGTAGGTGCAGTCAAAAGGACAGTGGGACCGGGGTGACTTCTGCGCTAGTGGGCTTTAAAATATAATAAACCTTTATATTATATGTGTTGTGATCAAAGTTTTATATACAAAAGGGCTACGTATAAGCGATATATGGTGAGTTTATTGGAATGGGAGGGATGCGCATGAGATGGGGCTATATTAACTTGGGTTAATGTTTATATAAAATGTGGAGTTTTATATAACGGGGAAAAGGGAAAAGGTTAAGTTACATTATGGCACACTTTAACCTTAGGTTAAGCTTCTGCGGGGAATAATGGTAACTATATTACAAAGGCGGGGGTTGAACCTTTATAAGAAACTTAGGATAAAAAGAGATAAAATGGGATAACGTTTATGCACTTAGACATTCATAAGATATGTAATAAAAGCCAATTTTTCATTTTTGTTTTATTATATAGTTTTTAAACCACGAGAGGGTTTAATAACTATAGGGGGCAGGGTATTTCTATATAGTTAGTTTTAGGCCAAAGGGGGTATTTTTTGGGTTTTATTTCAGCATGTGGATAATCACTTTGGCTTAAAATCTTATAATAATGGGTTTTTGCAGAATATTTAACATAAAGGGAATTATATAGGTAGGATAAGGTAATTTTAGGGATTTAATAGCATAAGTTAGAAATTAATATGACAAGGGGAAAGTAAGACACAAAAATACACTTATATGACTAAGTAAAGTGAAAATTTTTAAAGAAAACCTTGTTATTTCATAAATTCACTGCTTTTACTCAGGATAGAGTGTTTTTTGAGGGTTTGTATGCTTTATGAATGAAGGGAGTTAATCAAATGGGATTTTATGTATCATTGAGTAAAAAAGGAGTTTTTACTTATGAAAATGAATTAAATGTATGAATGATGGATGAAATAAAGGTAAAGGGGATTTTATCATAAGAATTCAACATTTTCCACTATCTAGTCATTGAGCCTTCGGTTCGGTCCCAACAGAAGTCAAAGAAATGCTCTGAGCCTCTTTGACTGGAAGTATAGAATACTGAATACCTACAAGGGGAGGGAAATTAGTAATTTTTTCCCGGTGAAGAATATTTACATGATTTTTCCCACTTATTTCTACCTACCCAACATTACTCTAACATTTTTTCTTCCTTTTGGCAGGTGCATTTAAGCTTGCAACCTTGAAACATTTATTCTTTTGAAAGCATAAACTATCTAATTCTACCTTATTTGATCCAAGGGCTCAGATTAAACTGTTGAGCCCCTCATTATTTTCTACCTAACTAATAATTTGTCAGGATTTAACTGTCTGACAAATATTTATTCACTATCTAAAACATGGAAATTGAAAACATGATAAGTCAAGATTAAACAATTTAACTCATCATGGATTATGGCATTTATTGATACTCTGCCATAATCATTTATTTAATAGAAAAAAGGTAAAAAGTAGTGCCATTTGAACTTTCTCACTTTCATGTCTTATTTTCATCTTTTTCTTTTGGGGTTTATATTTTTTTAAGTCCTTTGACCTTTCTTTTAGGACTTTTTACCCTCTTTTTGATTTTTTATTATTCTTTTATTTTTATTTTTTTTCAAAATATGGGAAAACAACTTGCAGAAAGCAAGGTATGTACATATTTACAATACTATCAAAATTCAATTCAAAATTATGAATCCTATATTTATAAGACCCTAACAGTGGCTTCACATGGGGATGGCATATCCTTGTGAGATGTCAAGAACACCGTCGACTAGTAGCCTGATCCTTTGAGCCAATCCCAAACATGCATTTTCTTTGTTATAAAATCTCTGTGACTAAAACTCTTGAAATGAATTTAGTCCTTTTCTGCAAACTTAAATCTGATCTGAAACAAAAGAACATATTGCATTTCTCAAACCAAACTGATAGATCTTAAATATCTTTAGGACCTTCTCCTTGGCTTTAATGAATTATTTCAAAACTAGCTAAAAACTGAATACTGAAAAAAAAAATGCTCAAATCTTTGAGCTTATTTGCATTCATCTACCTACTCTAATCTACTATTAATTTTGTTGAATCAGGTAATACAAAAATGCCAATGAAGACATTCAAGTAGTTGTAGAAATGAATGGATAACTCGACTGCTTGTCATCAAACTTGGAAGTATAACTTGATCATGTGTCTTCATAATCAATGATACGATGTGAAATGGAAATTGCTGATATATGTGATCCTCATAGATAAAAACATGTTTGCATACTTGAGCTAAAAATATTCTCCATATAATTTGCTATAGGATCATCAAAAGCATAATGTATGATTTGTGCTTCTAGGCCTTCAATGACTAGTTTCTCAGTTGTATTCTGAATATTAATCCCTGAAACTATTTCTTCAGTCTTGTGCTTGAAAGAATAATCATCCTCAAACTGCAAGTCAAAAGGTAGTACAATTTCCTCTTGCTTTGGAGAATGAAAATTTTCCAAGAATTCTTTAGGATCTCGGAAATTATAAGACTGAATTTGAGAATGTAAAAGTTTAATTTCGTTTTCATAATTTTCAGAAATTATCTCAAGAACACATTTTTTTAGTTGAGGAGAATATTTTCTTAATTTCAAATTAAGAAATATAGCTCTTAGAAAATTCTCATCAAGCTAAAATTCTAATATCTCATCCCTCAAACTAGCTAGTGATTGTTCTATGAAGTTAGCTTGAATTTGGAGAACATAATTATCATCGTACTGATCATACCTATATTCAAATATTCAAAAGAAGGAATGTCATCAATCATACACTTTAGATCAGCAGATTTATTTTCCAGCAATCCTAATATATCTTGATTAGATTGGTTGCATTCTATTTGAAAGTCATCATTTTGCTCAATGGGAGTACTATCAAGCAATGGGCCTTTTTGGGAAGGTAGAACAACATGAGCATCAACCTGTTCTTCTGTCTCTTCATGGATAAAAACTTTAGTACATTCATCAACATTAGAATAAGTAGAAACAATTTCTTCATTATGTAAACATTTTAAGGATGGTTGCATGTTTAGAAGCAAATTGATTTCTTCTTCGGTGAGGGGGGGTGGGAATCTCTGAATTCTTAGATTTGAATAACAATTGTTTTTTCTCTTATGTAAAAATTGATCATGAGGTTGAATATTTTATTTAACTTCATTCAAAACATTATATGAAATATCATTTGTTACTACAAAGGGGCTTTGTGGATCTTGATTCATCTCCTGATCTATTTCATCTTTGTTTAACTCCTCTTGATTATCATGACATTTAACTTGAGAATGAAAGTTATGGACTTCTTCTAATAAATATTCAGGATGCCAATTTCCAAAATCTTCATCAATATTTTTAAGGAAATATATAATATCTTCAGCTTGATCACAACAATTTTCAGCTAATGATAAAGATGGAAAATCTTCTTTGTAATGCTCATAAAATACCTTGTGAAAATATTTTAAAGAAAATAAACTAGCAAGTTTGAGAGCTTCATACCATTCCCTTGCTGGTCCTTCTAAGGTTGCCATGAATAGCTTCATGAGGAAATCCTCATGCCAATCACCCTTCAATCTCCATGAGTGTATATGAAATTTAAGGATATGTAACAAAGGATCATCAGCATTCTCATCTTGAAACATGGGCAGATTTTTATCCCAATTTACCTTTTGTAGTTTGTGTGGAAATCCAGGTATGTGATTGTTGCTCATGGGAGCATACCTGCATTTTATTCTTGGGTCATCTTGTAAATTATTCATAAATAAAATCCACTGTATCTATACAACCAAGTTAGATCCTTATAAAAAATACAACATATATTGAAAAACTTTCTTAATGAGAAAGAACATAATGTCTTGGATTAAGATCCAAGTTGAAAGCCTGATCTTTCCATATTGTTCTTTCAGGTTCATTCCTCCAGTGAATTCTTGATTGTGAAATTGATGTGGAGTCGCCAGGTGGATGATTTTAACCTTTGTATGTCTGATCACTGTCCACCATCATAGATCAGATCTGAACCTATAAAATATTTCTGAAGAAAAGGTTAGTCTTCCCCAGTATGGTCGCTAGTATGTTATCACCCTAGTAATTTCTTAGGTTGTGGGATTTGAGTTTTTAGTCAAAGAACACTAGGGGTAACCACAAACCTACTTCAAATCCTAGGATCTAGCCTTCCCAGAATTCAAAGAGGGCTCTCTCTTAAAGATTTATCTTTGTTTTTTATTTATGTTTTTAGGCTAGTTATGAGAGAACAATTGGTTTTGTTTTAAAGGATTTGGTGGGAAAAATAACTTAGAAGTAAACTAGAGAGAAATCTACTTTTCCATTGGGCTATGGAGTCTAAATCTAGATAGCAGTACTAGAAGTCAAGGCCAAAAAGGTACAAACGTATTCAGGGCAAGATAGATAACCCTTAGAAATTCAAGAAAAGTGTTTTTGGTGAAATGGTATGATCAGGATAAAAGTCAAGGAAAGATCCTTTGATCCAGAAAGTAGAAGGAGGCAAGGATCAAACGGGAGTAGGAGCAATTAATAATTCCTAACACCGGAAATCAGCAGAAAACATTTAAATGGTAACTAGTTAAAAACAGGGAGTAAAGGACTAGCCTGTAGTAATATTCCTAGTTACTCATTAAGATTGAAAAAACATATATAATGGAATAGATGAAACTCAAGAAAGAAAACAATGACAAAAAGAAAGTACTTTACTCATCAATTTATCACAGGGATCCTGAATTATGATGCCAATTTAGCTTTGTCCAGTCTTCTACTTCGAAATCCACACATGAGAGCCTCCAATGTATCAGCAAAAAATCTATAGTAATCTTAGCAATTTTATTCCACCCAAAATACTTCAAAGAGTGAAGTATTTATAAAAATTCTGAACTAGAATATCTTGAAAAAATATCAAGATTAGTTTACAAATATCTCCAACTGTTTTACATAAATAGAACTTAAGTAAAGGAAACTCAAAACTAATGCATCTATTTGGCACTATTTTTTATGGATAGGTGATTACAAAGAGGAAAATTCGAATTTGATCTCAACTCTTAGTTGATGATGAGGCATCCAAGTCACTAACTGTTTCCTTCCTTTGTGCATTCTGCTCCAACAATTCTGCAAACTTTGGGTCCAATGATACCTTTTTATTTCTCAATATTAAATAGATATGTAAAAAATGAAAGAGTTTATTGTATAATAATATGTTGATGAGATAAACCTCTCTCAATTTCCTAAAATTCTGCTCCAGCTGTTGACAATAGGCTCTACAAAAAAATGTGTAAAAAAGGATTTTACAGAATCTAAAACATAGGCCGTAACGATGCACATCTATCTTTCATTATGTAATACCTATGCACAAAGTGAGATAGGTTTTTTTATATGGACATCTTAGGAACAAAAACCTCCTTCATTTTTGTAATATGTATTTCTGATTGGCCACAATATTCTCTGCAAAAATGATGCCTTAACAGGAATTTTCTACAAAAAGTTATTTTCAATATTGTTTAATATTTCCCAACCCATAATGGCTGTCAGAAAAGGGAGAGAGGTTTTTGTATTTGGACAACTTAAGAACATAAACCTCCTTCATTTTTTCAAAATTCATCTTGGATTGGTCACAATAGTTTCTGCAAAACAATGACTTAAACAGAAAATTTCTGCAAAAATGTTCCCTTTTGTTATGTTTTCATCTTTTAACCTTTTTGTTCTTTTAACTTTTTTTACTTTCACTTTGGATAAAATTAATTGTTGTTGGTGAAATTATTTTCATCTCTGTTAACCATTACTGCCTTTGTTTTTACTTTTACTGTTTCACCTTGACTGCTCTGTAACTTTGTTTTAACTTTCACTCTGACTTTTACCTGATACACTTTAACTCTGATGCTCTTTGACTATTTTGTTTCACTGTCATTGTGAATTTTGATTTTAATTTTACCATTCAATGCACACATTTCATCATTATGATCTCTCTCTGACTTGATTTTATTCTTTCTTTGTATACAAATTGTTTGTTGAAAGAAGCTTTTGAATTAAAATCTGAGAATTTGGAGCAAACAATTTTGTTAACTAGTATTGAAATTGTTGGCCCAATTTCTTATTTTGATAATAACCTGCAAAAATCAAAAAATTTGTTAATGAAACAGAGGTCTGCAAGGAGGTGATTGAAGGCTTTTGAAAGACTTGTGGAATGAGATCTGTCTGTGGAGGTTTAACTCTGTTTTTTAGGCATTTTTGGGCTACTTCTATAAGATTAGACTGTTTGTAGGAGTTTTTATATTAAACAGAGAAAAAACTGAGCAATTTAGGCTAAGGATGGCTTCTTTTGGGCTTTTTGCTCAATTTGGTTTATCTGAGGATGTAAAACTGGCCTAAAACAGAAAACAAGGGTTTTCTGAGTAGGTTTTGATTGAAAAAGGGATTTTTAGGATATATTCAGAAATTTTTAACCATTTAGGTCTTTGAATTTGATATTTAAACTTCGGAAACTGGAAATTTGGCTTCATAAAGGTTCGTAGTAAGAAACAGGGTTTCCTGGAAAAATTGGCCAGGGTTTGGCCTCTTTTTGGTGATTTTAGGCAATTTCTACGGATAATTCTCCTAATTCAGACTTTACTTTATTTATGGATGGTTTAACCTTGAAAGTTGCAGGTCTATTTATCGAAAAATACCTCAAATGGCGGGTTTTTTTATTGTTGGAAGATTTTTCTGCAAATTTCGTGGTTGAATTTGAGCTCTAGTCCAACTTGCTGGAGTAGAAAATGGCTCATCTAATCTTCAAACAGGGGATCTTTGGTTAAATCTTGGTTTTGATTTAGAAATTGATCAACATGGGCTTAAACACAGTCAGGCAGCTTCAATACAGTTTGGCGGAGCTCTCTTTCAGTTTGAAATACGCAACTAAACATTAACAATGGTATATCAAAGGTTTTAAACATTGATATTTAATCATCGTAAATGCATTAGTTACAGGTCTTATCACAGGCAGGAAGGCATTTTAGATTTTGAAATGTGAAAACCATCAACAGTTTTCACGTAGATCTCTGGTGGTAAGCTATTTTTTCCAAAACGAACACGATCGAATGGGATTTCACCACGTCACCAGAGGCGAAAATGAGAAAACCACCCATTTCCTATTCGTTTGGGTTGCGAGCGAATGATCATGTTGTGGGTGCGAAAAGGATCTGGCACTGTTGGATCATCGAGAAGGAAGCGAACGGCTGAGATTTGATGGTCAGGTGCGGTCAAAAGGACGGTGAGACCGAGGTGACTTATGCGCTGGCGAGCTTTAAAATATAATAAAACCTTTATATGATATGTGTTGTGATCAAAGTTTTACAAAAGGGCTATGTATAAGCGATATATGGTGGGTTTATTGGAATGGGAGGGACGCGCATGAGGCGGGGCTATATTAACTTGGGTTAATGTTTATATAAAATGTGGATTTTTATATAACGAGGAAAAGGGAAAAGGTTAAGTTATATTATGGCACATTTTAACCTTAGGTTAAGATTCTACAGGGAAGAATGGTAAGTATATTACAAAGGCGGGGGTTGAACCTTTATAAGAAACTTAGGATAAAAAGAGATAAAATGGGATAACGTTTATGCACTGAGACATTCATAAGATATGTAATAAAAGCCAATTTTGCATTTTTGTTTTATTATATAGTTTTTAAACCACGGGAGGGTTTAATAACTATAGGGGGCAGGGTATTTCTATATAGTTAGTTTTAGGCCAAAGGGGGTATTTTTTGGGTTTTATTTCAGCATGTGGATAATCACTTTGGCTTAAAATCTTATAATAATGGGTTTTTGGGGAATATTTAACATAAAGGGAATTATATAGGAGGACAAGGTAATTTTAGGGATTTAATAGTATAAGTTAGAAATTAATATGACAAGGGGAAAGGAATATACAAAAATACACTTATATGACTAAGTAAAGTGAAATTTTTTAAATCAAAGCTCGTTATTTCATAAATTCACCACTTTTAATCGGGATAGAGTGTTTTTTGAGGGTTTGTATGCTTTATGAATGAAGGGAGTTAATCAAATGGGATTTAATGTATCATTGAGTAAAAAAGGAGTTTTTACTTATGAAAATGAATTAAATGTATGAATGATGGATGAAATAATGGTAAAGGGGATTTTATTCAACATTTTCCACTACCTAGTCATTGAGCCTTCGGTCCAGTCCCAACAGAAATCAGAGAAATGCTCTGAGCCTCTTTGACTGGAAGTATAGAATACTGAATACCTACAAGGGGAGGGAAATTAGTGATTTTATCCTGGTGAAGAATATTTACATGACTTTTCCCACTTCTTTCTACCTACCCAACATTACTCTAACATTTTTTCTTTCTTTTGGCAGATGCATTTAAGCTTGAAACCTTGAAACAATTATTCTTTTGAAAGCATAAACTATCTAATTCTACCTTATTTCATCCAAGGGCTCATATCAAACTATTGAGCCCCTCATTATTTTCTACCTAACTAATAATTTGTCAAGATTAAATTGTCTGACAAATATTTATTCACTATCTAAAACATGGAAGTTGAAAACATGACAAGTCAAGATTAAACAATTTAACTCATCATGGATTATGGCATTTGTTGACACTCTGCCATAATCATTTATTTAACAGGAAAAGTAAAAAGCAGTGGCATTTGAACTTGCTCACTTTCATGTCTTATTTTCATCTTTTTCTTTTGGGGTTTATATTTTTTTAAGTCCTTTGACCTTTCTTTTAGGACTTTTTATCCTCTTTTTGATTTTTTATTATTTTTTTTATTTTTATTTTTTTTCAAAATATGGGAAAGCAACTTGCAGAAAGTAAGGTATGTACATATTTACAATACTATCAAAATTCAATTCAAAACTATGAATCCTATATTTATAAGACCCTAATAGTATTAACAGGTGGGGTAGATGTAGTCGCAATATGTTGAACCGGTTGGTATGAATGCACAATCGTTTGTGGTTGAACGGGCAGGATAGGCTACCACTGACAAACAGTCATTCCAACATTTGGGTGACCATAAAACGACAGAGTACTATCAAAATGAGTGACCATAGGTTTCCCCCCAGCATGAGGAGTATAATAAGACGGAATATATTGATCTCCAAATGGTGGGAGTCCAGTTGAGATTGAACTGGATGGAAGGTACTGTGATGGACCAGCTTGATGCTGAACTAAAGATGTGTATAAAGGATCAAGTTGTTCAGTACTCATTAGATATGTACCAGATAAGATACCAGAAGATGACATGGGTGAAGTCCATGAATTGGAGGAGGCACCAAAGTAGGTTCCAGATAATGATTGGTAACCCGGTGAAACAGACAAACCACCATAAAGATGTGACTCGAGTGACGTGGTAAACATCGACGGAGTAGCAAAAGTTGGTGGTGTCACAACTGTAATAGATGGTACAGCTGGAAATGTTGACTCAGCCATGGTCAAATGACTCGGTGAATACCCTATAGGATCTACGGGAACTTGGATTGAAACAAGATCAACTAAAACAATGCAATTTAATCGAGGAAAAGACTCGTAAAGATCAAGCCCCGACCCGAATTGAGTTGGAGTTGAAAAATTTCTTCTTATTGAGGTTCTTCCTCAATTGAAATCAAACTACATGGAATAATTTTGCCACCAAGCCCGATATATATTTCAGGTGGTTGATTGTGCGATAGAAGGGAAGACTCAATGGCTACGGATGACTGAGGAGTGACCGATATAAGAACAACTTATTTTCATTCGAATTCGGGATATAGATGTTTTGGTAAAAGAAAAATGGGATCCAGATCAACTTCCAGTTGAAAAACATCAGATTCTAGATGTATGGTCTCACTGATTGGAACTTCAGTGTCCATAGATAGTGATGAGGACTCCATTTCGACGATAATAGATAAACCAGGATGTGTAGAAATGACTCGAGATGACTCTGGTAGATGTGATGAAGATGATGCACTAGAGGTACTTATGGTACTAGATTCGGTAGAATGGGGCCACCTTCGCCGACCAGAAATAGCTTCCGGTGGTAAAGGTGGTTTAAGCGATATTCTACGCGAACAATGGGGAAAGGGTTGTTCTTCTTCCACGATGACTGATTGATTTTATTACAAAAAAAATAAACAAATAAAAGGGTGATACTAGGCAAAAGGTTTACCAAGTAATTGTGAACTGCAGAATACCTCCTAGCGAACCAAGAAGTACGGGCAAGCAATCTCCCCGAATGTTGTGTTTAGTGTATCACAAGTTACAAGGTGGCTGACTCGGTTACTTATGGATGGTAAGAAACCTAATGTTGTCTTCCCAAATATACCCAAAACGTGGAGGCCCAAGTCCGTGTTAGCATTTTCTAATGTGGAACCGCATAGTGAGAGCACCCCCTTATACTTTTTGTACTAGAACACCACCCTATATACCCAAAAGTACATGGACAAGCTCCGATATACTTACGTACGTGGAGTGGGATTTCACACTTGGAATGTATTGCAGATAAGTTAGCGACAGCTGCTATGTTTAACAATGCTGGAACACGTCTCTAGCCTAGACCTTCTAAGTGTTATCGTTAATGTTACGATGCTTTCTTATGTTGATTGTGGTGAATTTTAGGTTGATCTTGCTTAATAAATTTTATCTTTCAAGTTCACTGCATGATGTAATGTAAAATTCCTAAAATGCAACTAAATGAGAAGCAATATTTTCAATTTAGTTTTTCAATGAAAACCTTAGCTACTAAAGGGATAGAGCAATCAGATTTTTGAGCATAGATCAAAGAGAACAATCTAAATGCAGTTTTCCATAATCTATTCCTATGCAACACTCACAATCTATAAATGAATATGCATGTTTTTCTTTTCAATTTCCTTTAATATGAATGATTAAAAAGAAACTAAATGCACAAATCAATCAATCAAATGTTTTCTTTTGAGAAATGAGGACTGAAAACAACAATTTACTCTAAGGAAATCAAGACTGAAACGAAAATTTTCCTTTTTGAAAATAGATAAGTGATCTAATGCAAAATTTACAACTTTTGATTTAATTTCAAAATGATAAAAAAAACAACTAATGAGACATTGAACAAACAATTATCCAAAGGAGGAAGAACAAGTAATGTTTACTAGTCTCTAAGAACAATAAAGCATCTGAGAATACAAGAAGAAATAGGCTGAAACTGAATGAAAAAGACAAATTATGATAGAATTTGGCTAGCTAAGGAGCAACGCACCCCTTAAGGGCAGACAGTGCATTTCAGAGCACCTCTGAATGGGAGACAATGCTATGCAGAGCATTGTACCCTGACCAACAGTGCGTTGGGCACAGTGAAGCTTGAATATCAAGTAGGCTAAACACACTTCTAAGGAAAAGAGTACATTAAAATGACTGAATAGATGAAGTAAAGTCTACTTATGATGGTTAAAAAGTATAGAAAGACCATGAATGATGGATTTCTCCCCAATATGGTTGCCAATTTGTTATGGGAAATTCTTATTTACAGATAAAATAGTTTTCCCTGACTGTTGTGTTCCCTCTCTCAGAAAAATAGAAGAAAGGTAAATGTTATTTTCTCTAAAAATAGACAGAAAGATAGAAGGGATAAAGACCTACTTGTGATCCTTCACTCTCATTCCTCTTATATTGTCTTTCCCATCACTCTTGATCTAGTTGAAACCTTCTTGATCAATACCTGCAATCAAAGACAGAAGAAAACAAACGACATACAGATATACATTATATCTACCTTAACCAAATTGAACCAATTAAATTTGAGAATACATACACATTTGAGAATACATTCACAAGATATAAGTGCATATATGAGAGAAATAACATATATCTTTATTGAAATAATAGGAGGATTAGATTACAACCATCGGATCATTTCGTCTTCAACCTGCTCCAACTTCATTCCATCCTCATCACACCAAGCATCATCTCAATAGCATAATTGTACTTCATCTCTCAAGAATTGAGAATCCAAAAGCATAACACTACATAAATTTCTTCCTGCCATGCGCTTAGATGAGTGCTCAATTTATAGGGAAATTGTAGGTATTTTCTCAATAAATGATATTGAATGGGTTTCTAATAATAGGTGAGACATGTTTCCAGGTTCAATGGTGATGGATGAACACATGTATTCTAAGTATGACACCTATGAGTTCTTCTAGAAGGCACTGAACATGTGGATATTCTCGAAACAATGATGATTTCTCTCCCAGGAGACCAACACATGCTTAAGTGTCCAAAAGTGCTTTGCAAATCACCCTTGCATGGGGGTAAGTGCTTTGCAATGCACTTAGGCCCATTCAGAGGAGTTTTGATGAGTCAATGGTTCATTTTAACTATACTTCAAATGTTGAAACTCTCATGAATTAAAGCCATCAGTGGAATGACTTCTTTAGGGCATGTAGCAACCGAATTAGGGGATGATCAACCCTGTTTGTATTGAATTAGGGGATGATAGACCTTGTTCATGCTGGTCTTAGAGATCATGCCCAAATTCACCTGTAACAAAAATGACCAATGGACTATTCTAGACTTAGGACAATGACCATTTCATGAGTTTTCATCAATTTCATGAACCAATTTATCTGAGACAAATGAAACCTAGGGCAATGACCCTATCAATCAAAATTGTAAATTTGATGTGTGATAATAGTTTCAGTAGTTTTCAATATTTTCTCTAGCTATTTTTTAGCCTCTCAACTACTATTTTTAGATCACCTCTCTTTTTCTGGAAAAAAAATGGATTTTTTTGGTTTTCTGGATCTTTCTACAGGTCACAGCTACTAGTCAAGCGGGAGATGGCACAATTTTGGCGATATCTGCCGACCGAGAATCCCAGGAGAAAAAAACAAAAATTTTGGCCCATTATCTGTGTTCTAGAACACACGTTTTGGTCAATTTTCTACATTCCAATGCACTTTTCAAGTCATAATATGCATTTTGCACTTTTTGAGAATTTTTCAGAATCGTCGAATGTATTGTGTGTGTATTGGGCAGGGTTTCTATTCTCTCCAGAGTCACTCCTAGGTCTATATTCTCTTATTTTTTTCTCTTTGAGGAAGGAAAAAATCCCCATAGGGTTTAGAATACACCTCTACCTTTTAGGAAGAGATTTTATGAGTTGAGGAGTCTAGGGTACATCATTTTTAGACACTGATTTTCAGGTTCGTGTCCACTTTTTTACAACCCTCTAGGATAGGTTTCGCCATCATTTTACTTCCCTTAGATTTTAGTGTTTCCTTCCCCCCTTAGGATCCCCTTATGTGTCCTAGGTTTTAAAGCTTCTTTCCTATACTTTGAAACATTTTTCACCTTTGGTTTTTTTTGTTTGTCTATACCCTTTACAGTAGATTAGTTCCTTTAGATCAAAGTCCCTTCAAAATTAGATATTTTATGTCATTTTTGTGTATTTGAGTAGCTTGTTTTCCACCTATTTTTTATATGTTTGATAGAATTTTCAGTTGGGATTTGTGTGATTAGTTTGGTTATTTATTTTACTGTACATTTACAACATTTTTTACAATTTTTCAACACTTTGTTTTTAGCAGCACATGGCATCATAAAATATACTCAATTAACTCATACAATGAACACACTTTTCACACACAATTTCACACCCTAAGTGAATGTGAGCTTGGTTAACACCACCAATCCATGACTTGAAACAAGCCACATAATAATAATAATCTAGCACACATAGATTAAGCCCGCTTGGGCGCCAGGACCAAACAATCTATGTAGTTAGGTGTAGGATTGGTGGGATAGGCTTCCAATAAAACCTATAGTTCACTACATTGAGACATGGAAGTTGAATTATTAGGGAGCTTAAAATACTTCACCATCCCATGGTCCAAAGCCAGAGTGTGTCAAAAACCCAATTCAGAAGGGGTTAGGTTAGGTCATTGTGGAGACAGTTCTCCTCGGGGCTACCCAACCTATGGCAGGGAATCTCGTGCATTGGATGATCTCCAAGAAGCTCAATAATCAACCACCCTCATGGGAAGAAGGTAATTGTAATGACCAATCATAGGAAAACACCCTATAGGACTAGTTGTGGGCAACAGTCGGTTCTCTACCCCACCTTTCTCTATACATCTCTACTAGAGAGGATCGAATTCCGTCAAGCATGAATTCATTTGGAAGGCCATTTGAACCAGTATATTTAGGACTTGTTTGAGGATTTATACCACCTATAGGCTAGAGGTCATTTTTCTTTGATATGATGTGTTTTCTTGAATTAGAGTAGCATCTTAATATAGTTAGTTTACACTTGGCACCATTGCACTAGCTGTTTGATTATTGTTTGTTGCTCTTTTTCCCTATCATCCTTTATTCCTTTGAGTCATCCTTGTCTTCACAACATTGTGTCCCCTAATATTTTTCCATGAATAATTTGTGACCTTCTCCCCTAGATTCCTTTAGGACATATACTCCTTCTTGTCGAGTTAGAGTTCATCTTCCTAGTTCTCCATCGAGCCCTCATTCTAACTCTAGTTCTAATGATTCTTCCAGTTCTTCCTTTGATTTTGTGTCTTCCCAAACCCTATACCGCCACCATGTAAGGCACCAACATAGGTGTGGGAAACCAAGGTGGTAACCCCACAAGTGGAGCCTCTACCAATATGTTCACTCCTCCTCCATTGCTACCCTTTATGGTTGGTTTGAGTCTTCCTGATTTTAGCCAGCTTATCAATGAACCTCTTCTCCATGACCCCAATTGGCTTGCTATGCCTGCCAAAATTCCTTTTGAAATCCCAAAATTCAAAGAAAATCATGGAGAAGATCCAAAAAATAATGTTTTCTCATTTCATATGTGGTGCTCATCCAATTCTATCACTGAAGACTCCATTTTTCTTCACTTCTTCCATCGCACCCTTATTGGAGTTGCTGCAAAGTGTGGAAATTCGCTGAATAATAATTAATTATCCACCGAGACTATCCTGATCACATACAATTCGAATTTATATGCAACACATAATCTCTTCCACTCAGATCATCAAACATGCGGAAAATAAATCAAGCGATAACACATCAAATCATCATACACATTAACACAGTATGTATGGGGAAAGCCTATAGCTGAAAACCCCGCAGCTATTGTGTATATTATAATGGAGAAATCAAGTAACAAACTCAGTACAATACTCCTCACAAGTACTCAGTACTTTCTCATACAGTTACCCACAATCTAGCTCAGTTTTGAACAGGTTACTGGTTCAAAACTCATCGCCAATTTCCTTGCCTCTATTGCGCAATCCAAGCTTGTCTATATAGATATCCAAGGTTCGAATCTCCTTGGCTTGACAGCGCAATTGTCATGGAAAAATCCTCCAAGTGTGGTGCAAATCTCATGCACAACTGATGTCGCCACTGATAGCTAACTCCACCCTTTCATCTACCTCTTTCACTGGTCTCCACTGAACTGATCATGCACTATAGTGAACTGATGTGTTCTTGAGTTGAATAATGAGTTACTAATTAATGAATTAAATAATATTTAATTCACTCCACTCATAACTAATTTATTATCTAGTTAAACTAATCTCAACTAGTTCAACTAAAATAAACAGAACACAACTCCACTATCTGTCTCATTAACTCCTCCAAACTTCTGCCACTGAAGTCCTAACTGAAGTCAACCATGCATGAGCTCAATACCCCATAGGAAAAGCGTATTTCCTTCTGGCAGTTGCATGTGCCACATCCGTAGCTCAAACTGAAGTGCTCCAAGAGAGTAAACTGCTGTTTAGAGTCCAAATATTATTAAGGGTAAATAATATTTGACTTCCCTATTTTTAGGAGAGGAAGTCTAAAAATAGCCTTCGACCTCTTCGACCTAAAAAATAGAGTCTCATCTATTTTTACCAACATGACCAATGCTCCAAGAATCTCAAACTGGAATCCCCGAACCATGCTCCATATTTCTAAAAATAGACATAGTCTAAAAATAGACTTTGCGCCAGAATTTTCCTGCGGGCCCACTTAGTGAAGGCGACTTCATTTCACTAAGCTCCATCATCTTGCTGCATTCTCAACACTCCCTCTCAGTAAGATATGGATTATCTGCAATCCCTATCCTACCTCTGTGGAATTCAAACTTGCTCCTGGTGAGCACCTTCGTCAGGATGTCGGCATCCTGATCCTCCATGGGAACATATGAAAGCATCATGATTCTCCGCTGAACACAATCTCTGATATGATGATACCAATCTGTGAAGCCATGATGCCTCAACTGATCCTCCTCCCTCACAATACGTACCATAGACCATATCCCGATGTGCCTATGATATAGCGCAATACATGCTTGCCTGCCTTCCAAAAGAGCTTGGTAGGCTTAACCATAGCTTGCGAAAGCTGGTTAACTGCATAGCATATATCGGTTCGTGTATTGACCAGATACATAAGCGACCCCACCAACTGTCGATAGACAGTGGCATCCACTACCTCCGCTGAAGTAGCATCCTCCTTCCTCCAACCACCGGGAAGAGGAGTGTCAACAGGCTTGCAGCCTTGCATGTTGAACCTCTCCAGAATCTCCCGGGCATACTTGCCCTGAGAAACAAACAGTCCTCCGCTGCGCTGCCAAATCTCCAATCCCAAGAAATAATGAAGGATGCCCAAGTCCTTCATCTCAAACTCTCGTGCAAGATCCTCCTTGCATGAAAGTATCAACTACTCATCGCCAGTCAAAATCAGATCATCTACATACAGTATGATGATCAACAGCTTCCCCTCCACCACAATCTGGTACAGGTTAGGATCTGCCTCACTCTTGGAGAATCCAAGCCGGTGAAGTAGCTGTCTATCCGAGTGTACCAAGCACGAGGTGCTTGCTTCAGCCCGTACAGTGCTCTCTTGAGTCGGCACACATGCGACTCACTGCTGAAGATCTCAAAACGTTCAGGCTGCTCTATGTACACCTCTTCCTCAATAACTCCATTGAGGAACGCAGTCTTCACATCCATCTGATGAATGTGCCACCCCATCTGCGCTGAGAGAGCAAGGATTGTCCGTATGGAAGAGTACCTTGCGACAGGTGCAAAAGTCTCCTCATAGTCAATCCCCTCGATCTGTGAGAAGCCACGGGCGACAAATCTCGCCTTGTACTTCTCCACACTCCCGTCAGCCGCCTGCTTCACTTTGTATATCCATCGCGAACCTACAACTGATTTCCCAACCGGTCTTGGGACAATCTCCCATGCACTGTTCCTGATGATCGAATCATATTCTTCGATCATAGCATCAACCCATGCGGGTTCCTCCACAGCTTCCTCAAAAGAGGATGGCTCTGTCACAACACATTGACTCATAAGAGCCATGTATCCAGTGTACCGATCCGGTGACTGTCTCTGTCTGCGCTGTGCTGTAGGTGGTCCTACAACCTTCTCTGCATCCCGAGCCAGTCGCTTAGCTTCTGTAGTGCGCATGCGCCCTCTGATGGTTGGCGCTGCATGGGTGGTTTCTTCCACCTCCTGAACCTCCTCTTGTGGCTGATCCACATCCGGAAGCTCCTCCTTAGGAACTAACAACTCCTCATCTGCATGCAAGTGTAGCTCCCTCTCAAGCGAACACTGCATGGCTTTCTCCACCTGAAATTTTATATCCCGTCGCACAACAGTCTTGCGACTGTCTGACAAATACACCCGGTAGTTGTGAGGTGTATCAGTGTACCCCAAAAATATTCCAACCTTAGCAGTTGGATCCAGCTTCCTTCTCGCATCCTTCGTCACATGCATGTAGACAGGAGAACCAAAAATCCGCAAATGGGAAATATCAGGCCTCTTGCCAGAATAAGCCTCCTTCGGTGTACTCATGCCAAGAACCTTGTGAGGACAACGGTTCTATACATACACTGTTGTATTGCATGCCTCAGCCCACAAGTGAAGGGGTAGGCCCTGATCATGCAACATCGCCCGTGCAGCACCCACGATCGTTCTGTTCTTCCGCTCAGCCACCCCGTTCTGCTGTGGGTTATAGGGTGCGATGAGCTCTCTCCGAATCCCTTCTGCGCTGCAGAACTCCTTGAATTCAGCCGAGATGAATTCACCACCGTTATCACTCCTTAGAGCAATCACCTTCTTCCCCAACTCCTTCTCGACCAGTGCTTTAAACTCATAGAACTTCGCGAATGTATCGCTCTTCTTCTGCATGAAGAAGATCCAGCACTTTCGAGAGAAATCATCAACAAATATCACATAATACTTGTGATTTGCTATAGAAGCAACTGAGAAAGGACCACACACGTCTGTGTGAACTCTCTCAAGGATCGTCGTGGCGCGACTATCCTTCTCGTGAAAGGTGGCTTTCACATACTTCCCTAAAGTACACCCCTTGCACTGATCTGACTGCGCAAGAGTGCCCTTAGGAAGCCCAATAGAAATCTGCTGCAGGATCTTCAAAGCTCCATGGTGAAGGTGGCCCAATCTCCTGTGCCACAGTTCGCCCTCATCATTCCGGCTCACCACTTCTCCCGCCTTGCATGCCATTGCTGCGCAGCCATCTACTTGCAACTGATAAAGGTTCTTGGTTCGAACCCCTATCTTCCGGGTCTCTCCAGTAGTCTTACTGCGCAGGAAGGCTTTTCCTTCGCTGAAAACCACATCATACCCCTTATCCTCCAACATCGCCACAGAGATCAAGTTCTTCTTCAATCCAGGTACATGCATGACATCCTTCAATACAAAGGGTTTACCAGACTCCCTCTGAAAGGATATGGTACCAATACCAGTCGCACTGTATCTACCATCATCTCCCATCTCGATGTGCACACCCAAATCTTTGTCCTCCAGATCTGAGAACAAATCCCGATCTCTCGTCATATGAAATGACGCACCGCTGTCCAAGAACCACACCGATCCCAACACACTTGAAACCAAGCATGCGATCAGTGAAAAGTCAAGCTCGAACTGTGAAGCCAAAGCTTCTCCATCTGCAGATCTTCCCGCTTGCTTGTTCTTCTTCTTCTTTGGACAATTGGTAGCATAATGTCCGTGATCATGGCAGTGAAAACACTTCACTTTCGCCATATCCTTCTTCTTGCCCTTTGCACCAAAATGAGAGGTTTTCTTACCCTTCCCCTTCTTTTCTTTGGCAACCAAAGCGCAGTTTTCTTCATCAGCTCCCTTTGATGAAGATCCATCTCGAGTAGTCCTCCTTATCTCCTCCTGCATGAGATCCGCCCAAAGGCGCTCCCATCCCCGCAGCTTCTCCCGACCATTGACACTATCTTGATATGAGTGCCAAGCCTTCGGAAGACCAAGGAGAGCCAGGTCGACCATGTCCTCGTCTTCGACAGTCACCCCCACACTTCCCGGCTCATCTCTGCACTGAGTGAACTTCGTGAGGTATTTGGCGATACTGTCGCCTTTCTCCATCTTGATGTTCCTGAGCTTATCTTTGAGCGCCGGCTTCCTTTGGTCGCTCTTACTCTGGAATAGATCCGTCAAATATTTCCACATTAAATATGGAGAAGCCTTTCCATGCAGGCTGGATACAATATGATCCTTGACGCCCTCCAACAGGATCCTTCGACACTTCGCCATCTTCTTTTGCCATGCATCGACTTCAGCAGGATCAGTGGGCTTTTGGACATCTGTATCTACGAACTCCTTGAGACCATTATCTTCTAATACTGCTTCCATGTGATCCTTCCATGCAACATAATTAGAACTGCCTTCAAGAGCATATTCGAGTCGCAAGCCGTTGAAAGACATTTTCAACACCGGCACCAAGAAAACAAAACTGCTGCAAAATTTCGAATTCCACCTCAAAGCTCAACCGCTCTAGATCTGTGAGAAAAAATTATTTCTAGCACAGAGATTGAATGCAAGGGGCATTTACCAGACCTTTCACTTTCCGAAGAAAGATGAATCCGGAGGCTACCTGGCCCGCATGCAGACTCTGTCTACCGAAATAAGTTTGTAATCATTGTGATGATCAATCTCTGCTTCAATAGCTCTGATACCATGTAGAAATTTGCTGAATAATGATTAATTATCCACCGAGACTATCCTGATCACATACAATTCGAATTTATATGCAACACATAATCTCTTCCACTCAGATCATCAAACATGCGGAAAAATAAATCAAGCGATAACACATCAAATCATCATACACATTAACACAGTATGTATGGGGAAAGCTTATAGCTGAAAACCCCGCAGCTATTGTGTATATTATAATGGAGGAATCAAGTAACAAACTCAGTACAATACTCCTCACAAGTACTCAGTACTTTCTCATACAGTTACCCACAATCTAGCTCAGTTTTGAACAGGTTACTGGTTCAAAACTCACCGCCAATTGCCTTGCCTCTATTGCGCAATCCAGGCCTGTCTATATAGAGATCCAAGGTTCGAATCTCCTTGGCTTGATAGCGCAATTTTCATGGACAAATCCTCCAAGTGTGGTGCAAATCTCATGCACAACTGATGTCGCCACTGATAGCTAACTCCACCCTTTCATCTACCTCTTTCACTGGTCTCCACTGAACTGATCATGCACTGTAGTGAACTGATGTGTTCTTGAGTTGAATAATGAGTTACTAATTAATGAATTAAATAATATTTAATTCACTCCCCTCATAACTAATTGATTAGCTAGTTAAACTAATCTCAACTAGTTCAACTAAAATAAACAGAACACAACTCCACTATCTGTCTCATTAACTCCACCAAACTTCTGCCACTGAAGTCCTAACTGAAGTCAACCATGCATGAGCTCAATACCCCATAGGAAAAGCATATTTCCTTTTGGCAGTTGCATGTGCCACATCCGTAGCTCAAACTGAAGTGCTCCAAGAGAGTAAACTGCTGTTTAGAGTCCAAATATTATTAAGGGTAAATAATATTTGACTTCCCTATTTTTAGGAGAGGCAGTCTAAAAATAGCCTTCGACCTCTTCGACCTAAAAAATAGAGTCTCATCTATTTTTACCAACATGACCAATGCTCCAAGAATCTCAAACTGGAATCCCCGAACCACGCTCCATATGTCTAAAAATAGACATAGTCTAAAAATAGACTTTGCGCCAGAATTTGCCTGCGGGCCCACTTAGTGAAGGCGACTTCATTTCACTAAGCTCCATCATCTTGCTGCATTCTCAACACAAAGTGGTATGTAGATCAACCCAGGGCCTCTCATTCCACTTTCACGACTCTTTCCAAAGCCTTTCTATCCTAATTTCAGTTAGCTCTTTGTTATGACACTAGTACCAAACTCTTGACTTATTTCCATAAAACTTATGCCACTCACATATCTAACCATGTTCAAGAATGGCACACAAGGAGGAGCATGTGTAGGGCCCCTGAATTCGAAGATTTTGTTTATATGGATTGTTTCCTTAGATCTCTCTTTGCCCCCATATGTAAATATGTATCCTCCCACTTCCCCCAGTTTGAGAAATAAGCACTCCAAGTAGATTTAAAATATGACCTGATCTATGCACATTCAATATATGTTTATACTGTCCTCTCTGATCTGCCTTGAACCAATGCTGCTAATGCACCGGGGGCATATCATGTTGTGGAAGGTACCATTGGATCCATTTCACACCCTCAACCTCCACAATTTACTCCACCTCTGATGAGTTATGGTCAACCTTGTGGGGACCAGCTCCTCTTACACATATCCCCCACCCAATCCTTCACATGGAAACGTTTATCCAGGTCCAAGCACATGATATGCATATCCCCATCCGCATCAACAGATGCTAGGGCTAGTTTTTTCTTCACATGTTTATCCTAATCTTGCCCCATCTCCTTAATATCCATATGCACTGCCTAATGCTATGTCCCCTCTAACACCAACGCCCCAACCCCCCATGCCTCCTCCACCTCCTCCACAACAACAACCTTCTCCTCAATTTCAAGTGTATGCTCAGCAGAGCGCAACCAATCCCCACAACCCCAAGAGACTGAACAAGGGGAAAGGTAATTGGAACCATCCATCTCAAGGTAATCAAGGTAACCAGGGTCCACCACCTACTACCCCTCAAGCAAACTAGCCTAATCTAAAAACCCAGCAACATGGCATACAACCCAAACAAAACAAGGCTCTTCATATGAACAAGCCTTGTTCCTATTGCAATGTATTTTTCCATTATACTCACGAGTGTCCCATTTTACCTCAGATTCAACAAGCATGGGAAGCTAAAGAAGTTTCTTCTAGAGGACCTAAACCAGTTGCTCCACCTCCTCCTCCTCCTACTTCATCACAACCAACTGTGCTTACCAATCCTATTCTTCATCAAGGATATATAGTTTCCCAACCCGCTCATGGTAATGTAACTCCCCAACCTTCACAATATATCCATAATGATTACCATAACCTTATGATGAATTATGATGAAGTCAATACCGAAAAAGTCAACCTCCAAACTTGGTCATGCTAACATGAAAATCCTCTTGCAAAGTCAGTGACTGATTCCCAACCCAAAATTTCCACTGGGCCTCTATTGTCACCAAATGGTACCTTACAAATCCCTCCGCCTAAGGTAGAGGTTCCCCCCAATATCCCCAAAGGTTCATTATATCGAAATGTTGCTTCTTCTAAATCTACCCATAATTACAGCATAGTCTAGGACTTAGCACAGTCTCTTGTTTCCATGTCAACTCCAGAAGTCCTTCAGACGTTCCCATCCCAACGGAAAGCAATATTATATGCGTTAAGAATTATTGATCCCTATGACAATCGTCTAATTTTTTTCGACTTTGACAAAGCGGAATATCCCCCCCTTCCTTCATATGTTTCCTTTCAAATACTAATATCCATAATAAACTCTATTGTTCAGCGATGTATTATATGTGAAGGCGCCGCCACCTGTGTCATGGGTGCTAGCGTTTGGAAGCAACTCGATTCACCTGACCTGTCCCCATCCACCATCAATGTTCGTGCTTGGTACAATCATCCCTCATAACACCTCGGCTTATATCACAATTTTCCAATTACATTTTCCAGCAAGACAATCCAAATTGACATCAAGGTCATTGATTCCCCATTAGATTATAACATCCTATTGGGTCGTAGTTTCAGCTATGCCATTTCCATTGTCGCATATGTTATCTTTCGCAAGATGTGCTTTCCTTATAATGGAAATATCGTCACTGTCGATCAGTTGAATTACTATGATCCTCAGCCTTAGACTTCCCCTGAGTCCATTATCTCATGATGACTGGAAATAATACTATCATGTGCATCACCAATGTTTCTCCTTAAGTCTAAAAATATTCCACACTGATTAGTGCTTATTATGGTCCACCGCTTATCCCTTCAAAGCCTAGATCTTCTAGTGTTTTCATGCTTCAAGCAACATGGGATGGCAATAAGGGTCTGATATGCCATCACAGCAACTAACCCCTCTCCAACCCACTGCTCCCAACTCAACCCAACCTTCAGGTAGAATTCCTCCATACCCATTTCCTTCTGCTTGTATCTCTCCTGGTCCTTTCCATCCTGAAACCATTCCCCCAAGTCCTAATTATCTAGGATCATTTCCTCCAGGTCATTGCCCTTCTGGTCAAATACCTTTTTTATTCTTTTCACGAGAAATTTATTCTACCCCTTTTATGGCTATGTTGAGTCTACCTAACATTATCTTGGGGATCCCAGTATGGTACATTGATCCTCCCACAAGAACTACTCCTCATCAACTCAAACCTTTCATTTATTTTACCCTAGTTCAACTTGTTGTTCCTACCGCTTCCTTTGCTTAATTTCCTCAACAACCTCAATAGGAAGACACTCTTGTTGTGAAATCATCTGGTGAGGGGGGGAAACCAAAAAAAGGACTCAAAGACAAGGCACCCCAAACAACTCCAACTCCTCTTAAGTCGCCAAAGCCTACTCCTCCATGTGCTTTTTGTAATGTTTTTGGGCGTGCAACCAATAATTGTGTTGAGCTCCCTCATATCAAAAATGTGGCATCTGATACCTTTCATGACTCTGATATTATTAAGTTCCATGTCACCTTACCCGATTTAGTTAAGAATAAAAAATCCTTACGCGCAAATCACCCTTTTTCTTTGTGTGATAACTATGGCCATTATTCACATCATTGTCGTTGTCTCGAATATTTTCGTGATCCACTTCAAGTACTTCGCGAGTTAGATGTCACTCATAGTGAGTCCACTTCTCTGCTACCTTCAGGTACTAGCCCCATTGCATCGCTATGATAGGAGATCTCTCAACCACCCATCATGATCCCTCCTAATGTCGAGATGACAGATATTTCTACCCCTATTCTCTACCTGTCATCATCCATGAAATCGATGTATTGGATCTCTCTTGGAGTTTCCTATTGTGATTCTCTTCAACCTTCTTCGGCAAAAACTTCGATCTCAACGTCATCATATGTCTCATCTACTATTCATTTTTCTCCCATTTATGACGCTACACATGTGACCCTTGTCTCTCATGAATATTCTTTAGATAGTTCCTCCCCATGTGGTCCTTATTCCTACAATCCCCCCATCTTTCATTCTAATGAAGACATCATGGAATCTATGACCACCCCTAATTATACTTTGGATGATATGCACCACCATGTGTACTTCCTTCCGTAGCAAACCCATTATCAATATGTTGTGGAGTCCAAAGACTGCATGCATGGTGAGGCCAATTGGTTCAAAAACCCCTTGTTTTGAACCCATGAATTCGAACCACATCCACCTTGTGGCCATTACATTGACACCCAATTTTTGGGTAAGGGGGAATCCACTTTTGAGAGTCTAGGAGAGCCAATTATCCCTAACCCTCTTAGTGCATCTCGTAGTGTCGAATCTCGTACCATTATTCTTCCCCATTTAGAAGAACCTATAGAGCTTCATATCACTTCATATCACTCTAGGAATTATCCACTTAATCATTCATCCATCTTAAATCAACAACCCAATCCCTTAGATAGTCTTGTTGTTCAGCCACCATGTAGTCTAGGTGAGCATAAATTCATTATATCTGAAGCCACTCTTTGGTATAATGCCACTATGTATGCAGACTAAGAAATTCAGGCCATTTGATTCATAAATGCAGTACCAAACAAGAATGATAATCAACCATTTCCTTTTTCTTATTGCATCATGTATATGTACTTCCCACAAGAAGATATCCATAACATAAACAATTGGAAAACCACATCATCAAAATGTGTTTAGATACCACTATTCTAAATATATTTGGCATGTCCAGAACATGTTGCATCCATCCATACAAAACTAGGGATAACCTATGCCTCTACATTTACTCATCATCCTCTGGAGGATCTCGTTTCAGTAGGACCATATGCTCCAATCCCTTATTTGATCACTTGGTAAACAATGACACTCCACAAACTCATCTTGTTAGGGGCATTATTCCCACCTTTGCTTACCAGATTAGTCCCCTCCATCATATATGCTTGGGAGTAGTATCCCATTCTTGGGGGCATGATGGCCCCTCGCCACTTTCTCACTTGATTAACATAAGTCTTGGCCTAGATCCCAATGATCTAGGTATGGTCGATTATCCTTTCGTTCTTTGGATATTTTTTCCTACCAACCTCTTCGGCAAGCCATATACACATGGAATATCATAGATGCTTGATACCATATCTTCAAACATTCTACTCTATGTGATGCCACACTTAACACCTGGTCCCAATGTTTGACTTAGCAGGAGGGGATGATCATAGACCTTCTCTAGTAGTTCATTCTTGTATTCCTTTCTTACCTTGATTCTTCACTAGGAACCATTCTTCCAAGAAGCATTAAGGTCATTTAGAAAAGGTTAGGCCACCTACCTGCAACTCACAGATTTGAATTTCGATGGTCAATTTTTCCCATATGATCTCCATAAGATTTCGGGCCTTCTCCTCCTCTCCAAATTCTCCAACATCTCACTATGCAAATGAATTGGATTTGGGGGAAAGAACCCCTTTACAGAAAAAACCCTAGTTTTTTGTCCCCCATTGCAACCAAACTGTAGCTCGGTTTGACAAACTATCAGCACCATTGGAAATCTCTCACTGAGTTCTATAATGGGTCTCTCTTTTTTTTGGTAATTTGATACTTCACCAGGAAGCCACTTTTTCTACACGGTATCACTTTTCCACCCCTCAAAATCAAATTTATTCAGATGTGCTACCTATACTCTGGTACCACTTTACCTTTTCACTTTTTGACCCATGTGTCAATTTTTTTCATGAATAACCATTATTTTCTCATGTTTTTATGGTCCCCTCTGTGCCTCCCCCATGTGGAAACATCATCGAGCTACCCTTGTTCAGAGCATCAGAGATAAGTTTCCCTTGCATCCATGGAGTTTGTTCTAATTCCTATTGATTCTATTTATAGTGTTCCATCCATTTTTGCATCACATTCATCCCATTTTTCTCATATCTGACCTCTAGCTATACTGCTCTATCTTTGAAAATCCTATGTCTGAGTAATCGACCATCCCCTCTGGAGTCTAGTCAATAGCTGCTATGTCAACCATGCATATTATTCTCTTACAAGGTAATTTTCCATCCCACCACTCATATTGTTTCCTTCCATCATCATCCCTGGTGTTAGTCCATCAGTCACTTCACTATGATCCCCCGTGCCTTTTTTGAGGATTCCTCATTACCTCAACTCTAGTGGGTCCCCCTTTCGACTTCAACACATGTATTCCAAGAGAGTGGTCTAAAAGGCAGTGTACCTTGGTTCTTGAATTCATTATTGTTTGGAAACACAAATAAAACAAAGGGAATCATAATTTCCCTTTTACTTGGTTGTTTCTCACGTGATTGACTCTAGGTCGTTATCACACGAACGAGAATCGTACACTTGATGGTACGATGATCCAAAAAATTGTACTAATGGTTCCAGGGTGTGTTTTATTTGTTACAAAACTCATGAGGGAGTGGCCCTTTAGGCAAGCCCCCCACATGCTTGGATGTCAGCAGATTATTATCCAGCATCAGATGCAGTTCCATAGATTGACTTTCTCGGTTGCTCCTGCTTGCAACACCCACAACATGTGTGTCTCATTCATATGATCCATTCAGACCTTCAAAGACCTTTCCTGATTAGCAGGGCTTCTTTGGTTGTGATTTCCCCTCACCACATTAGCTAGAGGGGAATTATGTCTCATGTGCTCAGACTTTATTGTATTCAGTCTTGGCCTCTATTTTCCAGGTGCATATGGGATTCATTGTATTAATTTCTGGCCCATTGATTCCAGTGTATCATGTATCATGTACTTTTTTTCTCATACCCACATTGTTTGGCGCACCATTATTATTTGTACTCAGTTATCTCGGTGGGTATGGGTATGCCTCCGCCGCCACATTTGAGAACATGTACTCCAAAATAAAAGGATACTTCTCAATTTAGTAGGTCTTGTCCCCTCCATTCCGTCACCCTTCCTTGCATTGCTTTAGCTCTCTCTCTCTCTCTCTCTCTCTCTCTCTCTCTCTCTCTCTCTCTCCCCCTCTCCCTTTGTGTGTCTCTCTTCATAGTAATCTACAATGTATTTGCCATACATTTTCTTCTTAACGTCAGACGCTAGAGCAGTTCTTATCAGTAATGATCATTATCTAGCCATTTCTAACTAGGTGGATCGAAATACACCATGTAGGATTAACTTTATCATAGTAAAATCTCTTTTACTATAGGAAATAATTTAGTAAACCATGATTTTTATTACATTATTTCTGTTTAAAATTAAGAAACCCCATGAGAATAATTGAATAAATATTATTTATTTAATTAATTTTCTCTATGAATAATTATTGAATTATTATTTGATAATTATTCCTTGTCACATTTGACTAAATCACTTAGGAATAATTAAATAAATCATTATTTATTTATTATTCCTTAATTCTATTTTTGGAATAATTCTTAAACCATTATTTAATAATTATTTCAATTTCACGCATTTCTTAATCATCTTAATAAATCATTTTGTTTGTTAATTACTTCAATCATTTTCTAAATAAAGATATTTGACCATTTTGAATATATTTTCCCTCTCCAAAAAATATAATAAAGTATTCCTAATAGTTAGATCTTGATTTGGTCAATAATATTTAATTATTTCCCATTTTCAAGATTAACCCAATACTTTGTTATAAATAAGAGGGTTTCCCATTCATTCTTCACCATGATCACTATCATCGTCACTATTATCGTCTTCTCACATTTTAGCTCCCACTTAAGTTCCACTTTTTGTTTTGGATTTTCTACATATTGAGAGAGAAAAAAATATCATTGAAGCATAAGGATGTCAAAGGACCCATCCCACGAAAGGGGATTTGAAGATCCATTTTGTAAACCTCATTTACTAGGTGTTTTATAATAAAAATATTATTCATTCAAAATCTTGTTCTATTGGGTTATTGCATCATTTATTTCTTGTTGTTTTATGTTTTGGCTCGCATAAAATCTTTTTGTTGCAAGGTTTTCTTATTTTTTGATTGCATATATGAAGGGTAAACAACAACATCTTATTGCTAGGGTCACTTGTCACCAGTGACTTAAGTGACAAGTTTTTGGTACATCTTCCTGAAATCTTTACACTAACAGTAGGCCCCCAAACTGATACTCTTTTTCATTGTATTATGTATTATTGGTTGATTATGGTGAACCCAAAAGATATGAAGAAACAATGCAAGTAGAAACTAGAAATAAATGGAAGCAAGGCATGAAAGAAGAGATGGACTCTTCGGTGCATAGCCAGACTTGGGACTTGGTCCCATTTCCTACTAGTAAAAGAGAATTGTAGAATAAATGGGTTTACATCTTCATGGAAGAAGGAGGGAAAAAGAGGTATAAGCTCAGACTTATTGTAGAGGGGTTTGCATGGAAGAAAGGAATGGGTTTTGATGAAATATTTTCCCCTATAGTCAAAACGACTTCAATTAGAACTATTTTAATTTTAGTAATAGTAGAAGAGTTTCATCTTTAAAAATTAGATGTAAAGGCGTATTTTCTCCATGGTGGCTTGGAGGAAGATATTTATATGTAATATCCAAAAGGGAATGAGGTCAAAGGGAAGGAAAACTTAGTATGCATGTTGAATAAGATATTGTATGGTTTAAAGCAAGCACTAAGGCAGTGGTATTTTAAGTTTGGAAATTTTATGACAAAATGAGGTTATAATAGATGATAATTGGACCACTATGTTTATTTTAAGAGGCTAGATAATGGAAGTTGTATTATCTTATTATTGTAGATGACATACTTGTTGCAAGGACTAACGTGCAGAATATAAATGAGCTCAAACGAAAATTAGCTAATTCATTTACTACGAAGGACATTGGTATTTCAAAGAAAATCCTTAGCACGAGAATAATAATATATAGTAAAATTCATAAATTGGTATTATCTCGGAGTGAGTACATAGAAAAGATGTTGGAAATATTTAAAATGAAATATGTAAGACCAATTAGTACACCTTTGGCTACCCATTTCAAATTGACTAAGGATGTGTCTCCCAAAGCACTTGAGGATATAGACTACATGTCCAAGGTTTTATATTCATCAACAGTTGGTAGCTCAATGTATGTGATGGTATGAACAAGGCCAGATATTTCACATGCAATGGGATTTGTGAGTAGGTATATAAACAATCCAAGTAAAAAGCATTGGTCCAAGGTAATAAAGTCACTTATCAAGTATTTGAGAGGTACTACTACTCATAAATTATGCAATAGAGGTTCAAACACAGTTCTACAGAGATATGTTTAATAATATATGGAAAGTGATATAGATAGTAGGAGCACCACAAAGTATGTTTTTATCATAGATGGAACAATAGTAAGTTGGATTTCAAAATTCCAAAGGGTTGTTGCACTTTCAACAACAAAATTAGAGTATGTTGCTACTATAGAGGTTAATAAAGATATGATTTGATTTCAATTATTCATGGAGGAATTGGGAACCAAGAAATAAAATAGTAGATTGTATAGTGATAGGGAGAGTGTTATTCATCTTGTAAAAAAACTATGTTTTTATTATATATAGGTTAGGTACCATTTCATAATATCCACTTTGTAAGATGGAAAGTTGAAGTCGGAAAAGATAAATACTAACCGAAATATTATATAGATGTTAATGAAGTTAGAAACCAAGGAGAAACTGAGTTTCTGCTCAGTTTTAATTGGTGTTCAAGTATGATGATGAATATGAGAAACTATCTAGGTCCAAAATTGAAGCATGTTACAACAAGCACAATAGTAGTAGAATTTATATAATCAATAACCAAGTGGAATATTATTGGTTGTGGAGCCTAATTATCTTCTTGATTTGTTGGGCCCCTTCTCTCCTCACACCTCTCCTAGCCATGTTTGGATCCCAATTCCTAACGAGGTATATAATGGGTTTTACCCCCTCCTAGTGTCAGCAAGGGGTCCAAGGGGAGTGGTAATAATTATATGGAGCCACCCTTGGTGAGGGTTCAGGGGTAGCTTCACCAAAGAGAAATTTTTGAAAAAACAAATCCTTCTAAAATATTGTAATTTCATAGTTAATCTCAACCATTCATCATCAGGTCATAGATATCATTGTATATGTTATGTTAGGGTTTTTTTCCTCTAGAAGGAAACCCTCTTTTATGATGGAATTTTATTTTATTTGTGTACTATTGAGATAGAATTTTAATTGATAGGGAGAATATTGTGAGAGAGAAGACGAGGTTGCAACAATTGCATTGTGGGTTGTAATCCCTTCATTTTGCTTGATGGAATAAAAGGAAGAACTAGTTATTTCTCCATGGATGTATCCCAAATTGGGTGAAATATATATATTGGTGTCTCCTTTGTATTGTTTCTTTCTTTTTTTTATTTTTTCATTCATTTTATTTTATTTCTCTATGATTTTTTCCTAACACTAGCAAGGAGAATTAATGCTTGCCCAAAACCAACAAAGGTCAATGCTACGAAGCAAACCATGGATGTCTTCCTTCAAAGTGACAATTTTTTGCTCCAATGGATCGATCTTAGTAGCCTTTTGTTAGTCTTAAATATTCAAATAAATCCCTTGAAAATATAGCATAAATACCCAAGAGCTTCGAAAGTAAAAACAAAAAATAAAAAATCACCACATAAATAACCAAGAAACGTATATCCATTAAGCTCCAGGAATTCTTTTATAATCCAACCATGAGTACAAATGAGGAAGTTCTCCTCCTTTTATAGAGTGATATCTAAGTTAATCTATGATAAAATAATAATATCACATTTAATTCCTTAGATCTAGCTTAAGACAACTAAATCAAACTAAATTCTAAAATCAAGTAATCTAGCACATCATTAAAATAGAGTGGTCAAGCCACATGTACAATGAGAAAATGATTCAAAGCTCCACCAGATGGGTTTATCCAACCAAGAAGAGAATAAATGGTTGATGGTGCTATGACTATCTTCCAAATGCTTTATGGGTTTTTTAAATGGTCAATAATACTCCATGAAATATGGTAGTCCAATTATTAAAGTGTAGTAAAGTTTCCTCCCAAGTCAACAAGTCTCCAACATCCTTTCATTTTAGTGCAATTACCTCATGAAAGGTTGAATATACCCTCTAAGGTGGCAACATCATGATAATAACTCCATAAATCATGTGTTACAATGGCCCAATACCTCCAAATAACATCTCAAATGAAGGCATGTGTTTATTTTTTAGGTCCTTACACTCCATGAAGCATGGGGAACGCCCTTATAAGTTAAAAATTGGGTCACTAAAACCCACTTATACAAAGTGGCATCAATATACCAAGGAATTAACATTCAATCCAACTCATTTAATCTTCAATTTAATACATCAATGGAAGTATAAATCATCCAAGCTACACCAATTGAATGGCATATCATCAAAATTATCCCTCCAAACAAGCAAATTATCCCAAAATTTTTCATAATCTTCTCATGTAGGTCAAACACATAAATCAAAGAAAAATCGGCTAGTAAGTGACAAATAAGGAAAACATTCAAAGTTCCTCCATGTGGCATGCATACGAGGTGTTCAAGTAGATGTGAATCAACCCAAATTATCTAGGAGGTGTGACCAATGCCTTGGAATATGTGAAGGTGCCAAAAATAAAAATTCATCCAATCCAACTAGGAGGGTTATTTCACTAAACTTTTATACTCATCCAAATGAAAATGTTTACTAAGGGTACCCCTACCGAAAGGAGGGGTAGCAATAGAAAATTTCAAAATCCCCTTTGTCCTCTGATTTAGAAAAAAATCATTTGGAGTCTTCTAAATATCTTCTACTACACCCTTCTTAAGTTTTATTATTTATTTTTTCCCTTTATTAGGTTCCCTCCCTTTTTTTCTTACAACTCATATTCCTCATTATAACCTCCTCCAACATTCCCTTCTCACCCTTCAAAGGCCAAGAGACTCAAGAAATAATTAATATGCCTACCTAACTATTTTCCTAAGATATGGTTCAATTTCCCATGCATTTTTCTAATTCTAGCAACCCATTTTTCTTAACTCCTACATGGAAATTTCCAATGGGTCAAAGGGATATAGGGTAATACTAATAATGCAGTGTAATTGGTATTGTCTCTCCTTAAGTCTGGTTTATGAAATCAAGTTTTGAGTAGCATGACAACACATTAGAGGAAATTCCATCTTAAAAGTGGTCTCCTAAGAAAAAATAATAAAATAATAGATGAATTTTGGAGGGAAAAGAATAAAACTATTTTTTTCTGTATTTTTAGCTTATCTCCTTATAGGCTTACTCAAATTTAAAGTGTGTACACTTATTGGATGTGAATGTATTTTCAATTTTTATTAATGTGAGTATTCTTAGAAATATTCACAATGGGTACTTGTTGGATATGGAATTTAATTATACATCCAACGAGTGTCTACACTTGAAATTTGAGTAAACCAAGAAGGAGATAAGTCAAAATACAATTAAAAAAAATAGTTTTCTTCTTTTCCCTCCTAAATATTTGCATGTACTTCTTTTTAAATTTAAATGATTTTTTTTGGTTTACATATTATGACATAGAAATTACATGAAAATTCCATGGGCAATTTTAGGTTGAAATCTACTCTAATGTTTGATCCAAACTCATAAGCAACTCATATCTTCTAGTTGTACACCAAATGAGCTAGTATAAATTTCCATGTTTTACTAGGTTTCCCTCATATAGCTCAAGGTCAAAGTGCATCCATTCTAAATGTAGCTACGAAAAAAATTCCCCCCCTCTTACCATTATTTCATTGGTTTATGCAAAAATAATCATGTGTGGAACTTCACATTTAGGTGAAGCCAATTGTCTCCAACAAGAAGCAATAACCAAACTGAGAAGAGGACTTGTGTGAAGTTGAATTTTCAACCATGTGCCTCCAAGTATTATTAAGCATATGCTGCTTTAAGACGTGTTTTGGATTTAACCATTGATTTAGAGTAGGCTTGAATCTCAATATATATAGGGCCCAAACATTTTTTCGTTCTCACATTCTCCAAAGTTCTAAATGAATTTTTCCACCATGTACCCTTTGTCTTATTCCTCATTACCCCTTTAACATACAAAGGGTGGAGATAACACTTCATCTAGATGGATTTGTCTCCACATGCTCCTTAGCGTTACATGTAAACATATGCATAGGCTTAAGCTTTACATGGATTTTAACTCACCACTTTTATAATACTTCAAAACATGGAAACAAGCTTTAGTGAAGGCCTAAATAAAGGATCTATAACCATCAATCTTGAACAAAGAAATCATTGAAAGAAGAAATTTATTTATCAATGATCCATTTTGAATCATGTTTATGTAATGTAATAATCACTTCTTATTCCTAAATGGCCACCTCCATGGAGCATTGATATTATTATTAATTTAATAGCTTAGTATGCATGTTTATTGGATTTGGAAAAAGACTTATAGCTTCCTTTAATAGATTATGATCATCTATAAATAAAAATGCATTGCATATATCATGGACAAGGATAAATCAACACTTCTCCATATAGTGACTAACCCCTTTCCATGCTACATTTTATGATTAAAAAATCATATGATTCCATTGATCCATAAAAATGGTATCATTTTCTTAGTAGGTTTATATCATGTGACTATCTCACTAACTTTTTGGATTAAATAGTGTAAATAATTTACATAAAAGGTAAGGCATTGCATATATATGCATATTATAAATATATTAAATATTTTAACAGATATTCCATCTACATATAACTCAATAAAACTTGATTGATAATTTGAAACCTCAATTTTATGGAATTTTCATTTTTGCTTGATCCTAAAAATAATAATGATAGGTTATGTCAAAATTTTATAATCACTACCATCCTTTATAATAAGTATTGAAATCTTCTATTGCAATTGTTGATATAGATTTGTCATTTATTTTTTTTACATATTATTAATATATATTTTCTCAATTTATATTAAAATAAAAAAACATATCATGTAGGTCAAATCAATAATAAGGCTGATGGAAAAGTGTTAAATCTTCTATTGCAATTGTTAATATAGATTTACCATTTATTTATTTTACATATTATTAAAATATATTCTCTCAATTTATATTAAAAAAAAAAACATATCATATAGTAATCCATAATAAGAGAAGAAGTTGCAGAGTGTGAATGAAAAAATTAAACAATATCTCAATAAAAACATAAATTTAAAGTAATAAAAATATTCATATTATATTTATTCTCCAAAAGTGCACTTTTTTTTCCTTAATTTTAAGTCATTGAATTTATGATACCCTACACCGTCCAAAAGAAATTATGATATTGGGGAGGAATTGTTTTTGGAGTTTGAGTTATAATGAAATTACACTACTAGCAAGGGAAACAATTTTTGATGGTGGTTATCTTTGCGATGTAAATAATTCCCATCACTATTTTTAACATACAATGATTCTTCTTCACTCTTCAAAATTGTTTGTTGGTTGGGGTTATACACATACAATATCTTAAGATGCTAAAACAAGCAGAAAGTTTGAAATATATATAGAAAGAAAAAAAATCACAATATAAAATTTGTTTTTCATTAATTTTTTTTTTGTGTAAATGAGATTCATTTATTTTGTTAGGGCCTTAATATGGTTCAATATAAACTTTCTTTCGAACCATAATATATTCATAATTCTTTTAATTATAACATATTCATAATTCTTTTAATTGAACATCGTAATGTTGCACTTAATAACGATATTGTATTATATTTTGTTTCAATGCTAATAATCAATGTGTTTCTTTGTATGATAAAATAAACATGTGTTAATTTGCATTATAAGAGAAACAGAGAGAAAAGAGAAGGCAATTTTTGGGAACCTTTTGATTTATTTATAATTCATTGTTCCCTTAATGTTATAGTAAATTATATGATCAAATATTGCGAGCGGTATATCAGATACTTAAAATGAGTGTTGAAAATATTATTCATTTATAACATGGTATTATTTTTTCTACTATATGTAATTGAGAAAGTATCTAAAATTATTAAGTCATTGAATCTTAAATCATAATTGTAGTCAACATATTCCCTTCCTTAAATTTCTATCTAAAAATTAAAACATGTAATTTCCAGTAAACAAATTTTATACTTTATTTTATCCAAATGGCATATTATGCTATATATTATTATGAAATTTATTGACTTGAAAGGACAATTTTTGTTTCCTTGATTATAAACAATTCCTTAAAGCCGTGGTTTTTTTTGTTGCAATCCAAACTAAATATGTGATATTGGGATTAGAAGGATTGCCATTTAAGATTTGAGTTTATAATGAGGATAAAACACAAGCAAGAAATACAACTTAATTTTATGATCATGACCATCCAAATTCTTACCTAAAAATAATGTTTCTATGTTATGTGGAATTAGCCACCCCCTAAACCATATCATTTCAATCATCTATGAAAAAGGATATCATATATAGGCTCAAAAGAGAAGAATTATAGTAGGCCAAAGATGAACCTATCAAAGAAGTATTTATATATGGATAGAAGACAGTCTTTGTGGGTTTTAAATATATAAAAATAATTGCTATAAATATATTTTTAATAAAATAGAAAAATATACAATGGCACATAAACATTTAACATAGATTTTTCTCTAGACACCCAAAATCAAGGAATCAAGAAAACCAATTTTTCTTTTAGTGTATTCTCTCTTTATAGTGTTAAAATACAATATGTATATTATGTGTCATTAATTAACCATAGATTGAAATAAAACTATAGTTCCTTAACAATAATTATAAAACCATAGCTTGAACCACCATGTGCTATAAAATCACTAAAAGTGAAAATTGTGTGAAAAACTTGTCAAAGATGGATGCAAAAATTCACCTAGAATTGTTTTTAGGGTGCTAGGCTTTGCACAACAAATCGTTCATGTAGATAGTCATGTAAAAAATATAATACATACCCAAAATTCTCTCACTTATTTTTTCTTTGCATACAGGGTCACATGAGTACACAATCAACAATCCAAGGCAATGATGCCCATTGTTTCGCTACACCAAGAGAACTTTTCAATGCTCACAAATTTTGTTAATGAATCTACAATATTATTCAAAGTGTCTGCTTTTACCAACCACACCTTGTCTTTAATCATCTCTCATAGGGTGATATTAAATATCAATATGATTTTTCTTAGAGTTATAAGTTGGGTTCTTCACTAGCAATATTACACTCTTATTGTCGCAATTTATCCTTACAACTTATTGTACCAACCCACTACTTGAACACAATATATATAACTATATTGCTTCCTCACTTGCATGAGTGGTTGCCATGTATTCAGATTTTGTTGTTGAGAGTGCCAATACACATTGTCTCTTGTTCATTGAACCAATTTCTCCTCCAAATAGGTTAAGCACATACCCTTATATATCTTTTGTGATCCAAATATCCAACCCAGTTTACATGAACAAAGCCACATACGTCCAACACTTTGTTCCATCCCAATATTCCTTGTAGCACAATACATATCTAGTATTGCCACACAAATACCTAAAAACTCTATTTTTTGTTGTCTAATGCTTCTTCATCAGTTTTGACATATACATGTTCAATACTCCCATTGCATGTGCAATGTCTGGTCTAATACAGGTCATTGCATACATCAAACTACCCACTACATTGGCATATGAAACACGGTGCATCTTCTCTTCATCTTCCTATGTCATGGGAGACTTATCTGAAAATAAATTTACACTTGCAATAATAGGGACCTTGATTGGTTTACATTCATTTCGCAAATATTACCTCTACAATATTGTTTCCACATACTTCATTAAGTTTAACTAGAGTTTCTCTTTTTCTTGATCTCTTTTAATTTTCATTCCCTTAATGAAATTTGCAACACCAAGATATTTCATGTCAAATTTAGAGAAAAATTGGAATCTTTACATGTTATATGATTTTGTTAATTTTGGACAACTAGGACCAAACTCCATGTTGTGATGCTCAGATGAAGATGCCAATATTTTTAATGGATTCCTCTTTCATAGAGGTGCAATATCGATCTAAAGATCATCTAAATCTAATAAGTGGAACATTTATTTTGAATTAAATCCACTTATGTGCAAGGTCGGCCAGAATTGAAATGTAGACTTGAAGCCCCAACAGATGTGTCACAAACCCTCACTGATGGATATATATAGGTCAACGTTGGAGGTCATTTTCACTTATCACATCATCACACATTCTCTCTCATCATCTGATTAGTTCGATCACCTTGGAGGCTCTTCTTCTCTCACAGGTGGGAAATTTCAGCGAAGGAAAATTTATGTTTTGACCTAGGGTTTCAGCGTAGAATTGACCAGCATTGACTTTGGTCAACGCTTGGTCAAATTGACCATAATTTATCTCAAAATTCTTATTTCTGAAGTCTGCATTTATTGGCACAGAAATTAATGTTGACCATTGACTTTCACTGGGCTGCATTGACTTTTTGTTGCTGCTATTTTGCGTTGGCCATTGACTGGGACAGCGTTGACTTTCATTGACTTTGGGTTCACTAATATAGATGTCTGAGAGGGTTGTGTGACACATTCTAGTTGGCTTACCATATTGAGACTTTGTTGGTTGAAGCATCTTGTTGACCGTTGTAACGCACCACAACACATATATTTTGCTGATCAAGTTAAGTGTATTTTTGCCTTGTCTTCTGTCGATCTACTAGTATGTTCTATCAGCATTTTACTTTCTTGTCTATGTGATTGTTGTTTGATATTGGTGATAAAAATAAAGTTGCATCAAGCATAGAACATCTACAAAAATTTACATGGAATCAGAGCTGAGGTGAAGACAAAGCGCAAGTTTGTAGCAATCACTGAAGAAGATCATGGGTACCTCAAACTATAATGGCTTCTAAGTTGATGAAAAATTGACTGGGAAGAAAGACTTCCATGCTTGGAAGATGACTTTGGATCTTATGTTGGAAGACCAAGATGTCATAGACTACGTGCAGGGTAAAACCCAAGAGCCTCCATCCACTGCACCTGCTGCCACCAAGTCAAAATATAAGAAGGGGGAAATCAAAGCAAAGCTGATGATCAGGGACTCAATTCATAAGAGTCTGGTTGCCTACATCTCTAAGATGGGCACATATAAGTAGATGTATGATAATTTGGTCAAAATTTTCAAGGCCAACAATGCAAATCAAGTCCTTTTCTTCAAGAACCAACTGAAGAATCTGAAGAAAGGTATGTTCAATCATATTTTCTAAAACTGATTGAAATCAGAAATAATCTTCTGGTCATTGGAGAGACAATAGTTGATCGTGAAATGGTTCTCACCACAGTTGGAGGTCTCTCCTTCAAATGGCATGTATTCAATACTAACATTCTCAATAATAATGTGATACTTGATTTTGACGAAGTATTATCAAGATACGTTCAAGAGGAAACAAGAATGAAGGAATATGAAAATGAAGGTAATGCCGCCTCCACTGCTCGTGCTAAGAAGTAGAACAATGGTGGTCCGAGGAACCAAGGAAGAGCAGGGGCCCAAGGAAAGAAAGGAAAATGTTACACATGTCACATGACTGGCCACTATGCTAGAGAATGCCCTTTCAAGAAGGATTCTCCTAAGGATGATGACAACAACAAAACTGGAGGAATGACAATTAAAGGAACAACAGGTTCAAAGGAAAGAGGAAGGATCCCTCTGGTGGAAACGGGAAACCTTTCAAAAAGTCGAGAAACTCTAGGTATGAGGAATCTAATGTTGTTGATGATAAAAGAAATGAATTCATTCTTGTATCTTCCCTCTCTGCTAAATCTCCACTCGACACTATGGATGTCTGGTTAATTGATATTGGTGTCTCAAGGCACCTCACTAGGTTCAAGGAAGCACTTTCTAATTTGGTGGAGAAGGATGTTAATCTGAAAATCATCCTTGGAGATAATGTCGCATATCTCGTGAAAGGGACAGGGACTGTGACCCTCCACTTATCTCAAGGTCAAGTCCTCCGCTTGCAAGATGTACTATATGTAACTAATTTGAAGAAGAACCTTGTGTCTATTTCGGCCATGGAAGACAAAGGTTTCAATGTGGCATTAATCAATGGGAAGGTACGCATTTGGAAGAAGAGTTTCAAGAAAGCTATCACGATTGGGTTTAGCGTTGATACACTCTACCAGGTCGGAGGAAGTCCATTGGGAGCTATGAAATGTGATAATATTCGTCAAACCAAATCAAGGCACCAGAGATATGGACACCTTCATTACACAGCCCTTCACGAAGCAAGGAAGATGGTGATAGGGATGGCCGAATTCAAAAATTATCATGATGGTGTATGTTAGGGTTGTGCCGAAAGAGAAGTGAAGATATGCCACGATGTTACCTTTGATGAAGATTCTTCCCTCAGGAAAGTAATTAATCTTCCGAACTCTAAGGAAGATCATGAAGTAAGGGCTGGAAATCAAGAAGAACCGAAGGATAAGATGATGCTCGATGTTGAAGGATCGATGGACCCTATTGTTCCACCTCCTTCAATGAATATAAGACCATCATGTCTCAAGGACACTCTCGAGGATGTCGAGATACATATGGCCCCAAGGGGGACACTCCATGAAAGTAAGACGCCGAATAGATACCAAGGGTATCTAGCAGCCATAAGTACAATCGTACAATCTGAGCTTGGATATTTTGAGGAAGTCATAAAGCATCAAGTCTGGAAAGATGCTATGCATGAAGAATATGAGTCCATTATGAAGAATGATTTCTGGGATGTGGTTCTAAGACTGGAGAACAAAGAAGTTGTCACCTTGAAATGGCTCTATAAGATCAAGCATGGATCTAATGGTAGTGCTGAAAAGTTCAAGGCAAGGTTCGTTGCCCGTGGCTTCTCTCAAAAGGAAGGCATAGACTATGATGACATATTTGCACATGTGGCCATATATACCACCATCTAATCTATCATAGCCCTTGTTGCTATGCAATTATGGAATCTTCATCAGATGGATGTGAAGACCGCATTTCTGCATGGTGCAATAAAGGAAGAGGTGTATGTGGAGCAACCTCTGGGGTTCGAAGTCCAGGATCAAGACACCCATGTTTGCAGGTTGAAGAAAGCCCTCTATGGGTTGAAGCAAGCACCCAGGGCTTGGAACGAGAGGATAGATAGCTACTTGATGAAGTTGGCCTTCACTCGTAGCAAAGATGATCCGAACCTTTACTTCAAGGTTGAGAGAGAAAAGCCTCTCATTCTAGTGTTGTATGTGGACGACCTCTTCCTGATAGGTGTTGACCCTCTAATTCATTAGCATAAGATGGAGATTGCCTTTGAGTTCGAGATGAAGGACCTAGGACTGATGCATTACTTCCTAGGCCTGGAGGTATGGCAGAGCCCTCGCGAGATTTTCCTCTCTCAAGGAAAATACATTGTGAAGCTGCTGAAAAGATTTGGAATGGTGGACTATAAGTCCATGTCGACATCGATGGATCTCAACTTTAAGAAGTTGAGTGGAAGTGTTGTTGGGCCCGTGCTAGAAAATCCTACTAAGTATCATCAACTCGTAGGGGCCCTGATGTTCTTAGTGAACACCCTTCTGGGCGTATGTTTTGCAGTGAACACTTTGAGTCAACACATGGTTGATCCTCATCACATTCACTGGGTTGGTGCCAAGAATATGTTGAGATATCTTCGGGGAACGATAAACCATGGGCTAAGATACACTGTCAGGAGTGTGACACTCCATGGATATACTGATGCCGATTGGGCTGGTAGTGTGGTGGATCGCAAGAGCACAGCTGGATGTTGCTTCACACATGGTTCTGCTTCGATATCTTTGATGAGCAGGAAGCAGAAGTCGATGGCTTTGAGCACCACAGTGGCTGAATACATTGCAACGAGTATGGCCTGTTGCGAAGCAGTTTGGTTACGAAAGCTCTTTAGTGAGTTGTTCGAGCATGTGTTAGATACCACCATGATACTTTATGATAACTAGAGTGGGATTCCGTTGTCCAAGAATCTTGTGTTCCACGATCGATCCAAGCATATTGATATCAGGTACCACTTTATCCGGGGTATGGTACAGCTAAGCGTCGTAAGGCTCGATCATATAGGAACTAATGAGCATGTCATGGATATTCTCACAAAGCCCTTGGGGAAGGTAAAGTTCCTAACCTTCCGTGAGAAGCTCGGAATCATGGAACGACCCTATATTGAGGGTCCTGTTAGACGACGAGCTTTGGGATCTCTAGGGGGCCTTGGGGATAGCTCCTCGGAGCTATAAGCACACACGGGGCTAGGCTTTCCAAACCTTGTGGTGCTGCTTCCCCACCGTTATGATATTGAGTTAGTTCACCTCTCATGATCTGTACCCCGTATGCATCCTACCCATTAAGTCCTGAACTCATGGAAAGTATCTCTCATTTGGCCAATGAGGTGGGAAATTCTAGAGACCAGTAGCAAATACCGATGGACGCATCAGAGAATTTCGTACTCTCTATGTCTAGGATGGCACGTGTCCGACCACTTGATCTGGGATCAAGTCTAGTGAGGTTTCAGACCTCCAACTGACTTCGGGTCGGGTAAACCAACTTCGGGTTGGTATGTGACTCCTTTGAGTCCTATAGAGGTTTCGGACCTCTGGGCTGAATTTGTCAATCGGGAGTGATGTCTTTGTGACACCTTTTTGTTCTAAAATAAAGAAGCCAGCAAAGCAAGTTACGGCGGGATGATGCACAATGTTTGGATGGAATAGGTGGATGGAGTTCTCCCTAGTTGAGAGGGAGTGTTAATTTTGGACAACTAGGTCCAAAATCCATGTTGTAATGCTTAGATGAAGATGCCAATATTTTCATTGGATTCATCTTTCGGAGAGGTGCAAGATCGATCTAAAGACCATCTTGATCCGATGAGAAGAATATTTATTTTGAATTAAATCCACTTATGTGTAAGGTCGGCCAGAATTGAAATGTAGGCTTGAAGCCCCAACAGATGTGTCACACACCCTCACTGATGGATATATATATAGGTCAACATTGGAGGTCATTTTCACTCATCACATCATCACACATTCACTCCCATCATCTGATTGGTTCGATCACCTTGGAGGCTCTTCTTCTCTCACACGTGGGAAATTTCAATAAAGGAAAATTTATGTTTTGACATAAGGTTTTAGCACAGATTTAACCAACATTGACTTTGGTCAACGCTTGGTCAAACTAACCCTAATTTCTCTCAAAATTTCAATTTCTGAAGTATGCATTTATTGGCATAGAAATCAAGGTTGACCGTTGACTTTGACTGAGTTTCATTGACTTTTTGCTATTGTTGTTTTGTGTTGACCATTGACTGGGACAACATTGACATTGGCTTGACTAGTATAGCTATCCGAGAGGGTTGTGCGACACATTCTAGTTGGATGACCGTATTGAGACTTTGTTGGCTGAAGCATCCTGTTAACCGCTGTAACGCACCAAAACAATATATTTTTCTAATCAAGTTAAGTGTATTTTTGGCTTGTCTACTGTCAATCTACTCGTATGTTCTATCAGCATTTTACTTTCTTGTTTATGTGATGGTTTTATGATATTGGGGATAAAAGTAAAGTTGCATCAAGCATAGAACATCTACAAAAATTTACAGATTTCCTTGTCCTTTCCAACTGACAAAATATTATCCACATGCAATGCCAAATAAATACTATGGTCACCAACTAATTCGAAATACACACGGTGATCCACTTTTCTCCATATAAAGCCAAGTCCTAATATAGAAGTATCAAAATTTGAAACCACATCCTTGGTGATTGTTTTAACCAATAGAACCACACTTTCATCTTGCAAACCAACTCTTTCTTTCTCTTCACTATAAATCCTTATGAATGCATCATGTATATTTCTTATTATATATCCCCATATAGGGATGTTGTCTTCACAACCATTTGTTCAACTTCAAAAATGAAAGCAAGAGAAAACAAGAAAACAAATTTAATATAAGTTAAATTGACAACAAGAGAAAAAATCCCACCAAAGTTAATTCCCTCTACCTAAGAATAACCTTTTGTTATCAATCAACCTTTGTATTTCTCCACGTTTCCTTCTACATTCAAAAAATTCTTAAACACCTATTTGTTACCAATGAGCTTTCTTATAAATGGAAACCCCACTAGATCCCAAACTCCATTATTTTCCAAATCTACCATTTCTTCAACCATAGCCTATTTCTATAATTTTCCATCCTTTGAATCAGTTGCCTCCCTAGTAGTTCTAGGATTATCATCAAAAATAAACAAACCAAAATTTGAATGAAAATCATGTGGAGAATAGCTCTTTTGTTTCCTTTGTTCTTGAATCAATCTCCTCCATGTTGGAGTATGTGGTTCTTCTTCTTATTCTTATTCATATTTTTTTGTAAAGTCTAACTTATTATCTTTCAATTTAGACTCTATCTTATTTGCTTCCTTATCCCTTAGTAGGACTTCCTATTTGGCATCTTTAACTTCTAGTATGTAGTTTTTCATAGTCATAATTATGTTGATGTTGAGATTTTCTTCTGGAATACGATGTAGTATCTTTAACTTTTCTAAATACCACATCTTGACTATACACAACATTATTATCTTTTGGGTTCCAAATCTTATAACCTTTTAGACCATATTTGTATCCAATAATGATACAATTTTTAGTTTTCTTATCCAATTTACTCATTCTTTCCTTTGGAACATGTACATATGCATCACAACCAAAAGCCCTGAGATGTTTAAGAGATTGTTTTTTTATCAGTCCATAAATCAAGTGGAGTCTTTTCATCCAATGTTGATGAGGGTGATATATTTACCAAGTAACATAAAAGATCCATTGCCTCTGCTCATAAATCTTGCCCTAATCTAGCACCATTACCATGCTCCTTGTTTTTTCCATCAACGTCATGTTCATCCTTTCTAAAATTCCATTCTGCATAGGTGTGTATGGAGTATAATTTTTCCTTTTTATACCACACCTCTTAAAAATTTCTTTAAATTCATTTTGATATGAGTCTCCACCATTATTCATCCTTGGCACCTTAATTTTCTTCTATGTCTAATTTTCCACAAGATCATTAAACTCTTTCAATTTTTCAAAGGCTTCATATTTCTTCTTAAAGAAATAAATCCATGTATTCCTTGAGAATTCTTATATGAATGAGACATGGTACATACATTTACCCAGTGATGAAACCAACACAGTTCCAAGCACATCAATGTGCACCAACTATTATATTCATTTTTCCCTTGTAGCACTAGAGGAGAATCTTACTCAATTGTGCTTCCCATGTAAGCAATGTTCACAAAACTCAAATCAATAAATAAATTAAACATATATTATACTATACCTTTATGATGTAGAACCCAAATGACCTTCTCTCCAGTGTCTCATTCTTTAATTCCACATCATAATCTTCTCTCCAAAGATTACATGGAGTATTTTCTTCATCTCCACTCTCATGAACAATGAAATTGGTTCACCCATTGCTAATAGTGATTCATGGTAACTTATAAAAAAATACAATCCAAACTCCCCTCAAAGATAATATTTATCCTTGAACCACCATGCAAGTATGCTTTTCAAACATTATTTTTACATATGCATCACATTTTGCTTACGCAAATCAAATTTTTAACCAATCATAGGAGGTGTAGAAAATTAAGGAGTGTTCTAATCCTTCCATCTATGAGCTTGAACTTGAATTTACTCATCTTATTATTTTAGTTGTCAAGTCAACTCCTAGAAAAACATGACTACTATCATACCTTTTTTACCTACAAAACCACTCCTTATGAGTAAAAAAAAATATGCACTTGATTCAAAAAAACCATCCTTCATGATCTACATTTGTGCTTAAAGAGGTCAAGTACATGTCCCTTCATTCATATGATCAGGTATTTTCTTTTGTAGAAGTAACATCTACATATCCCTTCCCTTTCTCAAAAATCTTGGATCTACAATATTTCTTCTAATATCCTTCTTTTCCAGATCTCCAACATTCTCTATGAATTCCCCTTGAGATTTGGATCTTCCTCTAGATTTAAATCTCTCACTTGAGTACTTATTTGTATTTTGATTATGGGAGCATCCTCGTACAATGTTAGGTCCCCATATTCCTAGTGTAGTCCCTTATTGTTATTAGTGTAGCCCCCTTATTGTTATTGTTGTATCGTTGTAACCCCCATATTGTTATTATTGTTCCCTTATATTATTATTGTTAGGTCAGCTAGGATTATATCGTGACCCCATGGACCCCTCTATATAGAAGGAGGTTTTGTCATTTGTATCATCCAAGAATTGTTCATTTATGTAATGTATAGGAGGTTTCCCCCTCAAAGTGGCTGATTTCTAAGGCGTTGATCTTTCTTTTCTTCTATTTTTGCAGCTGGTTTCATAACATTTGGTATCAGAGCTTTGGATTCTATGGTTTCGCTGCTCCAAACAGGTCATCGTGGAATTTTCGCTATAACTTGTTTTCTACGAAGATTCAGAAGCTGAAATTTTTACAGAGCGAAGCTGAAATCCTGAGGAACATCGTGAAAAAAATTCAGATCTTGGTTCACAATTTTTTCAGAGATATGATTTGTGGAAGTTATGATTTTTTCAGGCTCCCGAATTTCACCAAAACAGGTCATCATGGAATTTTCGCTATAAATTTTTTTATATGAAGCTTCAGAAGCTGAAATTTTACAAAGAAAAGCTGAAATCCTGAGGAATTTCCTGTAAAATTTCAGATCTTGGTTCGCAATATTTTTTGAGATATGATCTGTGGAAGTTAGGGTTTGTCACAGGCTCCCGAATTTCATCTCAAAGAGGTGACCTTGGGAAAATCGTCATAACTCTCTCTCTGACCATCAGATTGGAATTTTATAAAATGTGGCTACAAGTACACGGATTGCAGTTTCTTGTATATCAATTTCAGAGCCTAAGGAGGAAACAGTGAGACGTGGCACACCGTACAAGTGCGCTCTACTGAACTAATCCATAATTAGGTCATTGTAGGAGATTTGGCATAACTTTGTCTTGAAGTATCCAAATCAGGTCAGACCTATGGCATTCGAAAGAAGATTCAAAGGGATACTACAAACCAAATTTCATACATTAAAGATCTACAATTACAGAGATAATTCAGTTTCAATATCGAGCTCCTCAAAAGCAAGAAAAATGTGTGTATTTTTTTTCAAATTGCACTAGTCTTGTTTTAAAAATCAGTTTTAAGTGATTCCAAGTGCCTATTGAGCATAGTATTGGGTTCTAAAATTCCCCCTAAAAGGAATTCAACACCTAATAAGCCCTCAGAATACTCTACTATGACTCATGAAGATGAATAATTGCAACATGATCTATCAAAATTACAAGATCAAGTGCACCAAATTTTGCTCTCGCAAAGAGAAACAAAAAATAAAATGGAAGTTTTGAAGAGAGGCGAAGAAGCGAAGATGGATGGTTTGAATAAAGGCGTGGAAGCTAAGATAGATGGCATGGAAGCTAAGATGAATGACATGAAAAACAACATGGAAAACATGAAGAATGATCTAAAAGCAGACATGGAAGGTTTGACAAATTTGATACAAGGAATGTTTCCTAATGCCTAAAAGATAGTAGAGGAAACTCATGATGAGAAAAAAATAAATGTTAATCGTGATTTCATAAACTCTAATGTTGGATGCAAGAACCATCATATTCCAAAGATGGATATGAGTAAGTTTCATGGCAAGGATCTCGTAACATGGATACTATAGATGGAGCAATATTTTGATCTCAATAATGTGCAAAACACACACAAGGTATGCATTGCAACTTTACATTTAGAACAAAATACATTTGTATGGTATTGATGGCTTTGCTCCCCTAAAAAAATTTCACTTGGTCAATTTTTAAGTAGGAAATGATAGCACATTATGAGGATACAAAGAGCAACACCTTCTTTAGCCAATTGATAAATCTCAAACAAAATGGTTCAGTGATGCAGCACATTGAGGACTTCCAAAAATTAAATATAAGGGTAACTGATATTCCAGAGGAACACGGGATTGATGTCTTCATAGGGACTTTAAAGGATAACATCCAACATGAAGTTCATGTTTGGTAAATTGATTCATTGGAGAAGGCATTCAGGTTGGCAAGAAAAATTGAATGTAAAATTATGGCGACAAGGAATTCTACCACTCACATCTATAAAGATGGAAGTGTTGCTACTCCTATACTTCCACAACCTACAAGGTTGACACCACAATGATTGGAAGAAAAAATAGCAAAATGGATTTTCTATACTTGTTATAGAAAATACACTAAAGTTCATAAGTGTGCTGAGAAGAAATTATTTTACATAGATTGTGAAGAGGAGGAAGAAAATGAACAAGAAACTTCGAAAGAATAAGATATACACCAGGAACCAACCCTAGAAGAAGAAGAAATGAGTCTGGCCATATCATGTAATGCATTGGCAGGAATTACCACTCCTAAAACTCTCAAGATAGAAGGACATATCAAGAAGAAAAAGGTAATAGTGTTGATTGATTCAGGTAGTACCCATAATTTTATTTATTGTCAAGTAGCCAAGGAATTGAATTGTTTCCTATACCCAGCACGAGAATGTCAAGTGATGGTTGCAAATGGAGGAACTATAAATTGCTCTGGAAAATGCCATAATATCAAGCTAACCATTGGGGAATATGTATTGAATAGTCCAATGTTTTCCATTCCAATGGGAGGTATTGATGTTGTACTAGGAGTACAGTGGTTACAATATTTGGGGACGGTAGCTTTTAATTTTCAAGAACTTTTCTTGAAATTTTTTTCCGAAGGAAAGGAAATTGAATTACGGGGTATCGCAGGGACACCGGGAAAGATAATAAGCTCTAATGTCATGACAAAGCTTCTAAAGAAATAATAATGAGGCGTAATTGCACAATTATGCTCACTAGAAGTTCCAACATCAAAATCATCTATTTCTCCAGATCTCCAAAAAGTCTTGGAAAATCATTCCAAGGTGTTTGAAACTCCCAAAGGACTCCCACCTATTCGTGATCATGATCATGCTATTCATTTGATTCCGGGAAGTGTTTCTCCAAACATCAGGCCTTATATATATCATTACTTCCAAAAGATAGAAATTGAACGTATGATTGCAGAAATGTTAGAGGCGGGTATAATTCAACCTAGTCAAAGTTATTTCTCTGCTCCTGTAGTATTCGTACACAAGAAGGATGGATCATGGCGAATGTGCCCGGATTATAGGGAGCTCAATAGCTCACTAATGAGATAAATTTCCCATTCCTGTGATTGATGAATTATTTGATAAAGTACATGGAGAAAATTATTTTACCAAGTTGGATCTTCGTTCAGGATATCATCAAATTGGAATGAAGACTGAAGATATTCTGAAAACAACATTTCGAACTCATGAGGGTCATTATGAATTTTTGGTCGTGCCTTTTGGCCTTACCAATGTACCTTCTACATTTCAAGGGTTGATGAATTCCATTTTCAAACCCTTAGAAAATTTGTGCTAGTATTTTTTGATGATATACTAATCTACAACAGGTCTTGGAAGGATCATGTTCAACATGTTGATAGGGTGCTCAAAATATTGCAGGAGAAATAATTATATGCAAAAACATCCAAATGTTTCTTTTGAGTACAAGAGGTGGAATATCTGGGTCATATTTTATCTCACGAGGGTGTTAAGGTAGACACTAACAAAATTAAAGCCATTAAGGATTGGAAAGTCCCCACAACTATAAAGAAGTTGTGAGGATTTCTCGGGTTAACAGGGTAGTATCGACAGTTTGTTAATAATTATGGGAGAATAGCAGCACCTCTAACAACATTATTGAATAAAGATTCATTTTCATGGACTCCTGAAGAAAATAAGGCCTTTGAACATCTTAAAAAGGCAATGTGCCTAGCACCAGTCTTAGCTATGCTAGACTTCACAAAAACCTTTATTGTGGAATGTGATGCCTTAGGAAATGGAATTGGTGCTGTATTATTGCAAGAAGGAAGACCCATTTCTTTTGAAAGTCCTCCAATCAAAGGAAAGTATTTATAGAAATCTATTTATGAGAAGGAAATGTTGGAAATACTACATGCACTAAATAAATGGCGACCTTACCTAATGGGAAGGCACTTCAAGATAAAATCTAATCATGGTAGTCTTAAACACTTTTTGGAACAAATACTATCTTCAGAAGAGCAGCAAAAATGGGTCACAAAGATGTTGGGTTATGACTTTGAAATCATCTGCAAAAAAGGGAAGCTAAATGTTGTTGCAGATGCACTCTCAAGAAAGGATGAAGAGGTGGAAACATTGCTTTGTGCAATTTCTATTATCCAACCAGATTGGATAACCGAAGCAAGAGATGAATGGAAGAAGGATGAATAAGTGTGGACACTCATTCAAAAAGATACTAGTACATCTAATACATTTAGTTGGAAAAATGAATCCTTATGGTACAAAGACCACTTATATATTTTCAAGTATTCCCAACTAAAACAAAAAATTCTTTCGAAATTGCACACTTCTCCATTAGGAGGACACTCGGCATTTCTAAAAACTTACCACAGGGTGAAGAAAGAATTTTTTTAGGATGGCCTTAAATCTGATATTCAAAATTTTGTGGCGGAATGTTTGGTTTGCCAACAGAATAAAGTTGAGACAATTAAGACCCTAGGTCTTCTACAACCTTTATCCATTCCAAGTCAATGTTGGGAGGAGATTTTAATGGATTTTATCACAAGTTTACCTAAGTCTGAAGGAAAGAGTGTCATCATGGTGGTAATTGATAGAATTACCAAGTATGCACACTTTTGTGCATTACTTCATCCATTTAAAGAAAGTAAAGTTGCTACTACATTTATGGAAAAAATTCAAAAGCTACATGGAAACCCAAAGATTATGGTAAGCGACAGAGATCCCATTTTTACTAGAAATTTTTGGACGGATTTACTTTCTTGTTTGGGTACTCAACTAGCTCATAGCTCATCTTATCATCCTCAATCTAATGGTAAAACTGAGATAGTGAACAAATGTTTGGAAGGATATCTTCGATTTTTTTTGTATCTGATAAAAAAACACAATGGGTTAAGTGGTTATCTCTAGTTGAATGGTGGTATAACTCTTCCTTCTATACTACAGCAAAAATTACCCCATTTATGGCACTTTATGGATATTGTCCACCGTCCATCACATCATCTTCAAGAGAAAACTCTAAGGTGCAAGCAGTGGAAGATCACATCGAGCATCAACAACAAGTTCTCCAACTCTTTAAGGATAACCTCGATTTGGCACAAAATCGAATGAAACAATAGGCAAATCAACATCACAACGAGAGAAGTTTTGATGTAGGAGACTGGGTATTTTTACGGCTACAACCATACAAAAAAATGTCCCTCAAGCAAGCTAAGAAGGATAATAAATTATCACCAAAGTACTATGGTCCTTACAAGGTGTTGCAAAATATTGGTACTATAGCATACAAATTGGAGCTTCTTGCTTCTTCACCAGTGCATCTAGTTTTCCGTGTTTCATGCTTAAAGAAGGTTATAGGTGAAAATCTTCCAGTTCAAACAATATTGTCGGAACTTGATGAGGAAGGAAAAATCATATTGGAACCTGAAGCAATCACGAAAAAAAGAACTCGACAGCTACATAATCGATCAATTTCGAAGTATCTCATCAAGTGGAAAAACTTACCCACTGAAGATTCTACATGGGAGGATGAGAATTTTATACAGAAGCACCCAGAGCTACTCAAGTGTTGAGGACAACACTTTTTTGAAGGAGAGGGGCATGTTAGGTGCCTATATTACTAGTATAGTCCCTTATTGTTGTTAATTAGCCCTCCACAGTAGTTAATTTTTTGTTGTACCCCCTTATTGTGCCCTTTGTACCCTTGTAACCCCCATATTGTTATTATTGTTCCCTTACATTATTATTGTTAGGTCGGCTAGGATTATATTGTGACCCCATGGACCCCTATATATAGGAGGTTTTGTCATTTGTATCATCCAAGAATTGTTCATTTATGTAATGTATTGGAGGTTGCCCCATCGAAGTCGCTAATTTCTAAGGCGTCGATCTCTCTTTTCTTCTATTTTTGGAGTTGGTTTCATAACATACAAGCAAAGAATCTATGTTTGACCTTCCATGTTTTCCATGTAATCTCCTTCAATAACAAGGATGAGACTATTTCATCGAAACTTAAAGTAGTTGCATTACTGCTTATGACAAAAACTAGACTATCCCATGTGTCTAGTAAATAATAAAACAAACTAATATACTTATCTTCATCTGAAATATTAATATCAATAGATAATAGTTGACTTACCATAGTATTGAAGGCATTCAAATGCTCTATCACCAAGTTTGTATCCTTCATCTTCAGGATATGTAATTTCTTTTATAGGAACAATTTGATCACAGGGAATTTACATTTATACAAAGCCCCTAACTTGTTCCTCAATGCTTTTGTTGTAACTTCTCTTGAAACATTTAGTAATACTAAATCTAAGATACAAAATCATACTGTGCCATTTTCCTTTTGATCCAACTTGTACAATCTTTTATTAACATCCTCGTTGATGCAATTCTCAAATCCACAATGGTCCACTAACATTTGTCCACCAACATCTTTCATTGAATCTATCAATATCTATCTTTGAACTACCCATTGTTTCCTCTCACCACAAGAATTGATTCTGTAGATCTCCCATTATAGCAAGCTCTTACCACTAGCCCCAATCCAAACCCTTTAACCACAAAGACGTCCCATTGAAGCCAAATTGCTCTAATACCAAATGGAGGCTTTAACTCTATGTGTTTAATTTTTTCAAATAGATTCTTAATCAAACAAAAAAGATATGATGGCACACACACATATTTAATACAAATTTTATCCTAGAAACCTAAAACCAAGAAAACTAGAAATATTTTTAAATATATTCTCACTTTATAATGTTACAATACAATATGTATATCTTGCAACATCCAAAAACTAACACTTCATTAATCCTGGATTAAAATACAACCATGGTTCATTAACCAAAATTATAACACCATGTGCTAAACCATTATGCGCCACAAAACCACTAAAAGTGAAAACTATGTGCCAAAAACTGCAAAAGACAAACACAAAATGTCCCCCAAAATATTTTTCCCTAGGGAATGGGTGCTACCAGCCCCAATATGACTTCCATGAATAGAGGGGATTTCCACCCCCTACTATACCTGACATGAAGAGTCTCACATAAATGTACTCATGTAAGGAATATAAGACACACCCATCAATCTCCTCCATTTAAATTTTGTCAATTATAATAGTATTTGTTTTGCAAAAGTTTCCTAAGAGATAAGAATAAGCAATGCTTCTATAATAACCACACGTCTTTTTCTCTAATCTAAATGGGATGACAACTTATAAAATTTGTGTATTTAAAAAATCTTTCGATGGTAATTTTAAGGTCATGTACCTCTTTAGTAAATACAAACATCATTTTTTTAAAGAAAAATGTCGATACTATTGACAACGAAAACTATACTCCATGATTTTCTCTTCTTATTTTCCCAATTTATATAAATTATTTAACTTAAAAAATAAGAACCAAGGAAAACAAAAAAAACAACAAAATCTACTTCACTAAGGTATATCATAAACAATTCTTTTAACATTGTAAATGGGCCAATTACTTAGTTGTTGAAGTTTCATGTTGTGCATATTCAATATTGTAGAACTATAATTTGCTAATATAAATTTGAAATTGATTTTTCGTCTCAACATTATATCAAAAATTTAACTAATGTATGGCTTGGTTAGTTCAAGATACTATAGTTAATCAAAAACCATAATGTAAATATTCTATATAATAAATTGATATCTTTGTAATTTTTTTAACAGTTTTACAAGTTATACAATCAACACCTCCAACCAATTATTTTCTCAATTTTCTAGCTTGACATTAAAACATCTACAATTTAATCCATAAATATATTAAATTTATTTATGTATACCTAATCATATCATACATTTTACCAATATATCCTCACATACAATATTATCATCATCAATAAACCCAAAAATACCACTTTGATAATTACTGTGATAAAATTGGGGAGCATTTTAAAACTAGAAAAAAAAAAATACCAAATTAAGTGTTAGTTTTTATCATATAAAAATATGTATTTCTTTGCTAGTTTGTGGAAATAACTTGAGTTAAAACACCACTACATATTGATAATGATTGTGTTTTGACAATTGCTTGAAAAGTTCACACAAAATGCATTGTGTAATAAAGATACATTTCAATGATCTGGTTCATACTTCAAATCACATTAGAATATGGATGATTTTTTCATGAAAGGGGATGAATGGTAAAATCTCATTATTTAACCTCTACACCATGAGTAAATAAAATTTGGAAAGATTTGTTTTACACATATTTCTTGAGAAGATAGAACATTTTCACAACAACGAAAAAAATGGATGACTATAATTATCGAATAGTGATGGAAATTATTGAAAGATGATATTGAAAATATCCACTACTAAATGATCTTAGTCACTAAGTAAATATTAAATTACATATTATCCCAAAATATGCAGCTAGTTCCAATATGATTATGTGACATCCCTACAAAATCATAGACATGTAATTCAATTATTCGTGAATAAGAATTACTAATAATACGTGAGACATATTTCCAGGTTTAATGGTGATGGATGAACACATGTATTTGAAGTATGACACCTATGAGTTCTTCTAGAAGGCACTGAACATGTGGAGATTCCCAGAACTGTAGGTTTTAACCCTGAACAGAAATTATCTACAAACGAATCTTAAAAATAGAAAATAAATAATAGCGAGAGCATAAAACATAAAAAAGATACACACACACATTTTCCCACTGGATCCCAAATGGGGACGACCAGCTTGATTTTTTCATTATATTCCTTTTAGTTTTACAACACATATATATACATGGCGAAGAATACATAAACCCCAATCCATTAACCCTGGATTAGAAAGTAACCATAGTTTCCTCGACCGGATCTACAAAATACCAGGGGCCGAAAACCATCATGCCCCAAAACCATGTGCAAACCCATGCACAAACATGGGTGGGTCCCTTTATATGAGTGGGACCGCATACCAAAAAAAAAATTCGCCGGGGCACTGCCGCCCCCCCTGTGACCCCCCTGCTACGCCCGGCGCAACGTACAGCGCGTGGGGCTAGTCGTGGAAAGAATATAACACATACCCACCATTCTCCCACTTGTTGTTTTCTTTCCACAGGGGCCACAAGAGAGCTTAGTCATTGGGCCAATTATTCAACACCCATTGTTTCTCTACACCAAGAGAAGTTCTGAGTGCTCACAGACTTCATCAATGCATCTGCAAAATTCTTCAAAGTGTCCACCTTTACCAGCAACGCCCTTTTAGCCTCAACCATATCTCCAACAAAGTGATATTGAACATCAATGTGCCTTGTCTTTGAATGATAAGCAGGGTTCTTAGCCAAGAAAATTTCACTTTGGCTATCACAGTATATCCTTATAGCTTGTTGTACCAACCCCATACATGAACACAATCTCTGCAACCAAACTGCTTCCTTGCTTGCATGAGTGGCTACTATGTATTCTGCCTCTGTAGTTGAAAGAGCCACTACAGACGTCTTTTACTCATCCAACTGACTGCGCCTCCAAATAGGTTAAACACATACCCACTTGTAGATCTTCTTTGATCCAGATCTCCAGCCTAGTCTGCATCAACAAAACCATGAATGTCCAACATTCTTTCTAATCCTGGTATTCCCTAGTAGCACAAGCCATAATCACTAGTGCCACGTAAATATCTGAAAACCCTTCTTGTTGTTCCAATGCTCCTTCCACAGGTTTGACATAAACTGCCTCAATACTCCCACTGCATGTGCAATGTCTGGTCTAGTACAGACCATTGCATACATCAGGCTACCCACTGCACTTGCATATGGAACACGAGACATATCCTCCTCTTCTTCTTGTGTCTTGGGACACTGTTCAGCAGAAAGCTTTGCACCTACAGGAATAGGAACACTCACCGGTTTACTATCCTGCATATTGAACCTCTGCAATATAGTCTCGACATAATTCCTCTGGTTTAACCAGAGCTTCCTCTTTTCCCGATCTCTCTTAATTTCCATGCCCAAAATATAGTTTGCGGCACCAATATCCTTCATTTCGAATTTGGAGAACAGTTGGGTCTTCAAATCTTGGATAATTTCTTTTTCATTTCCAATCAAAAACATATCATCCACATACAAGACCAAATAAATAACACGATCACCAATTAATTTAAAATAAACACAGTGATCCTCCTTGCTTCTGGTGAAGCCAAGTCCCAGTATATAGGTATCAAATTTTTTATACCACATCCTTGGTGACTGTTTTAACCCATCTGAGAGACTTCTTCCTTTGCATACTAGATTCTTTCTTACCTTCACCCTCAAAGCCTTGAGGTTACTTCATGTAGATCTCTCCTCTTCTAGATCCCCATTAAGAAATGTTGTCTTCACATCCGTACGTTCTATCTCAAAATCAAATGCGTGACAACGGATAGAAGTAATCTAATAAATGACTTGGCAGCAACGGAGAAAAATATCACCAAAATCAATTCTGGCACACGGGAATAACCTTTTTCTACTACCCGAGATTTGTATTTCTCCACCTTGCCTTCTACATTCATATTCTTCTTAAACACCCATTTTCTCCCGATGGGCTTCCTTCCAGCTGGCAACTCCACCAAATCCCATGCCTCATTTTTTTGCAAGGATGCCATTACATCAACCATGGCCTCCTTCCAAAGTTTTCCATCCTCTGAATCTACTGCCTTCCTGACAGTTCTGGGATCATCATCAGTTATAGTTAAGGCAAAAACCTTTCTGGTTGCCTTCTTTCCCGAACTGATCTTTTCAAAGCTGGAGTTTGTGGCTCTTCATCTTCTGAGTCTTCTTCTGTTGTAGAGTCCAATTCATCCTCCTTTAGCTCAAACTCTATCTTCTCAAGTTCCTTTGGTAGGACTTCATGTTTAACAACATCTTTCACTTCTCTAAACACCACATCTCGGCTGTACACAACCTTCCTTGTTTCTGGGTTCCAAAGCTTGTAACCCTTTAAAACATCCTTATACCCAATAAAGATGCACCTTTCAGATTTATTATCCAACTTGGTCCTTTTCTCCTTTGGAACATGTACATATGCATCACATCCAAATACCCTTAGATGTGAAATAGAGGGTTTCTTACTAGTCCATACCTCATGTGGGGTCTTATCCTCCAACGTTGATGAAGGTGATCTGTTAACTAAGTAACATGCAGTCTCCACTGCCTCTGCCCAGAATTCTTGTCCTAACCCGGTACCACTGAGCATGCTTCTTGCCTTTTCCATCAGTGTTCTATTCATTCTTTCTGCAACTCCATTTTGTTGAGGTGTGTATGGAGTAGTCTTTTGTCGTGCTATACCACACTTCTTACAGAACTCTTCAAATTCCTTCTTGCAGAACTCCCCACCATTATCTGTCCTCAACGCCTTTATCTTCTTCTCTGTCAGGTTTTCCACCAGAGCCTTAAATTGTTTAAATTTGTCAAAGACTTCAGATTTCTTCCTCAAGAAATATATCCATGTATTCCTTGAGAAGTCATCTATGAATGAAACATAGTACACAGACTTTCCCAGTGATGGAACTGACACGGGCCCAAACACATCACTGTGCACAAGTTCTAATATCTTGTTTGCCCTCTTAGCACCAGAAGGAAAACTCACCCGATTCTGCTTCCCATATACACAATGTTCACAGAAATTGAAATCCAGAGAACAATTAGACATACCTTCTACCATACCATCTCTATGCAGTATCCGAAGGCCCTTCTCTCCAATATGTCCAAGCCTTTGATGCCATAGCATGGTCTTTTCTCCAGAGACAGCTAGACTTTCCATCCCACTTTCAGGAACCACAGAACTATTACACCCATCAATAATAGTGCTACCTTGTAGCTTGTACAGAGTTCCAGTCTGAACTCCCTGCATTAATACCAGTGCTCCCCGAACCATCTTGCAGGCATCTTTCTCGAACACTATATTTACACCTACATCATCCATCTTGCTTACAGAAATTAGATTTCTAGCCAATGCAGGGATATGCAGAACACCAAGAAGTGTTCTAATCCTCCCACCTTGCAGCTTCAGCTTGACCTTTCCACGTCCGACGATTCTGGCCTTCCTATCATCCCCTAGGAAGACATCACCACCATCATATTTCTCATACTCGCAGAACCACTCCCTATGGGGAGTGAAGTGAAAGGATGCACCTGAGTCGATCAACCATGACTCATGATCTACATGTGTATTTGAAGAAGAAGCCAAATACACATCCCCACCTTCATCCGAGGTGGTTTTTGCCTCTGCAGAAGGAGCATCATCAGATCCCTTTCCTTTCTCGGGAGCTTTAGATCTGCAGTCCTTTTTGTAGTGCCCTTCCTTTCCGCATTTCCAGCACACCTTTACAAACTTTCCAGGAGATTTAGATCTCCCTCTAGATTTAGATCTCCCACTCGAAACCTTATTCTTGTTTCTATTCTGGGACCTTCCTCGTACGGATAAGGCATCTCCATTTTGACCCTCCATATTTCTCCGTCTCATTTCCTCCGACAGCAAGGCTGAGACAATGTCATCAAAATTCAAGGTAGTTGTATTGCTACCTATTGCAATAACCAGACTATCCCACGAGTCTGGTAGAGAACACAACAAACTGATGCACTTATCTTCATCCGAGATTTTAATATCAACAGATGACAGCTGACTTACCACAGTATTGAAGGCGTTCAGATGCTCTGTCACCGAGTCTCCATCCTTCATCCTCAGGTTATACATCTTTTCCGCGAACAACAGTCACAGGGCTTGATTGGCCATTGGAGTAAGATTTCCCACAAATTCTTAAATCGTAGCTTCCCCCGAGATACATTTAACAATACGAATACGAGACACAACCGTATTGTGCTTTTAGCTTTCCGATCCGATTTCTTCCGATCTTCATCGACATTGTCGTTGGTTTAGTACATACTTATCTGCACGAGCACTTGATCTTTATCACCCCTCAACGGATCCTCCATCTTGAGCTTCCACAACTCAAAACTCTAACCATTAAATTTCTCAATCTCTATCTTTCCGCCACTTGCCATCTTCTTTCACCGCAAGAATCGATCCCGCAGATCTCCCACTAAACAGGGTCTACCTCAGGCCCGAGCAAAAAACCCTCAGCAGCAAAGGCGTCCCCTTGAAGCTGAAACTGCTCCGATACCAAATGTAGGTTTTAACCCTGAACATAAGTGATCTACACATGAATCTTATAACAGAAATTAAACAATAGCGAGAGCATAAAACATAAAACAGATAAACACGGAGATTTTCCCCTGGATCCCAAATCGAGACAACCAACTTGATTTTTCATTATATTCCTTTTAGTGTTACAACACATTTATATACATCGATAAACATACATAAACCCCAATCCATTAACCCTGGATTAGAACATAATCGTAGTTCCCTTGACCGGATCTACAAAATACCAGGGGTCGAAAACCATCGTACCCCAAAACCATGTGCAAACTCATGCACAAAACATGGTACGATCTCCATAAGATTTAGGGCCTTCTCCTCCTCTCCAAATTCTGCAACAGCTCACTATGCAAATGAATTGGATTTGGGGGAAAGAACCCCTTTATAGGAAAAACCCTAGTTTTTTTCCCCCCCATTGCAACCAAATTATAGCTCGGTTTGACAAACTATCAGCACCATTGGAAATCTCTCACCGAGTTCTATAATGGGTCTCTCCTTTTTTTTGGTAATTTGACACTTCACAACGAAGCCACTTTTTCTACGCGGTATCACTTTGCCACCCCTCAAAATCGAATTTATTCAGATGAGTTGCCTGTACTCTGGTACCACTTTACCTTTTCACTTTTCAACCCATGTGTCAATTTTTGTCATGAATAACCATTATTTTCTCATGTTTTTATGGTCCCCTCTGTGCCTCCCCCATGGGGCAACATCATCGAGCCACCCTTGTTCAGAGCATCAAAGATGAGTTTCCCTTGCATCCATGGAGTCTTTTCTAAGTCCTATTGAGTCCAGTTATAGTGTTCCATCCATTTTTGCATCACATTCATCCCATTTTTCTCATATCTGACCTCTAGCTATACTGCTCTATCTTTGAAAAGCCTATGTCTGAGTAATTGACCATCCCCTTTATAGTCCAGTCAATCATTGCCAAGTCAACCATGCATATTATGATCTTACAAGGTAATTTTCCATCCCACCACTCATATTGTTTCCTTCCATCATCATCCCTGGTGTTAGTCCATCAGTCACTTCACTATGACCCCCCATACCTTTATTGAGGATTCCTCATTACCTCAACTCTAGTGGGTCCCCTTTTGTCGACTTCAACACATGTATTCCAAGAGAGTGGTCTAAAATGCGGTGTACCTTGGTTCCGGAATTCATTATTGTTCAGAGACTTGGATAAATCAAATGGAATCATAATTTCCCTTTGACTTGGTTGTTTCTCACGTGATTGACTCTAGGTCATTATCGCAAGATCGAGAATTGTACACTTGATGGTATGATGATCCAGCAAATTGTACTAATGTTTCCAGGGTGTGTGTGATTTGTTACAAAAATCATGAGGGAGTGGCCCTTCATGCAAGCCCCCCACATGCCTGGATGTCAGCATATTATTATTCAGCATCAGATGCAGTTCCATAGATTTGACTTTCTCAATTCCTGCCGCTTGCAACACCCACAACATGCATGTCTCATTCATATGATCCATTCAGGTCTTCAGAGACCTTTCTTGTTTAGCAGGGCTTCTTTGATTGTGATTTCCCCTCACCACATCATCTAGAGGGGAATTATGTCTCATGTGCTTAGATGTTATTGTATTCAGTCTTGGCCTCTATTTTCCAGGTGCATATGGGATTCATTGTATTAATTTTTGGCCCATTGATTCCAGTGTATCATGTATCATGTACTTTGCTTCTCATACCCACATGGTTTGGCACAGCATTATTATTTGCACTCAGTTATCTCGGTGGGTATGGATATGCCCCCTCCCCCGCCCCACCACATTTGATAACATGTACTCCAAAATAAAAGGATACTTCTCGGTTTTGTAGGTCTTGTCCCCTCCATTCCTTCACCCTTCCTTGCATTTCTTTAGCTCTCTCTCTCTCTCTCTCTCTCTCTCCTTTGGTGTCTCATGGAAGTGTAACCTACAATGTATTTCACCCATACATTTTCTCCTAATGCTCGTACGTTGGGGGGGAAATTTTTATCACCTAAAAAATGATCATCTAGCCATTTCTAACTAAGTGGTTCAAAATACACCATGTAGCATTAACTTTACCATAGTAAAATCTCTTTCACTATAGGAAATAATTTAGTAAACCATGATTTTTATTACATTATTTATGTTTAAAATTAAGAAACCCCGTGAGAATAATTGAATAGATCATTATTTATTTAATTTTCTCTATGAATAATTATTGAATTATTATTTGATACTCATTCCTTGTCACATTTGACTAAATCACTTAGGAATAATGAAATAAATCATTATTTATTTATTATTCCTTAATTCTATTTTTGGAATAATTCTTAAACCATTATTTAATAATTATTTCAATTTCACGCATTTCTTAATCATCTTAATAAATCATTTTGTTTGTTAATTACTTCAATCATTTTCTAAATAAAGATATTTGACCATTTTGAATATATTTTCTCTCTCCAAAAAATATAATAAAGTATTCCTAACATTTAAATCTTGATTTGGTCAATAATATTTTATTATTTCCCATTTTCGAGATTAACCCAATACTTTGTTATAAATAAGAGGGTTTCCCATTCATTCTTCACCATGATCACTATCATCGTCACTATTATCATCTTCTCACATTTTAGCTCCCACTTGAGTTCCACCTTTTGTTTTGGATTTTCTACATATTGAGAGAGAAAAAAATATCGTTGAAGCATAAGGATGTGAAAGGACCCATCCCTTGTAGATCCATTTTGTAAACCTCATTTACCAGGTGTTTTCTAATAAAAATATTATTGATTCAAAATCTTGTTCTATTGGGTTATTGCATCATTTATTTCTTGTTGTTTTATGTTTTGGCTCGCATACAAACTTTTTGTTGCAAGGTTTTATTGTTTTTTGATTGCATATCTGAAGGGTAAACAACAACATCTTATTGTTAGGGTCACTTGTCACAAGTAACTTAAGTGATGAGTTTTTGGTACATCTTCATGAAATATTTACACTAACAGTAGACCCCCTTACTGATACTCTTTTTCATTGTATTATGTATTATTGGTTGATTCTGGTGAACCCAAAAGATATGAAGAAACAATTCAAGTAGAAACTAGAAAGAAATGGAAGAAAGGCATGAAAGAAGAGATGGACTCTTTGGTGCATATCCAGACTTGGGACTTGGTCCCATTGACTACAAGTAAAAGAGCATTGTAGAATAAATGGGTTTAAATGTTCAAGGAAGAAGAAGGAGGGTAAAAGAGGTATAAGTTCAGACTTATTTTAAAGGGGTTTGCATGGAAGAAAGGAATGGGTTTTAATGAAATATGTTCTCCTATAGTCAAAACGACTTCAATTAGAACTATTTTAAGTTTAGTAATAGTAGAAGAGCTTTAAAAATTAGATGTAAAGGCATATCTTCTCCATGGTGGCTTAGAGGAAGAGATTTATATGTAATAGCCAAAAGGGAATGAGGTCAAAGGGAAGGAAAACTTAGTATGCATATTGAATAAGATATTGTATGGTTTAAATCAAGCACTAAGGCAGTGGTAGTTTAAGTTTGGCAAGTTTATGACAGAATCAGGTTATAATAGATGACAATTTGACCACTATGTTTATTTTAAGAGGCTAGATAATGGCAGTTGTATTATCTTGTTATTGTAGATGAAATACTTGTTGCAAGGACTAACATGCAGAATATAAATGAGCTCAAACGAAAATTAGCTAATTCATTTACTATGAAGGACATTGGTATTTCAAATAAAATCCTTAGCATGAGAATAATAAGATATGGTAAAATTTATAAATTGGTATTATCTCGGAGTGAGTACATAGAAAAGGTGTTGGAAAGATTTAAAATATAAGATGTAAGACCAATTAGTACACCTTTGGCTACCCATTTCAAATTGACCAAGGATGTGTCTCCCAAGGCACATGAGGATATAAACTACATGTCCAAGGTTTTATATTCATCATCATTTGGTAGCTCAATGTATGTGATGGTATGAACAAGGCCAAATATTTCACATGCAATGGGATTTGTGAGTAGGTATATAAACAATCCAAGTAAAAAGCATTGGTCCAAGGTAATAAAGTCGCTTATCAAGTATTTGAGAGGTACTACTACTCATAAATTATACAATAGAGGTTCAAACACAGTTCTACAGAGATGTGTTGAATAATATATGGCAAGTGATATAGATAGTAGGAGCACCACAAAGTATGTTTTTATCATAGATGGAACAATAGTAAGTTGGATTTCAAAATTCCAAAGGGTTGTTGCACTTTCAACAACATAATTAGAGTATGTTGCTAATATAGAGGTTAATAAATATATGATTTGATTGCAAATATTCATGGAGGAATTGGGAAACAATAAATAAAATAGTAGATTGTATAGTGATAGGGAGAGTGTTATTCATCTTTTAAAAAAACTATGTTTTCATTATAATACTAAGCATATGCAAGTTAGGTACCATTTCATAATATCCACTTTGTAAGATGGAGAGTTGAAGTTGGAAAAGATAAATACTAGACGAAATCTTATATAAATGTTAATGAAGGTAGTAACCAAGGAGAAACTGAGTTTCTTCTCAGTTTTAATTGGTGTTTAAGTATGATGATGAATATGAGAAACTATCTAGGTCCAAAATTGAAGCATGGTACAATAAGCACAATAGTAGTAGAATTTATATAATCAATAACCAAGTGGAATATTATTGGTTGTGGAGCCTAATTATCTTCTTGATTTGTTGGGCCCCTTCTCTCCTCACACCTCTCCTAGCCATGTTTGGATCCCAATTCCTAACAAGGTTTATAATGGGTTTTACCCCCTCCTAGTGTCAGCAAGGGGTACAAGGGGAGTGGTAATAATTATTTGGAGCCACCCTTGGTGAGAGTTCAGGGGTAACTCCACCAAAGAGAAATATTTGAAAAAAAAATCCTTCTAAAATATTGTAATTTCATAGTCAATCTCAACCATTCATCATCAGGTCATAGATATCATTGTATATGTTATGTTAGGGTTTTTTTCCTCTAGAATGAAACCATCTTTTATGATGGAATTGTATTGTATTTGTGTACTATTGAGATAGAAGTTTAATTGAGAGGGAGAATATTGTGAGAGAGAGAAGACGAGGTTGCAACAGTTGCATTGTGGGTTGTAATCCCTGCATTTTGCTTGATGGAATAAAAGGAAGAACTGGTTATTTCTCCATGGATGTAGCCCAAATTGGGTGAAAAATGTATATTGGTGTCTCCTTTATATTGTTTCTTTCTATTTTTTATTTTTGCATTCATTTTGATTTTATTGCTCTATGATTTATTCCTAACACTAGCAAGGAGAATTAATGCTTTCCCAAAACCAACAAAGTTCAATGCTACGAAGCAAACCATGGATGTCTTCCTTCAAAGTGACAATTTTTTCCTCCAATGGATTGATCTTAGTAGCCTTTTGTTAGTCTTAGATAATCACAATAAATACCTTGAAAATATAGCATAAATACCCAAGAGCTTCTAAAGTAAAAACAAAAATAAAAAATCACCACATAAATAAAGCCCTTAACACCAAAAATTATCTAAGAAAGGTATATCCATTAAGCTCCAAGAAGAAGAATTCTTTTATAATCCAACCATCAGTACAAATGAGGAAGTTCTCCTTTTATATAGTGATATGTAAGTTCATCTATGATAAAATAATAATATCACATTTAATTCCTTAGATCTAGCTTAAGACAACTAAATCTAACTAAATTATAAAATCAATTAATCTAGCACATCATTAAAAAAGAGTGCTCAAGCCACATGTATAATGAGAAAATGATTCAAAGCTCCACCAGATGGGTTCATCCATCCAAGAAGAGAATAAATGGTTGATGGTGCCATGACTAGCTTCCAAATGCTCTATGGTTTTTGTAAATGGTCAATGATACTCCATGAAACATGGTAGTCCAATTATTAAAGTGTAGTAAAGTTTCCTCCCAAGTCAACAAGTTTCAAACATCCTTTCATTTTAGCGCAATTACCTCATGAAAGGTTTAAAATATACCCTCTAAGTTGGCAACATCATGATAATAACTCCATAAATCATGTGTTACAATGGCCACCTACGAATATCATCTCAAATGAAGGCATGTGGTAATGTTTTAGGTCCTTACACTCCATGAAGCATGGGGGATGCCCTTATAAGTTAAAAATTGGGTCACTAAAACCCACATATACAAAGTGGCATCAATATACCAAGGAATTAACATTCAATCCAACTCATTTAATCTTAAACTTAATACATCAATGGAAGTATAAATCATCCAAGCTACACCAATTGAATGACATATCATCAAATTTACCCCTCCAAACAAACAAAGTATCCCAAAAGTTTTCATAATCTTCCCGTTCAGGTCAAACACATATATCAATGAAAAATCAGGTAATAAGTTAAAAATAAGGAAAACATTCAAAGGTCCTCCATGTGGCATGCATAGGAGGTGTTCATGTAGATGTGAATCAACCCAAATTCTCTAGGAGGTGTGACCAATGCCTTGGAATATGTGAAGGTGCCAAAAATAAAAATTCATCCAATCCAACTAGGAGGATTATTTCACTAAACTTTTATACTCATCCAAATGCAAATGTTTACTAAGGGTACCCCTACCGAAAGGAGGGGTAGCAATAGAAAATTTCAAAATCCCCTTTGTCCTCTGATTTAGAAAAAAAAAATCATTTGGAGTCTTCTAAATATCTTCTACTACACCCTTCTTAAGTTTTATTATTTATTTTTTCCCTTTATTAGGTTCCCTCCCTTTTTTTCTTACATCTCATATTCCTCATTATAACCTACTCCAACATTCCCTTCTCACCCTTCAAAGGCCAAGAGACTCAAGGAATAATTAATATGCCTACCTAACTATTTTCCTAAGATATGGTTCAATTTCCCATGCATTTTTCTAATTCAAGCAACCCACTTTTCTTAACTCCTACATGGAAATTTCCAATGGGTCAAAGGGATATAGGGTAATACTAACAATGCAATGTAATTGGTATTGTCTCTCCTTAATTCTGGTTTATGAAATCAAGTTTTGAGTAGCATGACAACGCATTAGAGGAAATTCCATCTTAAAAGTGGTCTCCTAAGAAAAAATAATAAAATAATAGAATAATTTTGGAGGGAAAAGAATAAAACTATTTTTTTTCCTGTATTTTTACTTTATCTCTTTATAGGTTTACTAAAATTTAAAGTGTGTACACTTATTGGATGTGAATGTATTTTCAATTTTTATGAATGTGAGTATTCTTAGAAATATGCACAATGGGTACTTGTTGGATATGGAATTTAATTAGGGATCCAACGAGTGTCTACACTTGAAATTTGAGTAAACCAAGAAGGAGATAAGTCAAAATACAATTGAAAAAAATAGTTTTCTTCTTTTCCCTCCTAAATATTTGCATGTACCTATTTTTAAATTTAAATGATTTTGATTGGTTTACATATTATGAAATAGAAATTACATGAAAATTCCATGGGCAATTTTAGGCTAAAATCTACTCTAATGTTTGATCCAAACTCATAAGCAACTCGTATCTTCTAGTTGAACACCAAATGAGCTAGTATAAATTTCCATGTTTTACTAGGTTTCCCTCATATAGCTCAAGGTCAAAGTGCATGCATTCTAAATGTACCTACAAAAAGAAATTCCCCCCCCCCTCCCCCCCCTCTTACCATTATTTCATTGGTTTATGCAAAAATAATCATGGGTGGAACTTCACATTTAGGTGAAGCCAATTGTCTCCAACAAGAAGCAATAATCAAACTGAGAAGAGGACTTGTTTGAAGTTGACTTTTCAACCATGTGCCTCAAAGTATTATTAAGCATATGCTGCTTTAAGATGTGTTTTGGATTTAACCATTGATTTAGAGAAGGCTTGAATCTCAATATATATAGGGTCCAAACATTTTTTCGTTCTCACATTCTCCACATGCTCCTTAGCATTACATGTAAACATCTGCATAGGCTTAAGAAGTGCATGGATTTTAACTCTCCACTTTGTTAATACTTCCAAACATGAAAACAAGCTTTAGTGAAGGCCTAAATAAAGAATCTATAACCAGCAATCTTGAACAAAGAAATCATTGAAAGAAGACATTTATTTATCAATGATCCATTTTGAATCGTGTTTATGTAATGTAATAATCACTTCTTATTCCTTAATGGCCACCCCCATGGAGCATTGATATTATTATTAATTTTATAGCTTAGTATTCATGTTTATTGGATTTGGAAAAAGACACATAATTTCCTTTAATAGATTATGATCATCTATAAATAAAAATGCATTGCATATATCATGGACAAGGGTAAATCAACACTTCTCCATGTAGTGACTAACCCCTTTCCATGCAACATTTTATGATTAAAAAAATCATATGATTCCATTGATAAAAAAATGGTATCATTTTCTTAGTAGATTTATATCATGTGACTATCTCACTAACTTTTTGGATTAATTAGTGTAAATAATTTACATAAAAGGTAAGACATTGTATATATATGCATATTATAAATATATTAAGTATGTTAACAGAGATTCCATCTATATATAACTCAATAAAACTTGATTGATAATTTGAAACCTCAATTTTATGGAATTTTCATTTTTGCTTGATCCTAAGAATGATAATGATAGTTTATATCAAAATTTTATAATCACTACCATCCTTTATATTGTTTTTACCTTACAAGTATTGAAATCTTCTATTGCAATTGTTAATATAAATTTGTCATTTATTTTTTTTAAATATTATTAATATATATTTTCTCAATTTATATTTAAAAAAAAAACATATCAGGTAGGTCAAATTAATAATAAGGCTAATGGAAAAGTGTTAAATATTCTATTGCAATAATTAATATAGATTTACCATTTATTTTTTTTACATATTATTAAATCTGTTTTTTCAATTTACATTAAAAAAACATATCATATAGTTCAAATCTATAAGAAAATAAGACTAATAGAGAAGAAGTTGCAGAGTGTGAATGAAAAAATGAAACAATATCTCACTAAAAACAGAAATTTAAAATAATAAAAATATTCATATTATATTTATTCTCCAAAAGTGCATTTTTTGTTTCCTTAATTTTAAGTCATTGAATTTATGCTACCTTACACCGTCCAAAAGAAATTATGATATTGGGGAGGAATTGTTTTTCGAGTTTGAGTTATAATGAAATTACATTACTAGCAAGGGGAACAATTTTTTATGGTGGTTATCATTGTGATGTAAATAACTCTCATCACTATTCTTAATATACAATGATTCTTCTTCACTCTTCAAATGATGCCAAAATAAGTAGAAAGTTTGAAATATATATAGAAAAAAAATCACAATATAAAATTTGTTTTTCATTAAATTTTATTTTATTTTTTTTTTATATTTTTTTTTTTTTGCTAAATGAGATTCATTTATTTTGTTAGGGCCCTAATATGATTCAATATAAACTTCTTTTCGAACCATAATATATTCATAATTTTTTTAATTATAACATATTCATAATTCTTTTAATTGAACATCTTAATGTTGCACTTAATAACGATATTGTATTATATTTTGTTTGAATGTTAATAATCAATGTGTTTTTTTGTATGATAAAATAAAGATGTGTTTTTTTGTATTATAAGAGAAACAGAGAGAACATAGAAGGGAAATTTTGGGAACCTTTTGATTTATTTATAATGCATTGTTGCCTTAATGTTATAGTAAATTCTATGATCAAATATTGCGAGCGGTATATCAGATACTTAAAAAGAGTGTTGAAAATATTATTCATTTTTAACATGGTATTATTTTTTCTACTATATGTAATTGAGAAAGGATCTAAAGTTATTAAGTCATTGAATCTTAAATCATAATTCTAGTCAACATACTCCCTTCCTTAAATTCTATCAAAAAATTAAAACATATAATTTCCAGTAAACAAATTTTATACTTTATTTTATCCAAATAGCATATTATGCTATATCTTATTATGAAATTTATTGACTTGAAAGAACAATTTTTGTTTCCTTGATTATAAACAATTCCTTAAAGCCATGGTTTTTTTGTTGCAATCGAAACTAAATTTGTGATATTGGGATTAGAAGGATGGCAATTTAAGATTTGAGTTTATAATGAGGATAAAACACAAGCAAGAAATACAACCTAATTTTATGATCATAACCATCCAAATTCTTACCTAAAAATAATGTTTCTATGTTATGTGGAATTAGCCACCCCCTAAACCATATCATTTCAATCATCTATGAAAAAGGATATCATATATAGGCTCAAAAGAGAAGAATTATAGTAGGCCAAAGATGAACCTATCAAAGAAGTATTTATGTATGGATAGAAGACAGCCTTTGTGGGTTTTAAATCTATAAAAATAATTTCTATAAATATATTTTTAATAAAATAGAAAAATATATAATGGCACATAAACATTTAACATAGATTTTACTCTAGACACCCCAAATCAGGGAATCAAGAAAACCAATTTTTTTTTAGTTTATTCTCTCTTTATAGTGTTAAAATACAATATGTATATTATGCATCATTCATTAACCATAGATTGAAATAAAACTATAGTTCCTTAACAATAATTATAAAACCATAGCTTGAACCACCATGTGCTAGAAAATCACTAAAAGTGAAAATTGTGTGAAAAACTTGTCAAAGATGGATGCAAAAATTCACCTAGAATTGTTTTTAGGGTGCTAGGCTTTGCACAACAAATCGTTCATGTAGATAGTCATGTAAAAATTATAATACACACCCAAAATTCTCTCACTTATTGTTTTCTTTGCATAAAGGGTCACATGAGTACACAATCAACAATCCAAGGCAATGATGCCCATTGTTTCTACACCAAGAGAACTTTTCAATGCTCACAAATTTTGTTAATGAATCTACAATATTCTTCAAAGTGTCTACTTTTACCAACCACACCTTGTCTTTAATCATCTCTCATAGAGTGATATTAAATATCAATATGATTTTTCTTAGAATTATAAGTTGGGTTCTTCACTAGCAAGATTACACTCTTACTGTCACAATTTATCCTTGCAGCTTTTTGTACCAACCCACTAATTGAACACAATCTCTATAACTATATTTCTTCCTTACTTGCATGAGTGTTTGCCATGTATTCAGCTTTTGTTGTTGAGAGCGCCAATACACATTGTCTCTTTTTCATTGAACCAATTTCTCCTCCAAATAGGTTAAGCACATACCCTTATATATCTTTTGTGATCCAAATATCCAACCCAGTTTACATGAACAAATCCACATACGTCCAACACTTTTTTCCATCCCAATATCCCTTGTAGCACAATACATATCTAGTACTGCCACACAAATACCTAAAAACTCTATTTTTTGTTGTCTAATGCTTCTTCATCAGTTTTGACATATATATGTTCAATACTCCCATTGCATGTGCAATGTCTGGTCTAATACAGGTCATTGCATACATCAAACTACCCACTACATTGGCATATGAAACACGATGCATCTTCTCTTCATCTTCCTATGTCTTGGGAGACTGATCTGAAAATAAATTTACACTTGCAAGAGTAGGGACCTTGATTGGTTTACATTCATTTCGCAAATATTAAACCTCTACAATATTGTTTCCACATTCTTCATTCAGTTTAACTAGAGTTTCTCTTTTTCTTGATCTCTTTTAATTTTCATTCCCTTCATGAAATTTGCAACACCAAGATATTTCATGTCAAATTTAGAGAAAAATTGGAATTTTTACATGCTATATGATTTTGTTAATTTTGGACAAATAGGTCCAAACTCCATGTTGTGATGCTCAGATGAAGATGCAAATATTTTTATTGGATTCCTCTTTCATAGAGGTGCAATATCGATCTAAATATCATCTTAATCTGATGAGTGGAACATTTATTTTGAATTAAATCCACTTATGTGCAAGGTCGCCCAAAATTGAAATGTAGGCTTGAAGCCCCAACAGATGTGTCACACACCCTCACTGATGGATATATATAGGTCAACGTTGGAGGTCATTTTCACTCATCACACCATCACACATTCTCCCTCATCGTCTGATTAGTTCGATCACCTTGGAGGCTCTTTTTCTCTCACACGTGGGAAATTTCAGCGAAGGAAATTTTATGTTTTGACCTAGGGTTTCGGCGTAGATTTGACCAGCGTTGACTTTGGTTAATGCTTGGTCAAATTGATCATAATTTCTCTCAAAATTCTGATTTCTGAAGTCTGCATTTATTGGCATAGAAATCGAGGTTGACCGTTGACTTTGAATGGGCTGCGTTGACTTTTTGTTGCTACTGTTTTTCGTTGGCCATTGACTGGGACAGCATTGACTTTCGTTGACTTTGGGTTGACTGGTATAGCTGTCCGAGAGGGTTGTGTGACACATTCTGGTTGGCTAACCGTATTGAGACTTTGCTGGTTGAAGCATCTTGTTGACCGTCGTAACGCACCACAACACATATATTTTGTTGGTCAAGTTAAGTGTATTTTTGGCTTGTCTTCTGTCGATCTACTAGTATTTTCTATTAGCATTTTACTTTCTTGTTTATTTTATTGTTGTTTGATATTGGGGATAAAATTAAAGTTGAATCAAGCATAGAACATATACAAAAATTTACATGGAATCAGAGCTGAGGTGAAGACAAAACGCAAGTTTGTAGCAATCACCGAAGAAGATCATGGATACCTCAAACTATAATGGCTTCAAAGCTGATGACAAATTGACTGTGGAGAAAGACTTCCATGCTTGGAAGATGACTTTGGATCTTATGTTGGAAGACCAAGATGTCATAGACTACGTGCAGGGTAAAATCTAAGAGCCTCCATCCACTGCACCTGCTGCCACCAAGTCAAAATATAAAAAGGGGGAAATCAAAGCAAAGTTGATGATCAGGGACTCAAATCATAAGAGTCTGGTTGCCTACATCTCTAAGATGGGCACATCTAAGTAGATGTATGATAATTTGGTCAACATGTTCAAGGCCAACAATGCAAATCAAGTCCTTTTCTTCTAGAACGAACTGAAGAATCTGAAGAAAGGTATGTTCAATCATACTTTCTAAAACTGATTGAAATCAGAAATAATCTTCTGGTCATTGGAGAGACAATAGCTGATCGTGAAATGGTTCTCACCGTAGTTGGAGGTCTCTCCTTCAAATGGCATGTATTCAATACTGTCATTCTCAATAACAAAGTGATACTTGATTGACGAAGTATTATCAAGATACATTCAAGAGGAAACAATAATGAAGGAATATGAAAATGAAGGTAATGCCGCCTTCACTGCTCATGCTAAGAAGTAGAACAATGGTGGTCCAAGGAACCACAGAAGAGTAGGGGCCCAAGGAAAGAAAGGAAAATTTTACACATGTCACAAGACTAGCCACTATGCTAGAGAATGCCCTTTCAAGAAGGATTCTCCTGAGGATGATGACAAAAACAAAACTGGAGGAATGACAATCAAAGGAACAACAGGTTCAAAGGAAAGAGGAAGGATCCCTCTAGTGGAAACTGGCAACCTTTCAAAAGTTCGAGAAAATGTTGAAGATTGCAACAAGAAACAGTGAAGGAGGCATCCTGAAACATCTTTCCTGATCCTAGTTGGAAAGTGATCACCTAAACTAGGTGGGGGCCACACAAGTGATTTTTGTCGCAAAGTCTATTTTTAGACTATGTATATTTTTAGACATATGGATCATGGTCTATGAGTTGCAGGATGCTATTTATGGATGATTGGTCATGTTGGTAAAAATAGATGGACCTCTATTTTTAGACATTGGGCGGTTTCTATTTTAAGACTGTCGGGCTAAAAATAGAACAGTCGAATATTATTAACCCTTAATAATATGTAGACTATAAACATTATCTTTTCCTCTTGGAGCACTTCAGTTTGATGCTTGGATGTGGCACATGCAGCTGACAGAAGGAAATACGCTTTTCCTAAGGGTTAGTTGAGCTATTGCATGGTTGACTTCAGTTAGAACTCATGTGGCGGAGTTTGGTGGAGTTGATGAGACAGTTGGTGGAGTTGTGTTCGGTTTAACTTAGTTGAACTAGTTGTATTTAGTCTAACTGACAAATACACTAGTGATGGGTGGTGTGAATTAATTATTAATTAATTCACTAATTATTAACTCATAAATCAACTAAAGAACACATCAGTTAACTGCAATGCATGGACAGTTCAGTGGAGACCAGTGTTAGAGGTGGGTGAAAGGGTGAGTCTAATATCAGTTGTGACTATAGCTGTGCATGGGATTTGCACACACATTGATTGAGATTGCCAAAGAGAATTGCGCAGTTCAAGCCAGTGGGATTCGAACTTGGATCTCATCATTACTCATCTTGGATTGCGCAGTAGAGGCAGGCAGACTTGTGGAGGAGATTTGAACCTGTGACTTGTTCATCTCAGAGCTAGTTTTGTGTGTAGCATGTGAGATAGTGCTGAGAGCTGTGAGAGCTTTGTGCTATGTATTGTTACATGTTCTCTATCATTATAATATACCGATAGTTGGGTATTTTTAGCTGTATGCTTTCCCCATTACATACTGTGTTATATGTGCGCTTGATTATGTTTTAATGTGCGCATGCGACTGCTTCTATTTCCTCATATTGATGATCAATTGTAGAAGAGGTTATGTATTATGAATGAAGCTTAAATAGTGTGTAATCAGGATAATCTCGGTGAATAATTCAGCCATTATTCAAATTTCTACATGGTATCAAAGCGAATTGATCATCGGATCTATTACAGTGATTACAATTTATTTCAGTAGACGGAGTCTGTAAGCGGGCCAGGTAGCCTCTGGATCCATCCTTTCCTTGAAAGGTGATATATCCAGTAAACGCCCCTACATTTGATCTCTGTACTAGAAATACCTTGTTCTCACAGATCAGAAGCGGTTGAGTTTTGAGCTAGTGGAATTCGAATTTGCAGCAGTGTTTTCTTGGTGTCAAAGTCAAAATGTCTTATCAAGGATTGTGATTGGAGTATGCTCTTGAAGGCAGCTCGAATTATATTGCATGGAAAGATAGGATGGAGGCAGTGCTCGATGACAATGGGCTGAAGGAGTTCATAGATTCTGAAGTTCCAAAGCCTAGCGATGCAGCCTTGGTTGAGGCTTGGAAAAAGAAGACAGCGAGGTGTCGAAGGATTCTATTGGAGGGCGTGAAGGATAACATTGTATCCAGCCTGCATGGAAAATCTTCTCCATACTTGATGTGGAAAGCGTTGAAAGATTTATTCCAAAGCAAGAGCAACCAGAGGAAGTTGGCGCTCAAGGATAAACTCAGGAAAATAAAGATGGAGAAGAATGACATTATTCCGGTATACTTGACAAAGTTTGTCCACTGCAGGGATGAGCTTGGGAGTGTAGGAGTTAGTGTGGATGAAGAAGAATTGGTGAGCTTGGCTCTCCTTGGGCTTCCGAAGAGTTGGCATAGCTACGAGGACTCTGTCAATGGTCGGGAGAAACTGCCAGGATGGGAGCGACTTTGGTCGGATCTTGTGCAAGAGGAGATAAGGCAGAGTACCAAGGATGGATCTTCATCAAAGGCATCTGATGAAGAAGATTGTGCTTTGGCTGCCAAAGCAAGGAAGGGAAAGGGCAAGAAGAATGCTTCTCAATCCGGTGCGGATGGTAAAGAATGCTTCTCAATCCGGTGCGGATGGTAAAGAGCGTGACATGTCCAAAGTGAAGTGTTTTCACTGTCACGAGCACGGACATTACGCCACGAATTGTCCACAGAAGAATAAGAACAAGCAGGCTGCTGGAGTTGCAGCTGGTGAGGCTCTTGCCTCGCAATTTGAGCTGGACTTCTCACTGATCGCATGCATGGTGTCTAGTGCATTGGGATCGGGGTGGTATTTTTATAGTGGCGCTTCCTTTCACATGACAGGAGATGTGAATCTTTTCAGTGACTTGGTGGAGAAATATCTCCAGTTGCATGTTGAGTTGGGCGACAATGGACGATACAATGCGACCGGCATTGGTACCATAACCTTTCAGAGGGAGTCAGGTAAACTCATTATTTTACAAGATGTAGTGCATGTTCCAGGTTTAAAGAAGAATTTGATCTTAGTCGCAATGTTAGAGGATAAAGGGTATGAAGTTGTCTTCAGTGAAGGAAAAGTTTTCCTTCGGCACAAGGCAACAGGACAAGTCAAGAAGGTTGGGATTCGAGCAAAGAATCTCTACGGACTTGAAGTAGATGGGATGTCTACGGAGCTTCCTACGTTTGTTGGGAGTACGAAAGACATCTGGGTGATGCTTGAGAGGGAGCAAGTTTTGCATGCGAGTTAAGAGTGAACCTCGGGATGTGGAGCAGCCACGAAGATGAGGATCATGGAGTGGGAGAAACCACTCATGCAGAGAAATTTCGTGCCAGATTTGCAGAGGGAGTGCATGCAGCTATACCAACAGGTGAGAGGTGGGGCGACATGCATGATTAATCCCAAGAGGATATTTCTGGACAAGATTCATGAGATGGTGTGGATCTCATGAATTGAACCTGGCTACAAGGTGCCCACAGCGCAACAGTAGCATGATCAGTTGGATTGATGTAGGCAGATCAAAGTGACAATGTCAGATACTGGAGCGCGGATCAGAGTTGACAGCAAGTGCAGAGTGCATGGGTGCAAGAGTTCAACGGCACAGTCAGTTCATAGTGACATGTGCGATTTGTGCAGTCGAAGACTTTGATGATAGATGCATCGATGATTGATTTGTTTGGAGCCTATTCAGTTTCGGAAGAGTTGCAGAGCAGATGCATGGAGTTGCATGGTGCTTGTGAAGGTTGCAGGGCGAATGCATGGAGTTGCATGTCGCATGCAAAGACAGTCCTTTCTTGTTGAGAGGGAGTGTTGAAGATTGCAACAAGAAACAGTGAAGGAGGCATCCTGAAACATCTTTCTCGATCCTAGTTGGAAAGTGATCACCTAAACTAGGTGGGGGCCACACAGGTGATTTTTGTTGCAAAGTCTATTTTTAGACATATGGATCATGTTCTATGAGTTGCGGGATGCTATTTGTGGATGGTTGGTCAAGTTGGAAAAATAGATGGATTTCTATTTTTAGACATATTGGGCGGAGTCTATTTTTAGATTGCCAGTCTAAAAATAGAACGGTCGAATATCATTAACCCATAATAATATTTAGACTATAAACATTATCTTTTCCTCTTGGAGCACTTCGAGTTTGAGCTTGGATGTGGCACATGCAGGCGGCAAAGGCTAAGCACTCCTGGGGTTAGTTGAGGTATTGCATGGTTGACTTGAGTTATAACTCATGTGATAGAGTTTGGTGGAGTTGATGAGACAATTGGTGGAGTTGTGTTCGGTTTAACTTAGTTGAACTAGTTGTATTTAGTCTAATAAATAAATACACTAGTGATGAGTGGTGTGAATTAATTATTAATTAATTCACTAATTATTAACTCATAAATCAACTAAAGAACACATCAGTTAACTGCAATGCATGGACAGTTCAGTGGAGACCAGTGTTAGAGGTGGGTGAAAGGGTGAGTGTGGCTATCAGTTGTGACTATAGCTGTGCATGAGATTTGCACACACATTGATTGAGATTGCCAATGAAGATTGTGCAGTTGAAGCCAGTGGGATTCAAACTTGGATCTCATCATTACTCATCTTGGATTGCGCAGTAGAGGCAGGCAGACTTGTGGAGGAGATTTGAACCTGTGACTTGTTCATCTCAGAGCTAGTTTTGTGTGTAGCATGTGAGATAGTGCTAAGAGCTGTGAGAGCTTTGTGCTATGTATTGTTACATGTTCTCTATCATTATAATATACAGATAGTTGGAGGTTTTCAGCTGTATGCTTTCCCCATTACATACTGTGTTATATGTGTGTTTGATTATGGTTTAATGTGCGCATGCGACTGCTTCTATTTCCGCATATTGATGATCAATTGTAGAAGAGGTTATGTATTATGCATGAAGCTTAAATAGTGTGTAATCAGGATAATCTCGGTGAATAATTTAGCCATTATTCAAATTTCTACAGAAACTCCAAGTATGAGGAATTTAATGTTGTTGATGATAAAAGAAATTAATTCATTCTTGTTTCTTCCCTCTCTGCTGCATCTCCACCCGACACTATGGATGTCTAGTTAATTGATACTGGTGTCTCAAGGCACCTCACTAGGTTCAAGGAAGCACTTTCTGATTTGGTGGAGAAGGATGCTAATCTGAAAATTATCCTTGGAGATAATGCCACATATCCCGTGAAAGGAACAGGGACTGTGACCCTCCACTTAGCTCAAGGTCAAGTCCTCTGCTTGCAAGATGTACTATATGTAACTCATTTGAAGAAGAACCTTGTGTCTATTTCGGCCATGGAAGACAAAGGTTTCAATGTGGCATTCATCGATGGGAAGGTACACATTTGAAAGAAGAGTTCCAAGGAAGCTATCACAATTGATTTTAGAGTTTATACACTCTACCAGGTAGGAGGAAGTCCACTGGGAGCTATGACATGTGATAATATTCGTCAAACAGAATCAAGGCAGCAGAGGAATGGACACCTTTATTACACATCCCTTCCCGAAGCAAGGAAGATGGTGATAGGGATGCTCGAATTCAAAAATGATCATGATGGTGTATGTTAGGGTTGTACCGAAAGAGAAGTGAAGATATGCCATGATGTTACCTTTGATGAAGATTCTTCCCTCAGGAAAGTAATTAATCTTCCGAACTCTGAGGAAGATCATGAAGTAAGGGCTGGAAATCAAGAAGAACTGAAGGATAAGACGATGCCCGATGTTGAAGGATCGATGGACCCTATTGATCCACCTCCTTCAATGAAGATAAGACCATCATGGCTCAAGGACACTCTCGAGGATGTCAAGAGACATATGGCCCCAAGGGGGACACTCCCTAAAAGCAAGAAGTCGAATAGATACCAAGGGTATCTAGCAGCCATAAGTACAATCGTACAATCTGAGCCTGGATATTTTTAGGAAGTCGTAAAGCATCAAGTCTGGAAAGATGCTATGCACAAAGAAAATGAGTCCATTATGAAGAATGATTTATGGGATGTGGTTCCAAGACTGGAGAACAAAGAAGTTGTCACCTTGAAATGGCTCTATAAGATCAAGCATGGATCTGATGGCAGTGCTGAAAATTTCAAGGCAAGGTTTGTTGCCCGTGGCTTCTCTCAAAAGGAAGGCGTAAACTATGATGACATATTTGCACATGTGTCCATATATACCACCATCCGATCTATCATAGCCCTTGTTGCTACACAAGGATGGAATCTTCATCAGATGGATGTGAAGACTGCATTTCTGCATGGTGTGATAAAGGAAGAGGTGTATGTGGAGCAACCTCTGGGGTTCGAAGTCCAGGATCGAGACATCCATGTTTGCAAGTTGAAGAAAGCCCTCTATGGGTTGAAGCAAGCACCAAGGCTTGGAACAAGAGGATATATAGCTACTTGATGAAGTTGGGCTTCACTCGTAGCAAAGCTGATCTGAGCCTTTACTTCAAGGTTGATAGAGAAAAGCCTCTCATTCTAATGTTGTATGTGGACAACCTCTTCCTGACATGTGCTGACCCTCTCATTCATTAGTGTAATATGGAGATTGCTTTTGAGTTTGAGATGAAGGACCTTTGACTGATGCATTACTTCCTAGGCCTGGAGGTATGGCAGAGCCCTCGCGAGATTTTCCTCTCTCAAGGAAAATACATTGTGAAGCTGCTGAAAATATTTGGAATGGTGGACTGTAAGTCCATGTCAACATCGATGGATCTCAACTTTAAGAAGTTGAGTGGAAGTGCTTCTGGGCCTGTGCAAGAAAATCCTACTAAGTATCATCATCTCGTAGGGGCCCTGATGTTCTTAGTGAACACCCGTCTGGACATATGTTTTGCAGTGAACACTTTGAGTCAACACGTGGTTGATCCTCATCACATTCACTGGGTTGGTGCCAAGAATCTGTTGACATATCTTTGGGGCACGATAAACCATGGGCTGAGATACACTATCGGGAGTGTGACACTCCATGGATATACTGATGCCGATTGGGCTGGTAGTGTGGTGGATCGCAAGAGCACAGCTGGATGTTGCTTCACACTTGGTTCTGCTTCGATATCTTGGATGAGCAGGAAGTAGAAGTCGGTGGCTTTGAGCACTACAGTGGCCAAATACATTGCAGCGAGTATGGCCTGTTGCGAAGCAGTTTGGTTACGAAAGCTCTTCAGTGTATTATTCGGGCATGTGCTAGATACCACCGTGATACTCTGTGATAACTAGAGTGGGATTCGGTTGTCCGAGAATCCTGTGTTCCATGATCGATCCAAGCATATTGATATCAAGTACCACTTTATCCGAGATATGGTACAGCTAAGCGTTGTAAGGCTCGATCATATAGGAACTAATGAGCATGTCGTGGATATTCTCGCAAAGCCCTTGGGGAAGGTCAAGTTCCTAACCTTCCATGAGAATCTTGGAATCATGGAACGACCCTATATTGAGGGTCCTATTAGACGATGAGCTCTGGGAGCTCCATGGGGCCTTGGGGATAGCTACTCAGAGCTATAAGCACACATGGGGCTAGGCTTGCTGAACCTTGTGGTGCTTCTTCCCCACCATTATGATATTGAGTTAGTTCACCTCTCATGATCTGTGCCCCGTATGCATCCTACCCATTAAGTCCCGGACTCAAGGGAAGTACCTCTCATTTGGCCAATGAGGTGGGAAAATCTAGAGACCAATAGCAAAGACCGATGGATGCATCAGAGATTGTCGTACTCTCTATGTCTAGGATGGCACGTGTCTAACCACTTGTTCTGGGATCAAGTCTAGTGAGGTTTCGAACCTCCAACTGACTTTGGGTCAGGTAAACCAACTTCGGGTTGGTATGTGACTCCTTTGAGTCCTATAGAGGTTTCGAACCTCTGGGTTGAATTTGTCAGTCGGGAGTGATGTCTTTGTGACACCCTTTTGTTCTGAAATAAAGAAGCCAGAAAAGCAAGTTACGGTGGGATGATGCACGATGTTTGGATGGCACAGGTGGATGGAGTTCTCCCTAGTTGATAGGGAGTGTTAATTTTGAACAAATAGGTCCAAAATCCATGTTGTGATGCTCAGATGAAGATGCCAATATTTTTATTGGATTCCTCTTTCGGAGAGGTGCAAGATCAATCTAAAGACCATCTTGATCTGATAAGCAGAATATTTATATTGAATTAAATCCACTTATGTGTAAGGTCAACCAGAATTGAAATGTAGGCTTGAAGCCCCAGCAAATGTGTCACACACCCTCACTAGGTCAACATTGGAGGTCATTTTCACTCATCACATCATCACGCATTCTCTCTCATCATCTGATTGGTTCGATCACCTTGGAGGCTCTTCTTCTCTCACATGTGGGAAATTTCAGCAAAGGAAAATTTATGTTTTGACCTAAGGTTTCAGCGCAGATTTAACCAGTGTTTAATTTGGTCAACTCTTGGTCAAACTAACCCTAATTTCTCTCAAAATTTCAATTTTTGAAGTCTGCCTTTATTAACACAGAAATCGAGGTTTACCGCTGACTTTGACCGAGTTTCATTGACTTTTTGTTGTTGTTGTTTTGTGTTGACCGTTGACATGGACAACGTTGACTTTGGGTTGACTGGTATAGCTATCCGAGAGGGTTGTGCGACACATTCTAGTTGGCTGACTGTATTGAGACTTTGTTGGTTGAAGCATCCTATTAACCGCCACAATGCACCAGAACAATATATTTTTCTAATCAAGTTAAGTGTATTTTTGGCTTGTCTTCTGTCGATCTACTCGTATGTTCTATCAGAATTTTACTTTCTTGTTTATGTGATGGTTGTATGATATTGGGGATAAAAGTAAAGTTGCATCAAGCATAGAACATCTACAAAAATTTACAGATTTCCTTGTCCTTTCCAACTGACAAAATATTATCCACATGCAATGCCAAATAAATACTATGGTCACCAACTAATTTGAAATACACAAGGTGATTCACTTTGCTCCATATAAAGCGAAGTCCTAATATAGAAGTATCAAAATTTGAAACCACATCCTTGGTGATTGGTGATTGAAATGTAGGCTTGAAGCCCCAGCAGATGTGTCACACACCCTCCTGATGGATATATATATATATATATAGGTCAACATTGGAGGTCATTTTCACTCATCACATCATCACACATTCACTCTCATCATCTGATTGGTTCGATCACCTTGGAGGCTCTTCTTCTCTCACACGTGGGAAATTTCAGCACAAGAAAATTTATGTTTTGACCTAAGGTTTCAGCGCAGATATAACCAGCGTTGACTTTGGTCAATGCTTGGTCAAACTAACCCTAATTTCTCTCAAAATTTCAATTTATGAAGTTTACATTTATTAGCACAGAAATCGAGGTTGACCATTGACTTTGACCAAGTTGCATTGACTTTTTGCTGCTGTTGTTTTTTGTTGACCGTTGACTGGGACAACGTTGACTTTGGGTTGACCGGTATAGCTATCCGAGAGGGTTGTGCAACACATTCTAGTTGGTTGGCCATATTGAGACTTTGTTGGTTGAAGCATCCTGTTAACCGCCGTAACGCACCAAAACAGTATATTCTGTTGATCAAGTTAAGTGTATTTTTGGCTTGTCTTCTGTAAATCTACTGGTATGTTCTATCAGCATTTTACTTTATTCTTTATGTGATGGTTGTTTGATATTGGGGATAAAAGTAAAGTTGCATCAAGCATAGAACATCTACAAAAATTTACAGATTTCCTTGTCCTTTCCAACTGAAAAAATATTATCCATATGCAATGCCAAATAAATACTATGGTCACCAACTAATTCGAAATACACACGGTGATTCACTTTGCTCCATATAAAGCCAAGTCCTAATATAGAAGTATCAAAATTTGAAACCACATCCTTGGTGATTGTTTTAACCAATAGAGCCATGCTTTCATCTTGCAAACCAACTCTTTCTTTCTCTTCACTATAAATCCTTATGAATGCATCATGTATATTTCTTATTATAGATCCCCATATAGGGATGTTGTCTTCGCATCCATTTGTTCAACTTCAAAAATGAAAGCAAGAGAAAACAATAAAAGAAATTTAATATAAGTTAAATTGGCAACAAGAGAAAAAATCCCACCAAAGTTAATTCCCTCTACCTAAGAATAACCTTTTGTTATCAATCAACCTTTGTATTTCTCCACGTTTCCTTCTACATTCAAAAACTTCTTAAACACCTATTTTTTACCAATGAGCTTTCTTACAAATGGAAACCCCACTAGATCCCAAACTCCATTATTTTCCAAAGCTACCATTTCTTCAACCATAGCCTATTTCTAGAATTTTCCATCCTTTGAATGAGCTGCCTCCCTAATAGTTCTAGGATTATCATAAAAATTAAACAAACCAAAATTAGAATGAAAATCATGTGGAGAATAGCTCTTTTGTTTCCTTTGTTCTTGAATCAATCTCCTCCATGTTGGAGTATGTGGTTCTTCTTCTTCTTATTCATATTTTTTCGTAAATTCTAACTTATTATCTTTCAATTTAGACTCTATCTTCTTTGCTTCCTTCTCCCTTAGTAGGACTTCCTATTTGGCATCTTTAACTTCTAGTATATAGTTTTTCATAGTCATAATTATGTTGATGTTGAGATTTTCTTTTGGAATACCATGTAGTATCTTTAACTTTTCTAAATACCACATCTTGACTATACACAACATTATTATCTTTTGGGTTCCAAATATTATAACCTTTTAGATCATATTTGTATCCAATAATGATACAATTTTTAGTTTTCTTATCCAACTTACTCATTCTTTCCTTTGGAACATGTACATATGCATCACAACCAAAAGCCCCGAGATGTTTAAGAGATTGTTTTTTTATCAATCCATACATCAAGTGGAGTCTTTTCATCCAATGTTGATGAGGGTGATATATTTACCAAGTAACATAAAGGATCCATTGCCTCTGCTCATAAATCTTGTCCTAATCTGGCACCATTACCATGTTCCTTGTTTTTTCCATCAACGTCATGTTCATCCTTTCTACAAATCCATTCTACATAGGTGTGTATGGAGTATAATTTTGCCTTTCTATACCACACCTCTTACAAATTTCTTTAAATTCATTTTGATATGAGTCTCCACCATTATTCATCCTTGGCACCTTAATTTTCTTCTATGTCTAATTTTCCACAATATCATTAAACTCTTTCAATTTTTCAAAGGCTTCATATTTCTTCTTAAAAGAAATAAATCCATGTATTCCTTGAGAATTCTTATATGAATGAGACATAGTACATCCATTTACCTAGTGATGAAACCAACACAGTTCCAAGCACATCAATGTGCACCAACTGTTATATTCATTTTTCCCTTGTAGCACTAGAGGAGAATCTTACTCAATTGTTCTTCCCATGTAAGCAATGTTCACAAAAGTCAAAATCCATAAATAAATTAGACATATATTATACTATACCTTTATGATGTAGCACCCAAATGACCTTGACTCTAGTGTCTCATTCTTTAATGCGACATCATAATCTTCTCTCCAAATTAGATTACACAGAGTGTTTTCTTCATCTCCACTCTCGTGAACAATGAAATTGTTGCACCCGTTGCTAATAGTGATTCCCAACAACTTATACAAAATTAAAATCCAAACTCCCCTTAAAGATACCATTTATCCTTGAACCACCATGCAAGTATGCTTTTCAAACATTATTTTTACATATGCATCACATTTTGCTTACGCAAATAAAATTTTTAACCAATCATTGGAGGTGTAGAAAATTAAAGAGTGTTCTAATCCTCCATCTATGAGCTTGAACTTGAATTTACTCATCTTATTATTTTAGTTGTCAAGTCAACTCCGAGAAAAACATGACTACCATCATACCTTTTTTACCTGCAAAACCACTCCTTATGAGTAAAAAATAAAAATGCACTTGAGTCAAAAAACCATCCCTCATGATCTACATTTTCGCTTAAAGAGGTCAAGTACATGTCCCTTCATTCATATGATGAGGTATTTTCTTTTGTAGAAGTAACATCTACATATCCCTTCCCTTTCTCAACAATCTTGGATCTACAATCTTTCTTGTAATATCCTTCTTTTCCACATCACCAACTACCCTATGAATTCCCCTTAAGATTTGGATCTTCCTCTAGATTTAGATCTCTCACTTGAGTACTTATTTGTATTTTTATTATGGGAGCATCCTCGTACAATGTTAGGTCCCCATATTACTAGTGTAGTCCCTTATTGTTATTAGTGTAGCCCCCTTATTGTTATTGTTGTATCGTTGTAACCCCCATATTGTTATTATTGTTCCCTTATATTATTATTGTTAGGTCGGCTAGGATTATATTGTGACCCCATGGACCCCTATATATAGAAGGAGGTTTTGTCATTTGTATCATCCAAGAATTGTTCATTTATGTAATGTATAGGAGGTTTCCCCCTCGAAGTGGCTAATTTCTAAGGCTTTGATCTCTCTTTTCTTCTATTTTTGGAGCTAGTTTCATAACATTTGGTATCAGAGCTTTGGATTCTATGGTTTCGCTACTCCAAACAGGTCATCGTCGAATTTCACTATAACTTTTTTTCTACAAAGGTTCAGAAGCTGAAATTTTTCAAAGCGAAGCTGAAATCCTGAGGAATTGCCTGTAAAAATTTCAAATCTTGGTTCGCAATATTTTCGAAGATATGATCTGTGGAAGTTAGGGTTTGTCATAGGCTCCCGAATTTCATCTCAAAGAGGTGACCTTGGGAAAATTGTCATAACTCTCTCTCCGACCATCGGATTGGAATTTTGTAAAAAGTGGCTGCAAGTATACGGACTGTAGTTTCTTTTGTATCAATTTCAAAGCCTAAGGAAGAAACAGTGAGACATGGCACACCGTACAAGTGCACTCTACTGAACTAGTCCATAATTAGGTCATTGTAGGATATTTGGCATAACTTTGTCTTAATGTATCCAAATCAGGTCAAACTTGTGGCATTCAAAATAAGATTCAGAGGGCTACTACAGGACCAAATTTCAGATATTGAAGATCCACAATTACATAGATAATTTAGTTTCAATATCGAGCTCCTCAAAAGTAATAAAAAGGTGTGTATTTGTTTTCAAATTGCACCAGTCTTGTTTGAAAAATCAGTTTTAAGTGATTCCAAGTGGTTATTGAGCAATGTATTGGGTTCTAAAATTCCCCCTAAAAAGAATTCAACACCCATTAAGCCCTCAGAATACTTTACTATGACTCATGAAGATGAAGAATTGCAACATGATCTATCAAAATTACAAGAGCAAGTGCACCAAATCTCGCTCTCGCAAAGAGCAGCAAAAAATAAAATGGAAGTTTTGAAGAAATGTGTGGAAGAAAAGATGGATGGTGTGAAGAATAATATGGATGGTTTGAAGAAAGGCGTGGAATCTAAGATAGATGGCATGGAAGCTGGCATGGAATCTAAGATGGATGACATGGAAGCTAAAATGGAAAACATGAAGAATGATCTAAAAGCGGACATAGAAGGTTTGACAAAGTTGATACAAGAAATGTTTCCTAATGGTGAAAAGATAGTAGAGGAAACTCATGATGAGAACAAAATAAATGTTAATCGTGATTTCATAAAATCTAATGTTGGCGGGAAGAACCACCATATTCCAAAAATGGATATGAGTAAGTTTGATGGAAAGGATCCTGTAACATGGATACTACAGATGGAGCAATATTTTGATCTCCATAACGTGCAAAACACACAAAAGGTACGCATTGCAACTTTACATTTAGAACAAAATACATTTGTATGGTATCGATGGCTTTGCTCTCGTAAAAAAATTGTCACCTGGTCAATTTTTATGGAGGAAATGATAGCACATTATGAGGATACAAAGAGCAACACCTTCTTTAGCCAATTGATAAATCTCAAACAAAAGAGTTTAGTGGGGCAGCACATTGAGGACTTCCAAAAATTGAATATAAGGGTAACTGATATTCCAGAGGAACACATGATTGATCTCTTCATAGGCACTTTAAAGGATAACATCCAACATGAAGTTCGCGTTTTGGAACCTGATTCATTGGAGAAGGCATTCGGGTTGGCAAGAAAAGTTGAATGTAAAATTATGGCGACAAGGAAGCCTACCACTCAATTCTATAAAGAAGGAAGTGTTGCTACGCCTAGATTTCCACAACCTACAAGGTTGACACCACAACGATTGGAAGAAAAAAGAGCAAAAGGGCTTTGCTACAGTTGTGATAGCAAATACACTAAAGGTCATAAGTGTGCTGAGAAGAAATTATTTTACATAGATTGTGAAGAAGAAGAAGAAAATGAACAAGAAGAGAATATACACCAGGAACCAGCCCTAGAAGAGGAAGAAATGAATCTGACCATATTGTGTAATGCACTGGCAGGAATTACCACTCCTCAAACTCTCAAGATAGAAGGACATCTCAAGAAGAAAAGGGTAATAGTGTTGATTGATTCAGGTAGCACCCATAATTTTATTCATTATAAGGTAGCCAAGGAATTAAATTGTTTCCTATACCCAGCACCAGAATGTCAAGTGATGGTTGCAAATGGAGGAACTATAAATTGTTCTGGAAAATGCCATAATATCAAGCTAACCATGGGGGAATATGTATTGACTAGTCCAATGCTTGCCATTCCTATGGGAGGTGCTGATGTTGTACTAGGAGTACAATGGTTACAATCTTTGGGGACGGTAGCTTTTAATTTTCAAGAACTTTTCTTGAAATTTTTTTCAGAAGGAAAGGAAGTCGAATTACGGGGTATCGCGGGGAAGCCAGGAAGGATAATAAGCTCTAATGTCATGACAAAGCTTCTAAAGAAAGAACAGCGAGGCGTAATTGCACAATTATGCTCACTAGAAGTTCCAACATCAAAATCATCTATTTCTGCAGATCTCCAACAAGTCTTGGACAATCATTCCAAGGTGTTTGAAACTCCCAAAGGACTCCCACCTATTAGTGATCATGATCATGCTATTCATTTGATTCCAGGAAGTGTTCCTCCAAACATCAGGCCTTATAGATATCCTTACGTCCAAAAGAGCGAAATTGAACGTATGAATGCAGAAATGTTAGAGGCGGGTATAATTCAACCTAGTCAAAGTTCTTTCTCTGCTCCTGTAGTATTGGTACACAAGAAGGATGGATCATGGCGAATGTGTCCAGATTATAGGGAGCTCGATAAGCTCACCATTAAAGATAAATTTCCCATTCCTGTGATTGATGAATTATTGGATGAATTACATGGAGCAATTTATTTTACCAAGTTGGATCTTCGTTCGGGATATCATCAAATTAGAATGAAGACTGAAGATATTCCAAAAACAGCATTTCGAACTCATGAGGGTCATTATGAATTTTTGGTCGTGCCTTTTGGCCTTACCAATGCACCTTCTACATTTCAAGGGTTGATGAATTCCATTTTCAAACCCTTCCTTAGAAAATTTGTGCTAGTATTTTTTGATGACATACTAATCTACAATAGGTCTTGGAAGGATCATGTTCAACATGTTGACAGGGTGCTCAAACTATTGGAGGAGAAACAATTATATGCAAAAACATCCAAATGTTTCTTTGGAGTACAAGAGGTGGAATATCTGGGTCATATTTTATCTCATGAGGGTATTAAGGTAGACACAAACAAAATTAAAGCCATTAAGGAATGGAAAGTCCCCACAACCATAAAGAAGTTGTGAGGATTTCTCAGGTTAACAGGGTAGTATCGACAATTTGTTAATAGTTATGGGAGAATAGCAGCACCTCTAACAACATTATTGAATAAATATCCATTTTCATGGACTCCTGAAGCAAATAAGGCCTTTGAACATCTTAAAGAGGTAATGTTCCTAGCACCGGTCTTAGGTACGCCAGACATCACAAAAACCTTTATTGTGGAATTTGATGCCTCAGGAAATGGAATTGGTGTTGTTTTAATGCAAGAAGGAAGACCCATTGCGTTTGAAAGTCATCCAATCAAAGGAAAGTATTTACAGAAAGCTATTTATGAGAAGGAAATGTTGGCAATACTACATGCACTAAAGAAATGGCGACCTTACCTAATAGGAAGGCACTTCAAGGTAAAAACTGATCATGATAGTCTTATACACTTTTTGGAACAAAGACTATCTTCAGAAGAGTAGCAAAAATGGGTCACAAAGATGTTGGGTTATGACTTTGAAATCATCTACAAAAAAGGGAAGCTAAATGTTGTTGCAGATGCACTCTCAAGAAAGGATGAAGAGGTGGAAGCATTGTTTTGTGAAATTTCTATTATCCAACCAGATTGGATAACCGAAGCAAGGGATGAATGGAAGAAAGACGAAGAAGTGGGACACTCATTCAAAAGTTGAAGCAAGATACTATTACATCTGATACATTTAGTTGGAAAAATTATTCCTTATGGTACAAAGATCGCTTATATCTATGTAAGAATTCCCAACTAAAACAAAAGATTCTTTTGGAATTGCACACTTCTCCTTTAGGAGGACACTCAGGATTTTTAAAAACTTACCAAAGGGTGAAGAAAAAAAAAAATTGGGATGGCCTTAAATTTGATATTCAAAAGTTTGTGGCAGAATGTTTGGTTTGCCAGCAAAATAAAGTTGAGACAATTAAGACCTCGGGTCTTCTATAACCTTTATCCATTCCAAGTCAACGTTGGGAGGAGACCTTAATGGATTTTATCACAGGTTTACCTAAGTCCAAAGGAAAGAGTGTCATCATGGTGGTAGTTGATAGACTCACCAAGTATGCACACTTTTGCGCATTATCTCATCCATTTAAAGCAAGTACATTTGCTACTACATTTATGGAAACAATTCAAAAGCTACATGGAAACCCAAAGATTATGGTAAGCGACAGAGATCCCATTTTTACTGGAAATTTTTGGACGGAATTACTTTCTTGTTTGGGTACTCAATTAGCTCATAGCTCATCTTATCATCCTCAATCTGATGGTCAAACTGAGATAGTGAACAAATGTTTGGAAGGATATCTTCGTTTTTTTGTATCTAATAGAAAAACACAATGGGTTAAGTGGTTACCTCTAGTTGAATGGTGGTATAACACTTCCTTCCATACTACAGAAAAATGACCCCATTTATGGCACTTTATGGATATCGTCCACCGTCCATCACATCATCTTTAAGAGAAAATTCTAAAGTGCAAGCAGTGGAAGATCACATCGAGCATCAACAACAAGTTCTCCAACTATTAAAGGATAACCTCGATTTGGCACAAAAACGAATGAAACAACAAGAAAATCAACATCATAGCGAGAGAAGTTTTGATGTAGGAGACTGGGTATTTTTATGGCTACAACCATACAAAAAAATGTCCCTCAAGCAAGCTAAGAAGGATAATAAATTATTGCCAAAATACTATGGTCCTTACAAGGTGTTGCAAAATATTGGTACTATGGCATACAAATTGGAGCTACCTGCTTCTTTTTGAGTGCATCCAATTTTCCATGTTTCATGCTTAAATAAGGTTATAGGTGACAAACTTTCAGTTCAAACATGTTGCCGAAACTTGATGAGGAAGGAAAAATTGTATTGGAACCTGAAACAGTCACGGAAACAAGAACTCGACAGTTACGAAATCGATCAATTTCAAAGTATCTCATCAAGTGGAAGAACTTACCCACTGAAGATTCTACATGGGAGGATGAGAATTTTATACAAAAGCATCCAGAGCTACTCAAGCGTTAAGGACAACACTTTTTTGAAGGATAGGGGCATGTTAGGTCCCTATATTACTAGTGTAGTCCCTTATCGTTATTAGTGTAGTCCCTTATCGTTATTAGTGTAGCCCCCTTATTGTTATTGTTGTACCCTTGTAACCCCCATATTGTTATTATTGTTCCCTTACATTATTATTGTTAGGTCGGCTAGGATTATATTGTGACCCCATGGACCCCTATATATAGGAGGTTTTGTCATTTGTATCATCCAAGAATTGTTCATTTATGTAATGTATTGGAGGTTGCCCCATCGAAGTCGCTAATTTCTAAGGCGTCGATCTCTCTTTTCTTCTATTTTTGGAGTTGGTTTCATAACATACAAGCAAAGAATCTATGTTTGACCTTCCATATTTTCCATGTAATGCCCTTCAATAACAAGGATGAGACTATTTCATCGAAACTTAAAGTAGTTGCATTACTGCTTATGACAAAAACTAGACTATCCCATGTGTCTAGTAAATAATAAAACAAACTAATATACTTATCTTCATCTGAAATATTAATATCAATAGATAATAGTTGACTTACCATAGTATTGAAGGCATTCAAATGCTCTATCACCAAGTTTGTATCCTTCATCTTCAGGATATGTAATTTCTTTTATAGGAACAATTTGATCACAGGGAATTTACATTTATACAAAGCCCCTAACTTGTTCCTCAATGCTTTTGTTGTAACTTCTCTTGAAACATTTAGTAATACTAAATCTAAGATACAAAATCATACTGTGCCATTTTCCTTTTGATCCAACTTGTACAATCTTTTATTAACATCCTCGTTGATGCAATTCTCAAATCCACAATGGTCCACTAACATTTGTCCACCAACATCTTTCATTGAATCTATCAATATCTATCTTTGAACTACCCATTGTTTCCTCTCACCACAAGAATTGATTCTGTAGATCTCCCATTATAGCAAGCTCTTACCACTAGCCCCAATCCAAACCCTTTAACCACAAAGACGTCCCATTGAAGCCAAATTGCTCTAATACCAAATGGAGGCTTTAACTCTATGTGTTTAATTGTTGCAAATATATTCTTAATCAAACAGAAAAGATACGATGGCACACACACATATTTAATACAGATTTTATCCTAGAAACCTAGAACCAAGAAAACTAGAAATATTTTTAAATATATTCTCACTTTATAATGTTACAATACAATATGTATATCTTGCAACATCCAAAAACTAACATTTCATTAATCCTGGATAAAATTACAACCGTGGTTCATTAACCAAAATTATAACGCCATGTGCTAAACCATTATGCGCCACAAAACCACTAAAAGTGAAAACTATGTGCCAAAAACGCCCAAAATATTTTTCCCTAGGGAATGGGTGCTACCAGCCCCAATATGACTTCCATGAATAGAGGGGATTTCCACCCCCTACTATACCTGACATGAAGAGTCTCACATAAATGTACTCATGTAAGGAATATAAGACACACCCATCAATCTCCTCCATTTAAATTTTGTCAATTATAATAGTATTTGTTTTGCAAAAGTTTCCTAAGAGATAAGAATAAGCAATGCTTCTATAATAACCACACGTCTTTTTCTCTAATCTAAATGGGATGACAACTTATAAAATTTGTGTATTTAAAAAATCTTTCGATGGTAATTTTAAGGTCATGTACCTCTTTAGTAAATACAAACATCATTTTTTTAAAGAAAAATGTCGATACTATTGACAACGAAAACTATACTCCATGATTTTCTCTTCTTATTTTCCCAATTTATATAAATTATTTAACTTAAAAAATAAGAACCAAGGAAAACAAAAAAAACAACAAAATCTACTTCACTAAGGTATATCATAAACAATTCTTTTAACATTGTAAATGGGCCAATTACTTAGTTGTTGAAGTTTCATGTTGTGCATATTCAATATTGTAGAACTATAATTTGCTAATATAAATTTGAAATTGATTTGTCACCTCAACATTATATCAAAAATTTAACTAATGTATGGCTTGGTTAGTTCGAGATACTATAGTTGATCAAACACCATAATGTAAAGATTCTATATAATAAATTGATATCTTTGTAATTATTTTAACAGTTTTACAAGTTATACAATCAACGCCTCCAACCAATTATTTTCTCAATTTTCTAGCTTGACATTAAAACATCTACAATTTAATCCATAAATTTATTAAATTTATTTATGTATACTTAATCATATCATACATTTTACCAATATATCCTCTCACACAATATTATCATCATCAATAAACCCAAAAATACCACTTTGATAATTACTGTGATAAAATTGGGGAGCATTTTAAAACTAGAAAAAAAAAAAATACCAAATTAAGTGTTAGTTTTTATCATATAAAAATATGTATTTCTTTGCTAGTTTGTGGAAATAACTTGAGTTAAAACACCACTACATATTGATAATGATTGTGTTTTGACAATTGCTTGAAAAGTTCACACAAAATGCATTGTGTAATAAAGATACATTTCAATGATCTGGTTCATACTTCAAATCACATTAGAATATGGATGAGTTTTTCATGAAAGGGGATGAATGGTAAAATCTCATTATTTCACCTCTACACCATGAGTAAATAAAATTTGGAAAGATTTGTTTTACACATATTTCTTGAGAAGATAGAACATTTTTACAACAACGAAAAAAATGGATGACTATAATTATCGAATAGTGATGGAAATTATTGAAAGATGATATTGAATATATCCACTACTAAATGATCTTAGTCACTAAGTAAATATTAAACTACATATTATCCCAAAACATGCAGTTGGTTCCAATATGATTATGTGACATCCCTACAAAATCATAGACATGTAATTCAATTATTCGTGAATAAGAATTACTATCAATAGCTCACATTGTAAAGGCAACATGTTCACATAGCTATGAAGAACTTTGGGAAGAATGTATATAGTTTTCAACCTATAATAAATGTACACTTTTTTAAAGTTTCAATGCACAATATGAAATATGAAAATTCTTACTGATATAATGAATTATATCACTATATAAATTTTCAACTATCACAATGCTTTCAAAACGGAATAATTGAAGGGATCTACATACAAGAGCAGGTTTAAATATGGGACCCGGTATGGAGAATTGGGGTCTTAACCCTCTAGGGCTAGTTTGAGGCTTTAAATGACATTTTTTGGGGGTGAACTTTACCACTCAAGTGTAGCACCCCATGACCTTATTCTACACTCAAACACCTTTTGAACAATGCAAGAATCACATCAATAGGAGTTTTGATGCAAAAGTTATGCTTTCTATAAGTTGACCTATCGTGATTGAGCAACATAATTCGAGATCATCCCATGTCAACGCCCATTACTCATGGAAAATAGGCTAACCACACAGGGACTATGAAGAAGAATGTGGAAGGGTTAAGTCCTAACTCATGCTAAAGGTTGAATGGGTCAAAATTAACCCCTATTTGGCTATCAGGTTGTGTTATAATCAAGTCATTAGGAGGAAAGGGAGTTCCATTCTATTCAACTATATTGTGTTCCATAGTAGAGCAGAGTAAGAATGGATAGAAAGAGAGAAAAATAGAGGCGACTTGTGTTCTATGGCAACCCATTGGCCACAAGTCTCAATAACTCTATAAAGAGTGTCTAGTCCTTTACATTTGTATCATTTCCATTCAAACAAAAGAGTAGAGCACCCACACTTTCCGACTAGGTTTTCTCCTGAAAGTGTTTCCTATATCATATATGGATGTTCATCATGATTGGTGTGTTTGTATTTCATTATTATCTATTTCTCGCATTTTATCTATTGCATGCATAAGTAAAAGAAATAATAATTAATAAATCAATAAATGTAAGGAAGCTTAACCCTCACATTTAGATTTTAGTTCATTTGTATTAAATCTATGTGACAAACTAACCATGACAATTTACAAATCACATAATGATAATGGGCTATAGTCTTGCAAGTGTCTTTAACAAATGAATGTGTTGAAGTGACGAAGGATCACTTGTAAGCATATGTTGATAAAGCCCCTTCAACCACAAATCGAAAGTTGAAGATAGATGTTTGACACACCAATAGATATGGATGAATTGCCAAAACTAATAAGGTAGCTAACCCAATCTTATTTTTAAAGCACAACCATTTCTTTCAGAATTGTGGTGCATATAAATGATGGCAATCCATATTTGTAAAAGGTAAATAAGATAGTTGCCTAAATTAGCTTGCTAGAGCCCAAACCATTTTCCAAGTGTAATGCATCTTTATAATTACAAGGTTTCTCATCCAACATGGTTACTTAATAATATTTCATATGAAATAAAAAATCATATTAAATGAAAATTATTGTCACATTTATAGCAAACTTTCAATATATAAACACATGTTATCATTTATAATTTTATAAATAGTAGCATTTAAAATCCTTTAGAAATTTAAGATATCTCATGTTAGTACACAATGCAGAAATGTTATTGTACATAAACTTCCCGTACAATAGTTAATCATGGAAATTAATCATGGAAAATTCGTTGCAAACAATGGTATTTTGCATTAGTTCAAAATTTTGATATAATATAAATTCTCCAAATTTATGATAAGAGAAAATTATGATAGCTTTAGTGATAAACTTTATTAAATAAGGGAAATCATATTTCAGATTTTTTTATCAAACATTATAAAAAATGGAACATCAAAATTACTTACTATGAAAAAAATTCAAAACATGTTTTTACAATTATTTTTCCCTTCATAACACAAACTGAAATTAGAGTTTTGAAATTAACATTTACAAGGAATTTATTGGAAATCAATTTCATTCTTACTATGAAAAAAATTCAAAACAAGTTTTTACAATTATTTTTCCCTTCATAACACAAACTGAAATTAGAGTTTTGAAATTAACATTTATAAGGAATTTATGGGAAATCAATTTCATTTTTTTTTGCTGAAAATATGGCATTTTACCTTGCTTCATATATAAATAAAATAGAACTTAGATTAAGAAAATTTTATAAATGTTTTTTTTTTTAAGAATCAAATCAAATTAACTTCTACAAAATATATAAGTAAGTATTTCCTATTTTCAAGCTACAATTAAGTTAAAATAAAAATTTGTAATTTTTTTCATTAAGACAATAATATAAAAAGAAAAGAAAAATAATTTCACTTTTCAAATTATCATTAAGTAAGAAAAATACCATTCTACAAATAGTGATTAAAAAATATAATAAAACTACAATTAAGTTAAAATAAAAATTAGTAAATTTTTTCATTAAGACAATTATATAAAAAGAAAAGAAAAATAATTTCACTTTTCAAATTATTATGAGTAAGAAAAATGCCATTATATAAATAGTGATTAAAAAATATAATAAAACTAAAACTAAGTTATAAAATAATAATATTAATTATTTTATTTTTCCAAAACAAAAATAAATTAATATAAAATAACGAGTAACCAAAAAAAATCAGTCTATAGAGTATTAATAATAATATTCTTAGTAAAGTTAAAAATATCAAAACATATATATATATATATACTTTAAAAGTGTATATATAAATATAAACTTTAAAAGTTGTAATTTTTTTCATAACTTACTTACCCATAGTGAAAGCAAACACTCAAAAATGTAGAATGATTCATTATCATTGTTCAAGAAAATCAATGTGGATCTTTAAATACTCTTTTAGAAGTATACTCTCTGCCATTACCCTGAGATGGGCTCCTAAAGTCTTACTCTAAGACTAAAAAGGACCTACAAAGTACTTACAAAAAGCTATATCCAAACCTATTATTATTATTGTAGCTATAACAATCAAGCAATGTGCTTTCAAATATATGAAACTAAATACTATTTCAATTGCAATTTAACATAGTATCCATTTATAAATTGATATCACAAAATTTATTTCAAATTATTTATTTTACTTCATATTTCTGATAACACAAATTTCATTCAAATTTTTTGATAAATTAATATCACAAAATTTATTTCAAAATCTTTTATTTCATATTTCTAATAAGACATTTCATTCAATTTTTAAATTCATCCTAATGTTTTATTTTTACCTTCCTTTTATTAAAATAAATATCAAAGAGAAATATAAATATAATTTAAAAATATAAAGCCCCCTAAAAGAAAAATATCAATACAAATTTAGAAATATAATCCCCTCCCCTCCCAAAAAAAAAATTCATTAAAAAATCATTTTCATTGAAATTGCTTAATAGTTCCACAAGAAATATATTGAGGTTCCAATGCACAAAATAGTTGTTTTCTGTTTATCTAAGAACACTTGTCAACTGACTGCACCCCAAAGAAAGCTACTTTTAGAAACTACATACATAGAAACACGTACCCAAAGCCTAGACGTTGGATTACTCTACACAAACAACTGCCAAATTTGCAAGGAAATATAACTGAACACTGACATATTTAGAAGGGCATAAGTCACCCATATTGCAAAAAATTCAGGTAATTTAGCTTTACCCTTCCATTGATGAGTCCATCTCTGCCAAAATTTCCGCAGTCTATTCCTTGTTTCTTCATGGTGTTTTACCTTATAGCATGAATGTTACATGAAAGTAATTAAACACACGAGATTGTATGTCCGAGAAAGCTTTGAAGTTAAATATCTATCCAATCTTGGAGCCGTACATTGGCATTTTGCTTGATCCAGTATGTTATCCGGGAAAAACACAAACAATTTAATTGGCATCAGTGACATTTAAAAATCGTCAATGTTGCAATGGGTCGAAATCAAAACACCAGCATTGTCCATATTTTGCTAATGATATTTATACATTTAAGTTTGATAAACAAAATACCGAGCTAACCTCTTTCTCGACGATATCGAAGTAGCCTAGTAACACAAGTCTCCCAAAAATATTAACTCCATCAGAATAAGGCATAAACAGATATTACATGTCCAGCGATTCTCCCATGAAGTATTAGGCAATCCATCTACTACACTCGAAACAAATAAATGAAAAAATACTGAATTTTGAGAATTTCTGCAGCCAACCTCAAGAAAATACAGATAAGATGGAAGGTAGGATGAAAAATCTGAATTTTGAAAATTTCTCCAGCCAACCTCAAGATAATGCAAATAAGATGGAAGGTAGGATACAAAATGAAAAGAAGGGATAAGGGTAATGGACATGCTCCAGTGATGACTAGCTAGAGGAAGTGACCTAATAGGAGGATACTGGAGAGGCAAATGAATCAGACAAACCCATCTATAGGCGAGAAAATGAAGATATCAATTGGGTTACAAGGAATCAAACCCATCCATAGGCGAGAAAATGAAGATATCAGTTGGGTTCAAGGAATCAAGAGAAAACCCTAGGAAAAGTACCATCTCTAGGAACATACTTTCTTGCCAAATTATCTTCTACAGCACTATCTAGAAGAGTATAATTACTGTAACAATAGATAGACATGACTGCATTGAATTAAAGAATTGTCCTGTTTAATTTGAAGTCGTCACTGAAACTCATCAAGCCAGAAAATAAGGGAAGATTCAGTCAGAAAATGGCCATCTCAAAGTCAGAATCTCTTGGGTTATGAAACGGAAAAACCTTCGGTAGTGTTGACAGTGGACACTAGAAAATACGAGAATAAATCAAAAACATAGGTGAAGTGACATGTGCTTTTCTTTCTGAAAGAGTGGTCTTGTTTTTAAACAAGTCCTGTAATCGGTCAATGAAAGCAAATAGACTCGTGAGAAAATACTCTGAAAGCTTGGCATAAATATACCTTTACTCATGAAGACAAAATGGCGTCGCTTCAACCGAAAGCATAAGGATCATCTGCATATGGGTCCAATGAGCCACCTCCAAACAAGTCACCCATAGTTGATGGACATGGATGTGAAGGCTTCAATCTCTGCAAATACAGTTTGGTAAATAGCATCCCCATAATAAGTCAAGTATAGTACAGCTTAAATTAACATCATAAGTGAAAAAAATTAAACTGTTATAAACGAAAACAAACGTATTGCCAGTTTAATTTAATCTTCTTCAATGTATCTTTATGTATTAATAAGACAATTTATCCATTGTCTTCCCTCCTTTTTTCCCTTTGATTCTTAGATACATTGTACTATTGGTGGACTTTCTTAATATTCAGTGTACGAGTATAATAAAGTTCCATGTCTTTACAAGAACAGGAAGACCACGTGAGCCAACGCCATTCCTTAAAAAGAGACAACACCAATTCACCCTTTGTACTGCTACCCTTAATCAAGGTTAAGTGGCGTTTCATCAAGTTTCACACACACAGAGCCCTACAAGGCCTAGAAAGAGCACATCTCAGCTTGGTCGAGAGAGCTCCCTGAGGAAAAGAACCTACTAAATTGACTCTTGGATATAATTTTAAAAAAAAAAAATTCGCAAAGGTGAGATCAGGATCTATTGGCGTACAAGTAACATTGGAGCAATTATTTGAAAATTCAGTGACAGGGTGCCAAATACAAATAAGAATATGGAAACTGGATGATCGATCCTTAGAGGCCATTAGAGACTCGAAACATGTTCATCAATAGAAAAAACGGATATCTTGCAAAGGTGAGCGAATAGGTTAACCTGAATTCTCCCTGCAATAATCAATTGAGTTGTTTCTAAGTTTATTCGCCTAAGTGGTTGACATTTTCTTAAAAAGGATTTCCCCCATACATACATACATACATACATACATATATATATATATATATATATATATATATATATATATTATCCTATCATAGGTAGTTGCATTCAACCAAAATAGACCACTGCAATGCCCATTTTTGCACAACTTCCAATATGCCAATGTCCAAAATATGTGGTATGCATATTACCAAAAACCCAAGGTCTAGTAACCAATCAACGTCATTTTCAAATGTACACAAAACAACTAAGGTAGTAAACTTTTCATGATAAATTTCCAAGGACATATCTTTAAAACAGTCTAACTAAATGTTTTACAATAGATGAAGTTGGGCTATAAAACATTTCCCATCTGGTTTTTAATACAGACCAGTATAGATCCATCTTAACCACGGGCCTACCAAGAGTCGAGAGGGATCAAACCTTTTAAGGTGCAAACCTTTTTTATAGTGCAAAACTTAAAAAAAAATTGCACCTCCAAAAATTGTATCTCTCTAGGGACTTGATATATGATGGTTAAGATGAATCACTCTCTCTCTCCACACACACACATTCATTTATTAAATTACATTTTTTAATGCATAAATGGATTCAGCCTTTGAAAATGGCTAGAATTCATGAAATAATACAACTTAAACATGCAACTCCAACAAATCTTTACTCCATTCAAAATTAGCCCTTAGCAAAAAGATGTAAAATAATGATACTTGAAATGCGATTACAATAAAAATTTGATTTTTCATTTACTTTATATAATATATATACATTTTATTATTATTATTATTAACCATATATAATATGTAAATTGTTGACATTGAAATAATTTAGTTAATATGAGCACTGAGATATTTTATTTATGGATTACATTGTCCACATTAAGGTTTTTTTTTACTATTAATATATTTATTTTATTTATTTATTTATGATGCACATTACTATTAATAATTTTTAAATGTCACATATTAATTTTTGAATTAATTATACATCTCCCTCTTATTATAGTTATAGGGAATTGAATGTTTTACTTTCAATTACTTCTTTTCTTTATACATTGAAATATTTTATTGTGGTTGTTTGTTTATGTTTTTCCTAAAGTTGATATTAAAATAAATTAGTTAACATAGATATTAAAATGGTTTATTTACATATTTAATTGAAGTATGAAAATATAGATAATATCAACTTTATTTGTTGTGTTTTTATTACTTTAAAATAGTTTTAAAAGTTGATATAAAATTATCTTATTTCATATGGACATGGAAATATTTTATTTATCACTGAGTGAGTGAAATATTTTTACCATATCTCGTTTGTATTGGGTTGTAATATCAACAACCAATAAAGCAAGCACAGTTAGAGTGGGACTACCTTTTATAATACTTTATATGTATATTTGTTCTTTATTTTCATTATAGCCAACATTATTTTTTACTATAAAGAATATTTTATTTTTATTTTAAAAGGGACACGTGTCAACTCCGCATTGAGCACAGATGGAATTACACATCGCCATCATACTGGGATGTAGAATGAGCCTCTCGGTCAAAAACAGAAGAATCTCTCCCAATAAATAGTTACTAGATTATCTGACCTTTCTTTGTTTCCGTCCACCATTGACTTTCCTGGAATCTATGTCCACATCAGCTGGTGCATCCTGCATGAATATAATCAGTTTATGATCGTCAACATATTAAAGGAAGACCGCCGACGTAGTGTTTGACTTAATTATAGTGGTTCCCAAAATCACAAAAGGATTTCTAACTTGTGAGAATCGTTGTATCACATACCTGAAACATAACTGTACTCCTCGTCCTTTTCCGCTTTGTTATGGTTTTTGTTCCATCAGAAGTAGCAACCTCATATTCATGTTGAGTTACCTATAATCACAGGTGTGCCAATGAAAGGAAATCAAAACAAAATCAGCAAGTATCTAGCTGTCATGTGCATTAAATAGACTGGGCACTTCTCACACAAACTTTCCACTTACATATTAAATGCTCTGCAATTATTTTATCAGACAAAAACAAGAGCAGCTTAACAAAAGAACTTACGGGTCTGGAGAGGCTCACATACCTTCTTACTATGTTTTGGGAAAGTGACAAAGTTTTCGGCTTTTCCCTTTCCAGATTTTGCTCCAATGCTATCCAGGGGCATAAGTGACTGCACAGATGAGTTCTGATCCTAAATTAATTGCACGGCAGATTTCTTCAAGAACACATTGAATCCTAATATCACAAGTACATTATGCTCTTTGATACATTATATATAAAGAATTAATTATTTGCAGTCACCTTATCAACATTTGCATGTCTAACCAGAGATACTTGATTTTCTTGATTATAGTCTGTGGTTCCCACCTTTGTTGAAGAACTCGAATGTTCCTGCACAGAATCACCAGTTCACTTAGATCCTATATCTCAGCATCAACGCAGTAGTGATTTAGGAATCGCTGCTTGGTGCCAAGAATTAGTGCTTGATCGTTGTGGGAAGTAGGGTTCAGAAGACACATGTATACAGGCAAAGAGGATTTATGATATAATTCCATTTCTAAGTTTGGAGCTAAAACTCAGGGGTTCGAATGTGCAAGGCTAACATAAGTTTGACTGTTCCCCAATTGTGCCCATTTGTGTGTAAATATGCCGTAAAACTATATCTAAGTTGTCACATGCCAATGTGTCCTTATAGCTACTAAGTTTTCTTTGTATCCCCGTTTTAGTGTTTAGAAGAACTACCAATAATGCAGGGATTTATTCCAAATCTTCTTAGAGAATCTAGGTTAGGGTTGGTCTAACATTAGTGTCGGTAATATTCTTAATTTATGCAAAAGCTACTTAACAAGTTAAATCTACAAACACTTGCCTTATGACCTGGCCTTCATTACAATAATCTTGGATATCAAATCAAAAACCTTCTTGAAGGGGGTGCCAGATGGAAGGACTTTTGTTAGTGATTTATTCTTAATTTTTTAATATCTTTGCGCTTTAGCTTTCATAGGACATTCTGCGGAACCTTCTTGCTCATTTTAAATTTTATGACACATGTGATTCACAATCAGGCGCTTATCTACCTCGATAGGTCATCCAAAGTCAGATGTCAATAGCAATATCCCACCAATTGTCTTAATTTCTTCCTATATGTGTACCGATTAAGCTGAATGTCAATTGCAGTATCCCAGGGTTTTCTTAGATCTCCTGTGTCCACGTTCTTAAGCATTTTTTCTCACCATGTCTTGCATCTCTTGGGATTATATCCCTAAGCATATCTTAGGGGATTAATTGAGCATTGATATGACATCTACACCTGTTAATCATTCAGCATTGCCTCCTATCTCACAATTGTACTGTGTATTTGCACATATTTAATCTTCAATCTTTGTACGTATTCAACTCTCAAATGCCCTATACACTCATAACAATACTGCCTATACTGTATTTAGCAGTCATGTTGAGCAGTTTTTGTTCATTTCAAAGGATTAAGATAACTTCTTCCTTGCCCTGAATCCTTCTGTTCTTTTGTATCCTCTAATTTTTCAATATCCCTGAATAAATAATTGTCAGTAAATTGTTTCTTTGTTTTCATTGTGTAATTGTCAACCTATTTCGTCTTTAACCCAGGCAATACCTTTATATTTAAGGTGCTGCTGTTTCAGTGGATCACAGACAGAAAACAAAAATTACTGTTCCTATTTCCTTTAATTTAAATCCAGTTTTTAACAAACTTCCTATGGTTTCTGTTTCCTACAATAATATTCTCCATTATCTCAGTATTCTTCACAATTTGGTTAATGAATATGTCTTGTTCAGGAAAGCATGTCTGCATTGTCACTGACTACATGTAGGCCATAAACCAACACAATTGAAAAAGGGAGTTGTATATGTACCTGCATTGCAGAATGAAACTTCTAGTTTCCTCACAAAACTTCTCAAGCATCTTAGGCGTCGACAGTTTTGGTTTGTATTAAGAATCACCAATGACAACAATGTGGGCAGCATTACAAATTACATTGAGAGATCTCAGGCAATGGCTATGCAGAGGCCATAACCCAACACAATTGATTAAATCAGGGGAATTGTATTACAGATAGTACCTTGATGACACAGTGGCATACAATTTCCTTAATGATATTCAATCATCTCAATCGTATCACAAACTTTTGGTGGATGACTAGCACTTCTTGAGAAGTGCATGTCTGCACTATCATCAATTACAAGTACATTATAATGCAAGTACTGTCTAACCCAGAAGGAGAGTTACGATCAATGGTAACTTGATCATTCATGAAAAATAGTCACAGTTTCCAAAGGGTTTCTAACAAACACAACTTCAAAATAAATAAATAAAAAGCATTCTCATTTTCCTTTTCTGTTGAAATTTGGTTACCGGAGGACAGGTGGTTCCCTAAGGCTTTGATCTTTGGCTTAGGGAAAAGTATCCAAAAATAATTTAATTTTTCTTTTAAAGTGACTTTATAAAGTTATAAAGTAAAATCTAATTTAAAAATGACTTTAAGTGATAAAGTTACTAAGTATAAATTTAAAGTGACTTTAATAAAGCCAATGTGAAATTAGAAAGTGAAAAGTGACTTTGGAAATAAATGACTAAGTGGGTCTTTATTAAAGTGGGGTGAATTAAAAAATATAAAGTGAGATTTAAATGAGCATTTAATCTCAACCCTAGATCTAAAGCTATCTCAGCCATTAGATTTAGGGATTCCCCAAAAGTCACTTAGGGTTAGGTTAAAGGAGGAAAACGAGGGAAAAGGTCATTCATTTTTTTATGAGCAGATTGAGAGAGGAGAAGAGAAAGTCAAGGAGATTTTCTAAGTAGTGAGAAGAAAGAGGGAAGAAGTGAAGAGATTCAACAAAAAGTACAGCAGCATTTATTGGCACAAATACCAAGGCAGAAAATCCGTACAGTAGAAGAGAGAGGCACGGTTTCCAAGAAAGGAGACACAGAAATTGAGGAAGAGGGCAGCAGCATTAAGCATGCAGTCCAAGGCAAAAAACTGGCACGGATTTCGAGGAGAAAAGCTGCTGATTTTTTAGAAAAAAACCGAGAAAAAGTACAGCAACAACAGCGCGATTTTCCATGCAGTTTCAGGCTCGGATTTCGAGGAGGGCTGCTGTACAAATCTGTACCTGTTCTGGCACGCTTCTCGAGGTGGTCGTACATCATTTATTGCTGTCAATAATGCTGTAATATTTTCTGTTTTGCAAGTCGCTGATTTGGCACAATTTCCGAGGCAGTGTCCAAGCACGGAAATCAAGATAAGTCTATAAATTTGGTTGCTGGAATTTTTACTGTGTTTTTCTGTTTCACTGTAGAAGCAATATTCAGAAAATAAAGAGAAGCTTTCGAACTGTTTTTCCCCAAGAGTTGTAGGGGGTTTTTCCAGGGTCATATTGACCAAAAATCAGCGTGTCAAAATTTTGTTTGTGGCTGATTTATTTTTATGAGTTTTTATTTCTGCATTTCAGCACTGTGAAATTTCCAGAATTTGTGTTTTCAGAAAATATTTATTTTACCAGCTTGTTGAATGTATGGCTATGGGAATGGGCATTTAACTTTATGGGAGAAATAAGGAGAAACTGAAAACCAGGGTTGGGTTATCAAGTTTCTACATTTTCGAAAGTGCATCTTATATTACAAAAAAAAAACAACAGCAGAGTACATAAAGCATACATAGCAATAAGCCAGGGTGCAATTATACAAACTATGCCTCCCTATATAGACAAGGGGTGCCAGCGTATTTTCCACAGGCCTAATCTCAAGACAGTTTACATCTTTTTGTTGAATGCCAATTCAGCTGAAGCTTGAGATGCTAGTTCATAATGGTGACTTAGATTGCAGGCTAGGCATGATCATAAAGTCACTTTTTGACTTAACCTAACTTATGTTTTAGAGTTGTACTAACTAGCATTTTAATGATTTTATGTTTATGCATCTATGGCTTATTGAATTTAAGTCGTTCCTTTACTATAAAAGGACAAGTGCTCTCATCATTTTAATACACGGAGTATTTCTCTCTTCCAAGGTCTCGTTGAGTTCATGGTTTCTTTGTGGGTTTGCTTTTCATAATTATGGTGTCAGAATCATGGTGAGGAAAAGTTGTATAAACCCAATCATATGATTGTATGTCCACCTTACAATCACCAAAGCTCATCTGCCAACTGTACAAATCAGCCGCCAACATCAACCTCACGTGTGATTATACATACTATACGAAGTTGCCAAGGATAGACTCATCCCCAATGAACCCAGTGATTGTACAAAATAGGAATTTCAATCGCCAAACAAAATTAGACATATATGGTGTTATCCCTTAGTTTCACTTCCAATTACCTCATTTTGTTTGCCAAATTTGTTCCAACATATGAGTTGATCTCGTGCATATCAGGAGGTAATGTTAGAACCCAAGGTTTCTTGATCAATTGTGCCATCACAATTATTTGTATTATGTATTCAGATCAACCAAAAGTGTGACCATCCTATCTTATGTATTGTACTAAACCATGCTTAGTGATCTAAGTATTTTTTTCATCTAGTTGGCTTACCTAGACCCTTGCTGTTTGTCATGGTCCATCTGTTAGTTTTTGTAGCATCGGATGTGTTCTAGCCACGAAATTTTGTGGAGAGGCTAGAATACATGAGTCCTCCAAAACCTAGAAATTATTTCTGGAAATTCTGCTTAGAAGTTGCTTAATTAGATTATTAACCAGTTTTTTAAATATTTCCTAAGCCTAAACTTAGGGAATATGGTTAATTAATCACAATTAATTAAGTCAAGGCGAGAATCATCTAGAGACTCATACGGATCGACTCCAAGGTGATCCTAGCCATTGATTAATTTTTAGTCTTGGTCGTTGGTGCTCCAACAGAGGATTATAAGAGGAGGTCAATGTGGTGATGGAGAACACACTTGAGAGGTTCGATTTCATGAGCAGATCGATTTCCAGAGTAGCAGCAGTCAATTGCTGGAGAGAGAGCTAGTGAGATCGAAGCAGTGAGAGAGGGGCAAAGACAACGAAGCCGGAGGAATAATTCCAGATCTGGTGAGTGCATTTGCAAAGAGGCAGAAGAGCCATGGAGAGGTTGACATAGAGACAACGCAATAGCCTCTAGAGGCAATTTCAATTCTTCTGGGGAAAGAATAGTTTCAATCCCAAAAGCTGGACAGTGGTTCCAGAGGCTAGGAGAGACATTTTCCCAGACAGCAGCAGACCAGACGGCTTGAGGAGAAGCTGGTTCGTTCTGAGTGCAGAAGTGACTGTGCTAGAGTGACGCAGTAGCTTCGAAGATCCAGTTTGGATGGCTCACCTGGAGCTCGGGTTAGAGCCCAGATTTGCCTGTGGAGTGAAGAAATTTCTTCACTAGATTTTTCTTTCCAGTATTTCTCTATAGGATTGCCAGTTTCGGCATCTAGTTGTCCTCAGATTATTTCACTGCTTCTTAATAATAAAACCCTCATCTATTGCACCGGTTTTCCCATTTGGGTTTTTCTGAGGACTTTTGTCCAAAAATAATTGTGTTCATTTTGTATGTGCTAGCATTTATGCTAGCATTTATTTTTCTGCTGTTTTATTTGTGAAGGTCGCAGTGGATTTATTTTGATATTTTCCGTAGGAAACAACAAATAAATTGTTAAATAGTATTAACAATTACAAGAAATAATATCAGTTGCTGCAATAGGATTTCGGTTTTCGGAATTTTCACATGGTATCAGAGCGCATTGATCAGCCAAAGAGCTCAAAGGCGAAGAAGAAGGAATTTCGCTGCTCAGCAAGGGCAGCAAGCCGAAATTCCCAAGGGCACCGCAGTCACTTTACCAAGTGGCTGAGTTGCTTGAGGAAATTCGATTTTTCTGAGAGGCAGAAAAGTTCGAGTTTTCCAGATCGAGTAGCTCCAGAGGCAAAGGGATCAGCCCAGTATTTTTCGTTGAGCAGATCTCTAGCTAAACGAAGAGGGTTTTGCAGCAGTTCGCTAGAGCAGTTGCATCGGGGAAGAAGATCACACACTGACGGAAAATTTCTCTCAAGGAACTTCTAGTCTCGGAAGCTCGAATTTCCAATTGTAGATCGACAATAGTGGCTAGCTGAGTCGCGTATTCCAGGAGGGAGTGCGAGCAGCAGAGCAGCAACCAAGCACGGGGGAAGAGGGAGTTTTCGACATTTTTTCAGAGATGGCCACTCCAGCGCTGAGAGATTAGGACAGGTTGGATGGTGTTTCCAACCATGTCATCTGGAAGGCAAGAATCTCCTTCCTTCTATATGAAGTTGGCTTGAAGGAATATATCGATAATGTGATGGCGGTTCCCACAGATGTAGATCAGCTGAAGAAGTACAGAAAGGAGATGGCATGGGCGAAGCGGTTGATCCTAGATGGAGTCCGGGATCATGTAGTTTCACTGTTCACATATAGCTGGCAAGGATACTACTAAGCAGATGTGGGATGCTCTCGCCACATTATATAAGGGTATTTCCAAGCAGCGGAAGATGTACCTCGAGGAGAAGCTCAGAAGTATCTAGATGCAAAAAGGGGAAGGCATAGACAAGACCAAGATTCAGGAGGTCCAGGATCAGTGGTCAGTTGTTGGGGCAAAGTCTCAAGCTTCAAAGCTAGTGCGGTTGGCGCTCAATAGCATCTCAGAGGATTGGCAGGTCTTCGTCCAAAGTGGGCAGAGACACACTACCTGGATGGGACAAGATGTGGGTTGACTTGCACCAGCAGGAGATGAGGCGATCTTTTTTGAAGAGCTCCATCAGTGGCAACAGCAAGCAAATCGAAGCAGGTGAAGGAGGAGGAGAATGTGGGCCTTGCATCTAAGGGTCCCAGTCAGGAGCAGGGGGAACAGAGGAAGAAGAAGAAGGACCTGTCAAAGGTCAAGTACTTTAGATGTGGTGAGCTAGGCCACTGCAGTACCTAATGTCCTCTTAGGAAGAAGGACAAGGAGGAGAAGCAGGACTAGTAGACAACTTCAGCAGAGATAGACATGCTTTCCTCCAAGTTGGAGGAAGATTTCGCAATGTCCGTTGATATTCCTCGAGAAGTGAGGTGGGGCGACTTGGTTTTGTAGCCCCAAAGAGCTACAGATGGGCAGGGTCCTTGAGGATTCCACCTCTTGGATCGGTACCTGGCTATGGGAGCCCACAATATTCAGTAGCAGGATGGACCAGTGGAAGTTGTTGCAGTTAGATCCCAGAGTGACAGTTGCAGAGACTAGTAGCAGTCAAATGTTGGGAAGCGCAATGCAGAGTTGGCAGTAGTGCAGAGTTAGCAGCAGCGCAAATTCCTCAGTGACAATGCAGATGCTAGTAGAAGTCAGAGACTCGAGTGACAGATGCATCATACTGAACACAGTTGGTTCAGTTTTGGATGTTTTTCAATTGCAGATGTTGCAGTAGCAACAGCAACAGAGTTGTAGTGTAGATGCAATGTTGGCAGCAGTTCAACAGGGTCAGTAGTAGCACAAATGCAGCGAATATCAGAATTGCATAGTGTTTGGTGGGCAGTATATCCAAACATCAGTAGCGTGACAGGAGACGATGCAGAGACAGGGTGTTGTGGCAGAAGGTGCAACACTAGAACACATTCCTCGCTAAGAGAGAGTGTTAGTCCTTGTAGCACTGGATGTGTTCTAGCCACGAAATTTTGTGGAGAGGCTAGAATACATGAGTCCTCTAAAACCCATAAATCGTTTCTGGAAATTCCGCCTAGAAGTGGCTTAATTAGATTATTAACCAGTTTTTTCAATATTTCTTAAGTCTAAACTTAGGGAATATGGTTAATTAATCACAATTAATTAAGTCAAGGCGAGAATCATTTAGAAACTCACATGAATCGACTCCAAATGATCCTATCCATTGATTAATTTTTAATCTTGGCCGTTGGTGCTCCAACAGAGGATTATAAGAGGAGGTCGATGTGGTGATGGAGAACACACTTGAGAGGTTCGATTTCATGAGCAGATCGGTTTCCAGAGTAGCAATAGTCAGTTGTCGGAGAGAGTGCTAGTGAGATTGAAGCAATGAGAGAGGGGCAGAGACACTGAAGCCGGAGGAAGAATTCCAGATCTGGTGAGTGCATTTGCAAAGAGGTAGAAGAGCCATAGAGAGGTTGACGGAGAGACAACGCAGTAGCCTCTAGAGGCAGTTTCGATTCTCCTGGGGAAAGAAGATTTTCAGTGCCAAAAGCTGGACAATGGTTCTGGAGGCCATGAGAGACATTTTCCCAGACAACAGCAGAGCAAACGGCCTGAGGAGAAGCTGGTTCGATCTGAGTGCAGAAGTGACTACGATAGAGTGATGCAATAGCTATGCAGAGCCAGTTTGGATGTCTCACCTGGAGCTAAGGTTAGAGCCCGGATTTTCCTGTGGAGTGAGGAAATTTCCTCACTAGATTTTTCTTGCAAGTATTTCTCTGTAGGATTGCCATTTTTGACATCCAGTTGTACTCAGATTATTTCACTGCCACTTAATAATAAAACCCTCATCTGTTGCACCGGTTTTCCCATGTTGGGTTTTTCTGGGGACTTTTGTCCAAAAATAATTGTGTTCATTTTGTGTGTGTCTGCTAGCATTTCTTCCAGCGTTTATTTTTCTGCAGTTTTATTTGTGAATGTTGCAGTGTATTTATTTCGATATTTGTTGTAGGAAAAAGAAGATAAATTGTTAAATAAAATTAACAATTAGAAGAAATAATATCAGTTGCTGCAATAGGATTCCGGTTTTCGGAATTTTCACGCCATCTTCTTAGTCCCCATTTCAAGATAGTCCTTTCCATTATGGCTCATACTAACCATCTCATTGAGGTCATGTATAACCAAGGTCGGTTGTTGAGGTCTTGGAGTGGATCTATTAGGACATGACTTAGGAAACCCTCACGTTTTTTCAATTTACCCTTATGTTAAAGTGTTACCTAGAAAGCACACTTATTTTTATGCCTAAACATGAATCACCCTATGTATCCAGATTCTGTCACACTTTGGCATAGGTGATCTACTTCCCTAGCACTTTGGGACTTACGACATATGTTTAGCATTTGAGAAGGTTCTACATATTTTTATCTAGAGGACCTTGGAGCACCAATCTTCACAATGCCCTAATCATTTAGGGGCTATTCTTCCTATACATGGGCTTGTTATATCATGCCACATCATCTTGCATGGAGTGCTCCACAACATCTTACATATTTGGAGGCTTTTGTCACACTTCTTGATGAGCCATCCACCTTGGAGAGCACATGGGACTGTTGGGGCAACTTTATGGCATCTGTGAGGGGTTTTGGACCTTCCTTAACTTGAGGAGATTATTAGCATGAATTTAGGAGTTTGTTGCACTTGGAGGACTCACATATGACTATTGGAGCTTATTTTAGGTAAGCCATCCACTTTGGGATCGTTAGATTATGGTAGTAGTGGACAGGTGTTCTAGTCTCTATGACGTCTAAGAGGCTAAGGAACATGAGATCTCCAAAACTCATAAAAGGATTCAGGAGAAAAGACTTGGAGACACCTCAATTAAATTAATTAGCCAATAATTAAATATTTCCTAAGTCTAACTTCGGAAAATTGGTTAATAAAGTGAATTAATTTGGGATGTTCGATTTTGTTCTAGAAAGCTCCATTGATGAAGTCAAGTTGAACTTAGCTAGTAGTTGAGATGTAATCGTGGTCGTTGAGACTCCAACGAGAGATTATATGAGTAGGTTGAAGGGTTTGGAGAAGGCATCGAGTATCATTTGAGCAATTCGACTACCCAGTTGCAGGTATTTAGCAAGGGCACAATTGAAGCTAGGGAAGCATCAACAGCGGGGCTTAAGCAGTGAGAATTTCCGAAGAAATTCTCAAGAGGTTTTCCAATGATCCAGAGTCAGGACAGGACACCGAGTTTTCCAGTAGAGTAGGTTGATTCGCTAGTGCGAGTAGCCATTTTCCCTAATGCGAGTTGCACGAGCAGCATTTCGTTTCCAGTTGCCAAAACAGGTGCCAGAAGGAAGAGTGAATTGCTCCAGGAGACAGAGGTAGGTAGATTAACTTGCAAGGAAGGGTTCTCAGGGCTGTGTGAATTTATCAATGGTTGCAGTACACATTTCTAGACAGAAGTGTGAGTGTCGAGAAGGAGTGTGAGTAACCCAAAGAAGGCCAAATCAGGTTGTTGGAGGGAAAAGGATTTTCCCAAATATTTTCCAGTGAGATATAATTTTCGTGGCTTTGCCAAATAGGCAAGTAGTTGCAATACTCTATTTGTTGAATAATAATAAAGCCCTCATCTGTTGCACTAGTTTTCCCTTTTTTCCAGGGACAATTGTCTAGAAATAATGGTGTCATATTTTTATGTGCGTGTGTGCATATTTTCTCAGTTTCGTATTTTATCTTCCGCAGTGTATTTTATTTGTGAAGATTGGAATTGTGAATTATTCGCTACTTATCGTAATATTAATTTACAGAAGACAAATAAACTACACAAGTTAAGAGAATAATATCCTGTAATTGCAATCGTGGAAATTTCACCTAGTATCAGAGCAGATTGGATCGGGGAGGTTCTAGAGTGAAGGAAGCAAGCGTTGTGCAATTCAAAGGGAGATTTGAAGCACAACAAACCGGATCTGTGTAGGCCTAGTCAGGAAGTGTGAATTGCAGAGGCAAGAGTTTGATTTCCAGTCTAGGGAGGTGATCCGAAGGAAAATCGATTTGTCTCAGTTGCAGTAGCAGGCAATGTGGTTGCCAGAAATGGTTTATGGTGAGCAAATCAGAGATTTGTAGAGCGGATCTAGTGTGGAGGTTTGCATCGTAAGGATTTTGCAGTAGCAGATCAATGCAGGGCAAGGAAGAGTAAGCACACGAGGGTTTCCTTTCTCCAATATTCTTAGGGTCAAAGAAATGTCAAATTATTTGCAGAAAAGAGGGTCGAAGCAAGCAGACCGAATAACCAGTCACCCAATTTGCAGATCTGAAGCAGTAATTTCATTTCTAGTTACCAGAGGAAGTGTGAGCAGCTTCGGAGGACTGAGGGGGGCAGCATATTCACCAGAAAGAATTTATGGAAGCATTTCTCTGTTGTCAGTGCGAGTTGCAAGATCTGGTGTGAGTTGTGGGATCTAGTGCAAACTGCAGGTAGAGGGTGCGAGTTGCAGGATCTAGTGTGAGTTGTGGGATCTAGTGCAAGCTGCAGGTAGAGGGTGCGAGTTTGCAAAAGAAGGCCGAGTTGGTTTTTTGCAGAGGAAACTTAGTGTTTCCAGAGTGATTTTCCAGTCGGAGGAGTGCGGTAAATTTCTCCAATTTATTGGGTTTTGTTGATTTTCTCAGAGATGGTTGTAGCAGGATTAAGAGATCAGAACAGGTTGGATGGAGCCTCCAACTTTGGCATTTGGAAGTCCAAAATGTTGTTTCTATTGGACGAACATGGTCTAAGGGAGTTTGCTACAGCGATCATAGTTGTACCAACAAATCCCATCTAATATCATGAATATATAAGGGACCATGCCAAAGTCAAGGGGATGATCCTTGATGGATTTCAGGATCATATTGTTCCACATATCACAGAGCATGGAATTGCAAAGGAGATGTGGGATGCCATAGTCAATTTGTACCAAGATCCTTCCGAGAACCAAAAGATGATTTTCAAGAAGAAGTTGAGGACGGTCAAGATGCAGAAAGGAAAGAACGTAACATCCTATCTCACCAGGATTCAATCGGTCAGAGATGAACTTGCAAAAATTAGAGAGAAGCCAACAGATCACATGCTTGTGCGGATAGCTCTCAACGGGTTTACCAAGGAATGGCATACGTTCATCCAAGTAATCATTGGACGTGACAAGCTTCTATATTGGGAACGTCTATTGAGTGACTTCACTCAGGAGGAGTTGAGGCTTAGCCTCGTTGACAGCACTACCAGTAGTAGTAGCAAGGGACCGAAGGTAGAGAAGGAGGAGGTAAATGTCGCACTTGAAGGGAAGGGAAAAGAAAAGAAGGGCCCTAGTCAAGGACAAGACTCAAAGGAACAAAAGAAGAAGAAGGATATGTCGAAGGTCAAATGCTTCGAATGTGGTGAGTTTGGTCACTATGTCAGCCAATGTTCGAAGATGAAGAAGGAAAAGAAAAGGAAGCAGACGGCAACGTCAGCAGAGATCGAGGATTTGTCTACCAAGTTGGAGGATGAATTCGCATTGATAGCAGAAGTATCTCTAGTAGGAGTATAGTACTCCAGTATGTCACATCGTGCAGGGTTCGAGGAAGGAGCAACAAGGCAGTCTTAATCTAGCCAAGGAGGGCTTTATCAGTAGATCAAATCCAGTTGGTGTGTGTGATATTCCTCAAATGGACCAGTGCCTTTGCTACGAGAGCCCAAGCATGAAAGTAGCAGGATGATCGAAAAGTCAGCAAGGCGCAGTCAGATACTCAATAGACAATGTAGAGCCAGTTGTAGAGGGAGGAAGGCACAGTTAGTATTCGAGAGACAATGGCAGAGGGAGCAAGGCGCAACCAGTATTTGAGAGATAGTTACAGATCCAACTACAGAGGGAGCAAGGTGCAGTCACTATTCAAGAGACAGTTGCAGTGACACAGTAGATCAGGAGAGATCAATCCACATAGTTGCAGTGATAGAAACAACATAGTAGTAGTGTAAGGGCATCAACAGTGTGAGATTAGAGTAGCACAGTAGAGCCACATGATGGTTCATTTACAGCATCTAGCAAAAGAATCAAGGATTATGTGCAACAAGGATCAGTTTGGCTGCAACATGCTCCCACAGACCAGCAGGTAGCTCATATACTCATGAAGGCCTTGGGGAGGGCAAAGTTTGTCTACTTCAGAGAGAAGATGGGTATAGTGGAGAACGCCTTCCTCACTAAGAGGGAGTGTTACATTATGGCAACAGTGGACAAGTGTTCTAGTCTCTATGATGTCTAAGAGGCTAAGAAGCACGAGATCTCCAAATCTAGAAAAGGTTTCATGAGAAAAGACTTGAAGACACCTTAGTTAAATTAATTAGCCAATAATTAAATATTTCCTAAGTCTAACTTAGGAAAATTGGTTAATTAAAGTGAATTAATTGGGGAAGTTCATTTTTGCTCAAGGGGCTTCCATTGATGAAGGTCAAGTTGAAATTAGATAACGATTGGGATGTAATCGTGGTCGTTGAGACTCAAAAGAGAGATTATGAGAGTAGGTCGAAGGGTTTGGAGAAGGCATCGAGTATCATTTGAGCAATTTGACTACCTAGTTGCAGGTATTCAGCAAGGGCACAGTTGAAGCTAGGGAAGCATCAACAGCAAGGTTTCAGTAGTGAAAATTTCCAAAGAAATTCTGAGGAGAATTTCCAATGATCTAGAGTCAGGATAGGAGGCCGAGTTTTCCAACATAGGAGGTTGATTCGGCTAGTGTAAGTAGCCAGTTTCCCAGTTCGAGTTGCAAGAGCAACATTTCATTTCCAGTTGTTGAAATAGGTTCCGGAAGGAAGAGTGAATTCCTCCAAGAGGTAAAGGGAGGCAGATCAACTTGCAGGGAAGGGTTCTCAGGGTTGTACGAATTTATCAATGGTTGCAGTACGCACTTCTAGAGAGAAGTGCGAGTGTCGGGAAGGAGTGCAAGTGGCCCAAAGAAGGCCAAATCGAGTTGTTGGGGGAAAAGGATTTTCCCAGATATTTTCCAGTGAGATATAATTGTCGCAGCTTTGTTAGAGAAGCAAGCAGTTGCAATTCTCTATTTGTTGAATAATGATAAAACCCTCATCTGCTGCACTGGTTTTCCCTTCGAGGTTTTTCCAGTGACAATTGTCCAAAAATAACAGTGTCACATTTTATGTGTGTGCATATTTTCTCAATTCCATATTTTATCTTCCAGGACATATTTTATTTCTGAAGATTGCAATTGTGAATTATTCGCTATTTGTCGTATATTAATTTACTGAAGACAAATAAACTACACAAGTTAGGAGTATGATATCCACTAATTGCAATCGTGGAAATTTCAAAGGGAGCCCCCATGTGCCACATGTGTGGCCTAAAGCAACTGCTCTCTTAGTTGGCTCGTTTTGAGGTTCAATATCCTTTGGAGGAGTCTCTTGAGATGGATACCATGCATCATGAAGGGATGTTGGCCTCCCTTGACCCTAGTTTTGTTATTCTCTATGGGACGTCTCCCTCTCTTAGGAAAATATTGTAGATGTGGCACAACTACTATGATATTTTATGTATTTTTTGACTTTGACCTCATGGCTAGTTGGAGGATAAGTCTTTTTGACATTTCTTAGGCTATATCTAAGGAGAGAATAATATTATTATAATGGGAGTTTTGTTGAAGCCTCCTTTATTAAAGATGTTCTTCTTCACTATTATTTGTTGTTGATTGGCTATTGAGAATACAACTTGCTTAATATCTTCGATGTTAATTCAAGCTCTTCTCCCTTGGTTGATATTTGATGCTTCAAGATTGAATGTTGGTTTTTAATCTTTCTACAAAGCTATCAAATCGATCCATTTGAAGAGTTAACTCTACCACTTTGAAAGAAATTGGTTAGTGCTTATTAATTCTTTTCTTTTTCTATCCTCTAGGAACCCTAGCAAGGGAATTGATTTCAATTACTCAACTATAGTAGATATTGCTAGTGAAGGTGCTCCTTCTAGGACCCTTTCTTTGTAGGGTCTTGATCTTTTTGTCTAGATTAGATAGGAGACTAAAGAGTCATTGGCCCTAGTCTCCTCATCCTAATCCATAAAGAAAATAGGCCATTTTAGAAGAAGTGTTTCTTCTTGACCCCATAAGCCCTTTAGGATAAGGAACTTGTCCTCCTCCATCAATCTCAAAAATTATAAAAAACCAAAAATACTTTTTTCTTTTTTTGTCAAGAAATCTAAAGAAAAATATGGAAATATCTCTAATTAGATTTATCTTTAGTCTAGTATTTAGATTTTTGCATATTCAATTCTTAGACTAACCTCAATTAGGATTTGATCTTAAATCGATTATCCAAAATACTTAATTGTTAAATCAGACCTAAAATTGTGCATTTCAAGTTTATCTTTCTTTGGGTTGTGTTACCCACCAAAATGGGCAAACCCCATAGGATAAAACATTTCTCCTACATTTGACAGCCAGTCAACCAGTAGCCCCTGACATTCACTTTTGGATGATGATATGCCATATGTCTGCATCACATGCATCAGCCATGCACCTTTCACCATCAAGCATTTCTCTTAAATGAAGGTGGGCGGATACTCAACAGGTACTTCGATCATTTTGCAATTGGGTGCTTATAATTGATGTTTTCGGCATATAGTATGGATAAAGGGGTGATCTGGAAAATTGACTGATTTTGACTGTAAATTAGTTCTCTCGCCTTACCAGTGGGGTAAATCTTACCCCTAGTCCAGTGGGACCTCCATTGAGGCCTTAGGGTTATAGAAGGGGTGCTACTTGGAAACCATGGATTGAAGTAGCGAGTTCATTCTCCCTTACACCATATTTATGTTGATTTATAATAGCACCGGATGTGCTCTAAGTCTCAAAATTTTCAAGAAGGCTTAGACACATGCATTCCAGATAACCCAAAAATCATTTTGGGAAATTCCACCGGGATTGTATTTTATTGAAAAAAATAATTATTTTAAAGCGACCCTAAGTCTAAACTTAGGAAAATGAAATAACTAAAGGGAATTAATAGAATATGGTTGTGAATGTTCTATAAAAAACAGATCAAGTCAAAAGTTAATCTTAGTCGTTGATTAGAGATCTAATCTTGGTTGTTGAAGTTTCAACAAGAAGACTATAAGAAGAGCTTGAAGGGTCATTTGGAAAACACACAAGACAGAGAAAGGATCAAGAGATTGAATTTCTGAAGTGAGCAGTGCTCAAAGGAAATATTGATCTAGAGATTCTACGCAGAGAGGGGCAGAAGTAATGTCCGGTTGGAGATTTTCCTGAGCCAAAGAATAAACAGCAGAGAAGGCAAAAAGCAGTACCAGCAGAGACAGTGTAGCAGCCACGCAAAGCCAGCGCAGAGCCATGCAGAGGCAATGTTGTAGTCTTGAGGAAGTCCGTTGATCAGCTGAGGATCAGTCAAATCTAGTGTCAAAGAGCCGGGGTGTGAGACCGAAAGGGGCCAGAGGGTCAAATCCAACCACCTGAAGAGCCAAAACACAAGAGCCACGCAGAGTGACACAGAGGCTGTGTAGTGACTGCACATAGGCAGTGGAGGGCTTGCTATCCGGGGTTTTGGCCAGTCAGGCTTCCAATGTCAATGTGTGAGGTAATCTCACTAGCTTTTTTGTAAGTCAGATTCTCTGTGAGGATAGCTAGCAAGGCATCCAGTTTGTATTCAGAAAATTTACTAAATAATATACAAACCCTCAGCTGCTGCACCGGTTTTCCCACATTGGGTTTTTCCAGGGACATGAGTCCGAAAACAACATGTGTTTATGATTTCTTCTTATTCAGTTTTGTTTCCACACTTGTAATTTTCCGCAGTTTATTTAGTGAAGGTTGCAGTGCATTTAATTCGATGTTGTCGTAGCAATAAACAAAATAATTAATTTATCAGTTAGAAGAATTAATACCAGTTGTTGCAATAAGATTCCAGATCTAGGAATTTTCACATGGTATTAGAACTTGTATAGTTGAGTGCAGGAGGAACAAAAGAACAGATCCGTAGATCCAGCGTTGGTGAAGTCGAGATTAAAGAGTTGCGTAAGCAGCAGATCGATCTCCCAGCAGATTGCCCAGTCCAAGCCAGGAGGGCAACAACTATCAAGGAAAATCTTTCTCTAAGTGAGTCGACAAAGAGGAAAGATTTTTCCATATTGCAGTTTGGCAGAGGCAGAGGGAGCAGCATAGCAGAACAGAGCAGATTAGCAGCCGAAGGGGAGCATTTTCTGCGCAACAGTGACTGTGGTTGCAGAAGCGTTAGAAGAGAGATCTTGAGACACTTTGAGGGAATTTTCTTCCTAAGGGAATTCTTAGCATCGGAATTCTATTTTCCGAGAGCTGAGCAGTAGTTTTGGATGGCAGATCTACCATCTCCAGCAAGGAGTGGCTAAGCCAATCTAGCGCTACGCAGAGTAGAAAGAGAGGGAGCTAGATTCGACATTTTTCAATCGGCAGAAATGGCGGCAAGCGCGCTGAGAGATCAAGACAGGTTGGAGGGAGTCTCCAACTATGTGATCTGGCAGGCAAGGATCAAATGCCTACTAGATGAGCATGATCTCAAGCTCTTCTTCAAAGGTACAGTGGTTGTTCCAGTAGATGCAGATCCTTTGAAAGAATACAAGAAGAATATGGCTAAGGCAAAGCGCCCAATCCTAGACGATGTGAGGGATCATGTCCTGTGTCACATTATTAGCAAAGGAACTGCTAGAGAAATGTGGCAGGCCTTGGAGAAGCTATATCAAGGATCTTCTGAGCAGCGGAAGATGTATCTGGAGGAGAAGATGCGGACTACTAGGATGAAGAAAGGTGAGCGCATTGATCCATTCCTATCTAAACTTCAGGAGAACCGAGATCAGCTGTCAGTTGTGGGATCAGCGCCTCAGGCCACCGAGATTGTCATATTGGCCCTCAAATTAGTGTCCGAAGACTATCAGGTCTTTGTCGAGAGCATCCTAGGCAGAGAGAATTTGTCAGACTAGGAGTCAATGTGGGTTTCTCGGACTAGGAGTCAATGTGGGTTTCTCTTCAGCAAGAAGAGATGAGGAGGGACTTACTCAAGTGTCAACTTGAGGGCAACAGCAGTAGTGGGAAGAAGCTAAAGGAGGAGGACAATAATGTCGCCCTTGCATCAAAGGGGCAGCAGGAGCAGCGCAGAAGGAAGAAGGATCTTTCCAAGATCAAATGCTTTTGGTGTGGTGAAATGGGTCATTATGGCACACAGTGTCCTTTTAAGAAGAAAGACAAGGACGAGAAGCATGATCCGCAAGCAGCACCTTCTAGGATTGATGAGTTGTTCGCCATGATAGCTCATATACCTCTAGGAGGGAAGTGGGCTGACTTGGAGCTGTAGACCCATAGATCTACATATGGGCAGGATCCTTGAGGAGTCCACCTCTCAGATCAATACCTTGCTATGGGATCCCAAATTAGGTGTAGCAGGATGGACGAATGTCAATTGGTGCAAAGGAGTGCAGAAGTGACAGTGCAGTAGTTAGCAGCGTCAGAACCTGAGCAGTGCAGAGAAGAGTTTCCAGTAGTGCAATGAGGCACAGCGCAGAGTCAGCAGCAGCACAACAACTTCAGAGGGACAGTGCAGAGGCTAGCAACAGTCATATCTTCAGTACCGAGATGCATCATACTGAACACTTGTTCAGGTTTGGATTTTTTCTGTTGCAATAAGCAACAGTATTGCAGTGCAGTAGTAGTTCGCAGTGGAGGTGTCAGTAGCACAATGGATGCAAAATTTGAGAGGGAGTTGCAGTATGGATGCAGTGTTGATACTGGCAGTGTCAGCAGCAGTACAGATGCAGCGGTTGCGCAGAGTTGGTAGGCAGCAGTGTCAGACATCAGCAGCGCAGAGGGAGATGTTGCAGAATCAGAGCAGTACTCAGCAGGGTGTATTGCTAGAGCACATTCCTCGCTAAGAGGGAGTGTTGATTTCTAGTAGCATCGGATGTGCTCTAAGTCTCAAAATTTGCAAGGAGGATTAGACACATGCATTCCAGATAACTCAGAAATCTTTTTGGGAAATTCCACCCGGATTGTATGTTATTGAAAAAGGATTAGACACATGCATTCCAAATAACCCAGAAATCGTTTTGGGAAATTCCACCCGGATTGTATTTTATTGAAAAAAATATTTATTTTAAAGGGACCCTAAGTCTAAACTTAAGAAAATAAAATAATTAAAGTGAATTAATAGAATATGGGTGTGGATGTTCTAGAAAAAGAGGATCAAGTCAAAAGTTAATCTTAGTCATTGATTAGAGATCTAATCTCGGCCATTGAAGTTTCAACGAGAAGACTATAAGAAGGGCTTGAAGGGTCATTTGGAAAACACACGAGACAGAGGAAGGATCAAGAGATCGAATTTATGAAGTGAGCAGTGCTCACAGGAAATATCAATCCACTGATTCTACGCAAAGAGGGGTAGAAGTAATGTTCAGTTAGAGATTTTCCTGAGTCGGAGAATACATAGCAAAGAAGGCACAAAGCAGTACCAGCAGAGACAACATAGCAGCTACGCAGAGCCAACACAAAGGCAGCGCTGCAGTCTTGAGGAAGTTCGTTGATCAGCTGAGGATCAGTCAGATCCAGTGCTGGGGAGCCAAGGTGTGAGACCGGAAGGAGCCAGAGGGTCAGATCCAGCCCGTTGAAGAGCCAAAACGCAGAAGCCACACAGTCCCCACGCAGAGTGATGCAGAGATTGCGCAGCGACTGCGTAGAGGCAGTGGAGGGCTTGCCATCCGGGGTTTTGGCCAATCAGGCTTCCAGTGTCAGTGTGTGAGGTAATCTCACCATCTTTCTTGTTAGTCAAATTCTTAGTGAGGATAGCCAGCAAGGCATCCAGTTTGTATTCAGAAAAATTACTGCATAATATACAAACCCTCAACTGTTGCACCGATTTTCCCACATTGGTTTTTTCCGGGGACATTACTCCAAAAACAATTGCGTCACATGTGTTTATGATTTCTTCTTGTTCAGTTTTGTTTCCGGACTTGTAATTTTCCGCAGTTTATTTAGTGAAGGTTGCAGTGTGTTTAATTCGATGTTGTCGTAGCAATAAACTGAATAATTAATTTATCAGTTAGAAGAATTAATACCAATTGCTGCAATAGGATTCCAGATCTAGGAATTTTCACAATTTAAAAGCTTCCATGTCACATTATAAGCCCTTTGTATACAATCTCCATTCTTCGAGTCTAACTTGTCATTGGTTCAATAGGATTTGGCACCCTCCCATCCAGATCCTTGAGTAGGGTCGAGAAGCATTTCCCTAGAAGGTGATGAATCTAAAAGAAAGTAAAAGCACAATATGGCCGCAAAGAAATAAAGAAAGTCAAAATGCCAAAGGTGGCCAAAACATAAGTTAGTGTGTGGGAAAAATCCTAGCATGAGCTCTACCCTCCTCATTAGCCATCACCTGGTTCCTTAGCACTTGATGCTCCTCCACATTAAAAGGAACCCTTGATGTCCCAACCCTAATGAGTGATAAACTGCCTCATCTTAAGGGGTAAATTAAATGCTATATCACACAAAGCAATATCTAATTCTTGAGCTACACACTAAATACAAAGCATTATAAAATATAAATAAAAGGCGCACTATAGGGGTGGAAAAAGCAAGTCGGGCAAGGTAACTCATGCCCCATGATTGTTCCCTCCATCACATTTATACACTCAGAATGTGGACTCCCATTAGTTGATCCCCTAACCATGGCTCTTGGCTATGAAGCCTTTCCCCTCCATTCCCATTCACTTACACCAACACCTATTGATTGAAAGGTTAACCTTGGAAATGTCACCTCCCCTTTCGGGTTGGAAGCACCTCATAGGGTTGAATTTTAGCCACCCCTATCAAGGTAGGGAACACCTTTACCAAACTTGGTCTAGTTAGATATTGGAAGGTGATCCCAGTATGAAGTATTAATATGCCCTTAACATACAAGTTTGGTCCACTTAGATACTTCATTATCTTAGTCTCTAATGAATGGTTACTTTTGCTTGAGTTTAAATTGGTCTTGCTATGTGGCCCATAGAATCAAAGGCCTTGAGAGCACCCACTCCACAGGTACCCAGGCCCTACAGAGAGATTAATGACTTAGCAGATGTAGTGTTTCCCACTTGCAACAAAGTGTTGGGCAATATGATGACTTCGTTAGCTAAGACACATCCCAGAGTGCCACTAGGACCTAAGATGTTGATCTTCTTTCAACTAGGACAAAGGATTCTTGATGATTGCACCACTAGACCCAACATGCCCCCAGGCTAGCCTTGACAATAACTGATAGGCAAGCCACAATTCAAAGCCTAGATGAGGATGGTCTTCCATAGGACGACTAGGGAGGGCTTGTTGCACCTGATGGAGCCCTAACTGTGGAGAGAGGAGGCACTATGTTGACCATTGGACACCCATGGAGAGGACGTGGGGACACCCCAGCTTGATTTTGGACCCTTGAAGTTGTTTTGAGGCTAGATTTGAGGATTACTCCGCAAATGATGGATGATCATGATGCTTGGAGACACCTTTAATCTTCCTTTCATTGTGACTCAACATTTGGAGCCAAAAAAGGGTATGATGTCATAATATTAGAAGCTTATGACTCACACATGTGGGTCTCTTTTGGCAATATTTTATTTTGAGCTAGTGGGTTGGCTTGTAACCCATGGTTTATTTTATGTTTACTCATTATCAAACTTGTTTATGGGATTTTAGAGGCTAAATGGAGTGATAGACCTCATATTTATGGAGGATCACCCCATTCATTCTTAGCATCATCACTTGTGGATTATTGGGGCCTCTTAAAAGAATTTTGGCCTAGATCTTGTACCTCGAAACTCGTGGAGATGTGATCTTTGAGGATTCTTGCTATTGGAGACTAGTCCTTGTTGTGGAGACATCATTTTGCTATAAAGAAGGATTGTTCATTGATATCTTGTGAGTACTTTTCTTGTTGAATATCTTTTATGGTTATTGTATGCAATGTATCTTGCTAGGGTTTCTATATTCCATGTCTAAATGCTTATCTTTATATGAAATTCTTGGAGAAATTTTGCATGTTTTAATTAAGAATGTTGAACTTCCCTTGAGAACCTCCTAGTGAGATTTTCTCATGTTTTTATCCCCATATTGAATGATAACTAGGGCTTTAAAGTAGAAACTTAGGGTTTCCCCCTTCCTTCCAAGGTTTGATATTTCCATAGTAATTTTCCCTTAGACTCCATCAACTAAGTAATTAGTAGACATTGGCATCCACAAAGGTGATCAAAACTATAAAAACTTTTCTTTTTTGTCCTCACCTAATTTAGCCCTTCAAGGCAAGCTGTTAGGACTAGGGCATAAGGCCAAATTCAACCAGGGTTTATTCATTGGCCTATTTTGAGGTTGCTCTTGTTGGTTGGACCTTATCTCAACTGAATCTTGCATTTTGCATGGTTGGAATAGCCTCTTTAGGGCTAACGTCACCAACCCTAGGTAATTCTAACCTAACTAACCCTAATATAACATTAAGGCTTCAACTTGGGGCTATTTGAAGGTTTGTTGTTCCCATTTATTGATCATATCTTTCTTACAAACATGTTCTTCGTACTATATACCTAATTGTGCCATTTTTATGTCATATAATTCAAACCGTAGGCTATAACTTCTCCTTCATAGGTTCTTTTGAGGGTACACTATTCCTTATCACATTGGATTGAGCCTATCTAAGCCTATTGCAATTGTCTCCTTTGTGCTATTGACTTAGAATATCTTTTAGGTGACTTAAACCTAGAAGCATGAGATGGAGTGCTAAGGTGATGGTGGTCTCCACCCCATTGTTGTGTCTTGGTCTACCTCTTGTCTTGTGATATCTCTCACAAGACCTACTAGATTTTGAGGCAACATTACTGGTGTCGTTTCCAGGGAGGATTTGAAGATTAAGCTGCAAACAAATTGAAGAGAACATTTGAAAAATGACAATATAACATCTATTCTGGCGACTCCTATATCACAATCATGGGGGGAGACAGTCCTGAAACACTCCTAACCTACCAAAAAGGAGAAATGACTCCCCTAGTATTCCTTTCTTAAACAAATTAAACATGAAGAAAAGAGTCAGGCCTTGGATCTATTACACCGTGGCTCCTCTAAACTTTAAAGGTATACTAGGATACTCGCACCCTTTACCTAAGGACCATAACTAGTTACCTCTCTTTAATGGGGAAATTTAGGGAATCCTAAGAGCCATCTAAGGGATTTTGAGATAGCATGTTCTTCTCATATAAGCGAAGAAACCAAGGATGATGTAATCATGAATCTATTCACCTTATCTTTGTAAGATTATGCGAAGGAATGGTTCATGTCCCTTCCTAATAAATCTATGAGCTCACGGATTGATTTTGCCAAAGCCTTTTCATTTAGGTTACTTGAAGAAAGGGATGTTGTTGAGTTATATAGAGATTTCATTCTAGTTAAGAAAGGTGACCTTAAAACCATTCGAGAAACCAACCAAAGGTTCAATAACCCGGTTGCTATGATACCTGAGACACTGAGGCCCCCTAATGAATTGATACTCTCAAACTACCTCCAAGCATTAGTATGGGAAATTGCCTACCTCACTAGGGACAAGAAGCCTACAACGTCTTGGCAAGCTCAAGACAAAGCCCTTCAAATCTCTAACTTCTTAACTCAATATCAAATAGAACTCAAGGAAGTTTTTGTGTCTGCCACCAGTGTAGCACGACTCTTATAAGACCTGCGAGTACCTGCGGGTCTTGACGGGTTTTATAACGAGACGGGTCACTCACATAGAACCCACGGTTTCTACCCATACTCGCCAAAACCGGGCTACCCGCATTGAACTTGTGAATACCCACATAGGACCCACATAAGACCCGTGGAGACCCTCAAAATTCGAATTTTTTCATCTTTTTAATTTTTTTTTGGAGATAATATGGAGGGAAAGGGAAAATGGAGGGAAAATTTTTTCGAGTCTTATACGAGTATTATACAGGTCATTCCCGATTTTTATACAGGTCGCCGAGTCAATAGCCAGATGAGTCTTATACGAGTATGAGTCGTGCAACATTGACTGCCACTGATTTCATCAAAGGTGCTATAAATACTTTTGAAAATCAGTCGGCTATTGTATTGAAAAACTATAGCACTATGCAGAACAAGTCAACAAGATAGGAGAGGAACAAATTAAGGAGGAAGTATCCCCTGACAAGACCAGTGATTGTTAAATTTTACCACTATTCTATGTTGTTTCAATTACTTTAGCCCAATTTAATTCTTCAATTAGCAATCTTTCAACAGTAATTAATATTTCCAATCATCAATAGTAATTGAATATAGAACAGTAAATGCAATGACAATAGGAGACAATCAACACATCAGCAAGAGACACTGATTTGGTCAAAGACCAGGGAAAAACACCACAAGGGGGAAACCCTTTGAAATTCTTCTTCTAATAGATTGTCATAAAATGTTCAGCAGAGAGTACAATGAGCCAAAACTATCCAACAAAAATCAACCAAACAATATCCAAGATATGAGCCCAACAATAACACTGACCAGAGTAACATTCAAGCATGCGGTCAACTGCCACCAAAAACCCCAAGTCTTGGTCGCACGGAGCAAGTGTTCATGTGTGCGGATGAAGTGTTTCGGCCGCATGGATATGCTTGTGTGTGTGCAACTACAACCGAAAATTTCCTGTGACAACCCTGCGGCTACGAACCCAAAACCTTAACCACACGTGCGAGCTTCGAACCCTGCAATTTCGGACTTGTACGAACCAAATTCTGCGAACCCACTTTAGACTTGTGCGAACCAATCCAAAGAAGAGAGAAAAAGAAGATGCTTGATGATAATGTCCAAACGAGGGTCACTTGACTTATATTTATAGCCTTCCAAGGGTGTCCAATTTCCTTTTAGGACCAACCTATCCTTTTGTGCACATGTGGGCTTCACTTCAAAAATACACTTTCCCTTGTCCAAATCAAGTGCTTCAAAAGTCAAAATTGGTCAGAGGAATCTAGTCCCATGATTGAAACTTGACACTGAGATGCCAAATTAACACTCCCTCTCAGCTAGGGAGAAATTCCAACTGCATCATGTAATCATCATAATTATCATGTCATCAAATCATGTCCCATATCTGCTCAACTCAATCTGCTGAATCATTCTTGAATCTAAAGAAGAAGAATCATAGAGGAGCTTTAGCTACCACTCTCTCTATACAATGAGGAAGGTCTTATGGGACACTCTCACCTCATGTCTATGACAGTGGAGAAGGTCCTATAGGACACTCTCACCCCAAGTCATCTCATCATATTAAAATTGGAAACTAGAGCCAAAATCCACTTTGGACAACTCATTTGATGGAGATGATTATTGCATTGAAATCCTCTTTTCGAGAGGACCAAAATCGACCTAAAGATCATCAAATTTGGATAAGCAGAAATTTGTTTTTTAATTTATGCCCACACATGTGCAAATTGTCAACATCGGCGACATCATCATGTACGCTCATGAAGCCCAAGAGACATGTCACTTCACCCTCAACGATTTATATAAATAAGAGAGACCTCCAACCTCATTTGGCATCATCTCATCTCACACATTCTTCTCTCTCCTCGTCTGATTGGTTCGTATAGTTTATCGGGCATCTCTTTTCCTCACATGTGTGGCAGCAGAAGGATGAATTGCAGGACAGATTACAGGGCCGAAATTTCTGACTCTCTTGTAGGTTTGACCAGCATTGACCAGTGGTGGTTTGACCACATTTGCCTGCAATTTTTGGATTTGGCAGGCCGCATTTATTGGCACATGAACCAAGGCAATATGTTGACTTTGACCACAGACCAATCATAGGGTTGACCATAGGCCTGACCACAGAGTTGACCTTAGACTTTGACCAAGTTTGATTGTTGATTTATGGACTGTTTTGGGCTGGCTTTGACCAGCAAAAGAGGTCGAGTTTGACTGTGGTTGAACAAACTGTTTTGGAGAAGTTTGATTGTTGTTAAATTTCTAGTTAGGGCTGATTTGACTATTCTTGAGCAAAGACAAAAATACAAAATTTTACAGGGTTGTTTTGGCAGTGATTTGACAAGTCAACTTTGACTTATTTTTGTACTCTCTCTCTATTGAACATTTGATATAATAATAACAAGAATTGATCAAAGGGTTTTCCCGATCTTAGGGTTTTTCCCTAGCATTTGCCAAATCTGGTACAAGGTTGCGGGGGAGTGCCCCCCTGCCCCCTCGAATCCGCTCCCGGAGCGCACTCCGCTAAGGAACGGATCGAGAGCGCGCTCTTGCAAAAAACAAATCGCTCTCTAGTTTATTTTCAAATTTTGTGTCTCAAAGATGTTCCATACACAATTTTTTTTCAAAGAAACAAGAGTTTTTAAGTAGGGTAATCTAATATTGAAGCCTATGGCCCTAGTATTGATATGCATTTCATGGTAATGTTAAATTCTTAAAGTAAAAGTGACATTTGTGACATTTTCCTTTATCTTTCATTTTCATATTTTTCCTTTATCTTTCATTTTCATCCTTTTACTTCCTTTTACTTAAATTTTTAACATTACCATGAAATGACTCAGGATGTTTGAGAGTGGTTCCGACCTCACTGGATTTCATATGGATAAAGTAGAATTTTAGATCTCACTCAAAATCCAGTAGACTTATCAATTTTTCAGGATTTCAGGGTTGGGGGGATTGCAATGTTTCCATTGGATTTTGTCATGTACTAGGATATGGAGCACCAAGCCCTCTAAATACCTTGATGTTAGTGACATTGGTTGTCGAACTCCTCTATCATGACCCTACTAAAAATGTACCCATTGTTGATTTTTGTAGCATCAGAAAGTGTTCTAAGTCTCAAACTTTGTGAGGAGACTTGGACATCAGTATTCCAAAGAACCCAGAAATCGTTTGTGGAAATTCCACTCGGTTCATGTCTTATGAAAATAATTAATTATTTTAATGGGCATCCTAAGTCTAAACTTAGGCAAATTAAATAATTAAAGGGTATTAATAATACAAAGTGTGAATCTTCTAGAGAACGAAGATCAAATCAAGTTTTAATATGAGCCATTGATTAGACTTCTAATGTGGGACGTTGATTCATCAACGAGAAGATTATAAAAGAAGGCTTGAGGGTCATTTGGAAAACAAGTCGAGCATACACTCAGAACCCGAAGGAGATCAATTCTGAAGGAATAGAATTCGATTTCAGTGGGAGAGTTGCAGGGCGAAGAGCTGCAGAAGCAGAAGGAGAAGAGGGAGTCAGTAGTGACTAAGCTCGAGGAAGGGGGACGCAGAGGATCACCGAAGGTAGCGCAAAGCTGCAGCGCAATGAACCCACGTAGAGCCTACGCAGAGTGACGGTCCAACACAAGGACTGCGCAGAGAAACACACAGACAGACGCAAAGTCAGGGACTCTTTTGAGTGTCAGGAAATTGTCGGGAGGGGCCGAGAATTTTGTCTCAGGTGTTTTCTGATTATATCTGCCAAAGTATTCCTTGTAAAGATTCATTTGCTGAAGAATAGAAATAAAACCTTAATCTGTTGCACCGGTTTTCCCACATTAGGTTTTTCCGTGGACAATTTTCCAAAAATAAGTGTGTACATGTCATTGGTTCTTATGCTTATGTTCCTCACTGTTTACTTCTCTGCATATATAATTGTGAATGTTGCAGTAGTATTTATTTCGAAGTTTACTGATAAATTTCTGTAAATAACTTATTGGAGTAATAAGTAGGAGAAATAAATCTATCACTGCAACTGTAGATTTCAGATTGAAATTTACACACCCATCACTCAAACAAAATCTTCACTTGACATGCTACGTTTTTTCTATCTTATGTTAATTGCTTAGAGGGTGATATTAATGACAATGATCCCAAGATAGGCAATGATTTTGATGATATGTAGCTATCTATTGTAGCATGATTTTTTTGGATGCTAGAGGCCATCTAGAGCCTATTTGTTGATGTATTTTCAATTCAGAGATGGATTGTGCTTTATACTATTTTGGTTATGTGAACCCTTACATGTTATATAAATGAGAACTTGTAACTTGTGGACATGGTTGATGAAGATTATAACTTCTAGATGATTGATGTTATATGGTTTAATCCATGTTTTTATGCTTTTTATATCTAATTCATCATTCCACACGTTTTTGTTGACATATATTCATCAAAAAATATAAAAAAATATATGTTATCTAAAAATTCACTCGCAAACCAAGAGCTTTTGAAAATGTCGCTCCCTACTCCCCCTTCCACTTCCGCTCTCGCTCCCAAGTAACCTTGATCTGGTGTTCTCTTGTCTTCTACATTTTATTGCTCATGTTCTATCTACAGTTACTGTCAATGTGATTTATGGTTAAACACACGCATGGTATGCACACAAAATGTAGGATAAACATGAGATTGCATCTATTATTCACACTGATACATGTTTATAGTACATTGGAGTGACCCTTGGATTCCATTCCAGGGTCTCTTGGACTCCCTTTGACCGTTCGCCTTCCACACTAACCCTAGGAGGATTAGGTGTCAAACATTCCCCCCCTTAATCCGAAGGAGTATGTATGAGTCCAAGAAGAGAGTTGTTATATAAAAGTGCAAAAATGGATGGCAACACTATGCTGAATGAGCTCTCTGAAATGTTGGCATAAGGAGGTGGTTTAAGGATGACCACCAACACTGGAATGCTTAGTGCAGTTCTTGGAACTCTTCCAAATCTGGCATGAAGCTGAAGTCTCCTGCTAAAGGAAGTGCTCCTAATTCTTTGAAGAGGGATACCTTTAACCTGGAAAAGGGAGGTCTGTAACCTGCATAAAAAGGGAGAACTTCAACCTGAAAAAGGAGGTCTCAACCTGTGGTGGTTTAAGGATGACCACCAACTCTGGAATGCTTAATGCAATTCCTGGAACTCTTCCAAACCTAGCAAGAAGTTGAAGACTCCTACTAGAGGAAGTGTCCCCAATTCTTTGAAGAGGGAGAAGCTCAACCTCGCATAGATGGTTTAAGGTTGACCACCAACCAATGGCATGATCATGGGAATATTTGTCTCTGGCTACAACTTTGAATCTGGAATGGAAAGTTGTGGCTCACGCTCGCTTGATGTGGTTTTGAAACTTGTAAATGACCATCACTTCCTCCCCTGTTAGATACAAGGTGCGATGATGGCGAAAACTCTACTGCAAGATCTTTTAATATTCTGGAAGAGATTATGACATGTGACTGAAACATCTTATTGGTTGTTGATGCCCATTGCCAAGAAGTGATCCATCCAAGATGAATCTGCGTTCTTGCAGGAGGCTTATTTCTAAAGCATTTGTTTAAAGAATGAGAGGTTTTATGACAGTGCTTACATGGGTGAAGATCAAAACAATGATCTTTCATATGGCCAACTCGGTCACAGTGTTGGCATTTCACAATCTGTGGTGGAAGAGGAGCAGGATCTAGAATAGCTGAAGGTGAATTGTCATATAAAAAGTCGGCACTTTGAAATTGAATGGGCTTGGAATAGTCTGGAATATGAAAGGACACATCCTTGTCATATCCAAGACCTGTTTTGTGCTTGTTATGGACAAGCTCTTCCCAAGGTCTGATGATTGGCTTGGGAAGTGCAAGCTGGATTTTTGCTTATGAATTTGAATATGCTCTTGTATTGGGCTTAGTGGTCTGAATAGTTTCTTGTTGCTGATGGGAATTTGTCTCAATGTTCTGAACAAGTTTAGAATGACAACTCTTTTGTTGAAGCTCGTCTCGTTGTAGCTCTGACTCAAGCTACAAAAATTCAATCTTGTCTAGTGCATTTTGTAGACAGGTTTGAATATCTGAAAGAGAGACTTTGTTGATGTTTATCATCTGATCCACAGTGGAATGCATAAGAGTATACAACAGTTCTAATACATCAATAATTTTGGCCAATTATTTTTTATTTTATTTTATTTTTAATAACTGAAGATTCACTTACAACAAATGGAAATTTAAGCAGCTTTGCTAGAGAGAAATGGAGCAAGTTCGAGTCACACTAAGGCTGCTACGCTGACACTGAATCTCAAGAACCCATTTTGCAAAGATCGATGGAGATGACTTCTAGCAATCTTTTGTGAAAATTCCCAGATCTGACAATCTTAGGAATCCCACTGCAACTAACTGAATCTACTTCATCTACTTGCAAATTACATTACACAGTTATTTTCATATTTATTCATGAAAATATTGAATTAAATTAGAGAAGTAGCCTACACTTAATACTTTATGATTCTGAAACAAGGAAAATGGGCAAAGAACAAATCACACATAGGACACCTTTATTTTGGACTAAGTCCCCGGAAAAACCCCATGCGGGAACATTGGTGCAAAAAATTTGAGGGTTTGTATTATTAAGCAATACCAATTTCTGAATACATCGTTGAATACCTCAAGGGTTATTTAGTTACAGAGAGAGAAATACTGGCAAAAAGAATATGAGTTTTACCTCACTCAATCATTGGAAAATTTGGTTGATCCAGTCTTTGGATGAGGTGCCCCTAGTAGGCTCTATGCTGCTACTGCACAGTCCCTATGTCACCCTCTCTAGACACTACGTCACCCCAGCTACGGATCGATCGGACTCTCAGAATCTCAGATCTCAACCTCCCGGTCTCACACCCCGGCTTCCGGGTTCTGGAACTGATCCGACAGTAAAATCTCAGAAACCCTCTCAACCACTACGCAACCTCTGTGTAGCCTTGCACGGCTCTACATCAGCCTGTCTAGCTTTGCGCTGGCTATGCTGGATGTATCTTTGTCTCTCTCTATTGATGATTCTTCGGCTGAGAAAATCACTCTCTCTGAAAGCTACTCTGCCCCTCTCTGCGCTGGAATCACTTAGATCTGATCTTCATTCAAGCACTGCTCCGTCAGAAGAATTCAATCACTTGATTCACTCTGTGTATTTTTCCAAATGACCCTCAAGCCTTCCTTTATAGTCTTTTCGTTGAGACATCAATGACCGGGATTAGATCTCCAATCAACGGCTAATATTATAACTTGACTTGATCCATGTTCTCTAGAAGATTCACATTCTATTTTATTAATACCCTTTAATTATTTAATTTCCCTAAGTTAAGACTTAGGGTCCCCATTAAAATAATTAATTTTTTCAATAAAACACATTCTGAGTAGAATTTCCATAAATGATCTCTGGGTTCTTTAGAATACATGTGCCTAAGCCTCTCCACAACTTTTGAGACTTAGCACTTCTGATGCTACCAAAAATCAACACTCCCTCTTAGTGAGGAAAGTGCTCTAACAACATGCCTGCTGCATACTGCTCTAACCCTGAACCATCCTCTGTACTATTGATGTCTGACAAGCTGTCCACCAACCACTGCGTTGCTACTACAACTGTACTGTTGCCCATGACACTGCCATTGTTGCATCTGTACTACAGCTCCCTCTCATGTGCTACATCTATTATGCTGCCAACACTTCCACTGCTAACACTGCATCTGCATAGCAACTCAGCTGCTGAGAGAAGCAACTGAAAACCACCTAAAAACCGAACAAGCATTCAATGGATGCACCTTAGTGCTGAAGATCTGACTGCCAATAGCTACTGCGTTGTCCCTCTGATGCACTGCATTGTTGTTGCTCTGCACTACGTTGTTGCTGCTCTGCACTGTGTTGTTGCTACTATGCTTTGAGCTGCTCCAAAGTTCGCACTGCTACACACAGCATCTGTCGCTTCATCACTCCTTGGCTCCCACTGAAAACCCCTCCATCCTGCTACTGTTGATCAAGGGCACCTGTAGCAACGTTGTGATCCAAGAGGCGGGCTCCTCAAGGATCCTACCTAACTAAAGTTCAAGGTGAACTATAGTTCTATGTCGCACCATTTCTCTCCTGGAGAAGCGTGAGCACTCATGGAAAACTCATCTTGCTCGATCTTTGCAGCTGCAACTTTAGGATCGTGTTTTTCATCCTTGTCCTTTTTCTTCAAAGGACACTGTGATGCAAAGTGACCCATCTCGCCACATCTGAAACACTTCACCTTCGAGACATCTCTCTTTTGTCTCTATTGCCCTTGATGTCCCTTCGATGTGAGGGTTGCATTCTCCTCCTCCTCTGGATTCTTTGATCCGCTCCCGCTGCTGCCGTCAAGCTTGCACTTGAGTAGATCTCTCCTCAACTCCTCCTGAAGTGCTGACAACATCTTCTCTCAACTAGGAAGTGTAGCCCTGCCCAAAATACTTTGGACAAAAACTTGCCACTCCTCCATGACTGCGTTAAGGGCTAGCCTCACCACAATTGCAGCAGTTGGGGTGGATCCCACAGCTACCAACTAGTCTCGAATCTCATGAAGCCTCGTAAGGAATGGATTAGTGTATTCCCCCTTCTGCATCTGGATCATTCGGAGCTTTTGTTCCAAGTACATCTTCCGCTGCTCAAAAGTTCCTTTGTATAGTAGGGCCAAGGCCTCCCATATCTCCCTGGCTGTGTTATTGCCAGCTATATCCGAGACTATATGATCCTTGACACCATCAAGGATAAGTCACTTAGCCTTCTCCATATCGGACTTGTACTTCTTGTTTTGATCCAGATCTGTAGGTACAGCAACCACATTGTCCACGAACACTTTGACATCATATTCGTCTAGAAGGAATTTGATTCTTTCATTCTAGATTACGTAGTTGGGGGATCCCTCCAACCGGTCTTGATCTCTCAGTCCGTGAGATGCCATTTTAGCCGAAAACTGTTGAACTGCTCCTCGTCTTCCCCCACTGCGCAGCATTAGGCAAGCTTACACACTCCTTATGGAGCTCGTAGATCTCCTACCTGGATCTGCTGCTCAGATCTTGGAAAAATGTTGAATTCCTCAACAAGGAACTCACGGAGGAAGAATTCCCCGCTATGTACTCTTCTTCTTCTTTTGAAGCTTCTCTACCCAGCCACTGCCTGCAGAAAAATTGCATCCCTCTGGCTCTGCTTGAAGGCACTGCGTTGCTCCCTCTTTCCTCTCTGTCGACTCACTCAGAGAGAGACAACCTCGAAAAATTAGCCCTCCTGGCCAAAACTACGCAATCCCTGTGGAGATTCGATCTGCTACTGCTGCAGCAATTTGGCCTTCACTTCAGTGCTAGATCCGCTCTTCCTGTTTCATATCAAATGCTCTAATACCATGTGAAAATTGTTGATATTTTTTAGTGTTGGGTAGCATCGGATGTGCTCTAGCTCCCAAACTTTGTGGAGGGACTAGAGTACATGAGATCTCCAAGACCCAGAAAGGGATTTGAGAAATTCCATCCTGTTTAAGAGATATTTAATTAATTAATATTTTTAATTAAGAACCCTAAGTCTAACTTAGGAAAATTAAAAGATTAAAGGTAATTAAATTAAACATGTGATGAAAATGACTTAAGTCACATGGATCAAGTTTTCTTTTAATCTTAGCCGTCGATTCAAGATTAGATCATGATCGTTGGTTTCCCAACGAAAAAAGTATAAAGGAAAGGCTTGGGGTCAGTTGGAGAACACACACAATGGCAAAGCACTGAGACTAAGCTGGAATTCTACAGCATGGTTTGCTAAGAATTTCCAGAAGTATTTCAGTTGCAGCAAGGGGTAGTATTGGCGAAAGGGATGATTTGATCCCAGGCCAAGACTGCAACAAGAGGCAGAGAAGCAGCAGACTGAGCAGCGCAGAGGGAGCAATAGCTGCGCAGCGCAGAGGCTTCAAGTGCTACACAGAGGCTACGCATGCGCAGAAAGGGCAGCGCAGAGGTAGCAGGAGGCCAGCAGGGCTGACGCAGGCCCAGCCAAGGCAGCGCAGGGGCAGCATAACCCAGTCTGGGGTGACACAAGCCCTTCCTGAGCAGCACAGGGGCTGACACAGTGGGCTTCAGAGCAGCGCTAGGGTTTCTAAAGACTGAAAAAGGCTGAGTTCTGTAAATCCCGTTTGAGGATGTGAATCAGTCAGTTTTTCTGTCTCCAAAACAGAGGTATAGCTGCAGTTTATTTCTCTATCGGGTTAACCAGTAAGGTGCCCAAATTTGTTGTACTTAGACTCTACTTAATAATAAAACCCTCCAGCATCCAGAAGACTAATTTTCCCGCATTGGGTTTTTCCAGGGACAGTTGTCTAGAAAATCCTGGGTGTCACTTTGTCATTGTGCATGTATTAAGTTTAGATTTGTATGTGTGTAAGTCGTTAATGTGTTTACTTCGATATTAATGCTGAAAATTCAGATTAATAACTTAATGTAAGTAGAAGTAAATCAAGATTTAACAGTAAAATTTATGTTTGAGCATATTCATAATTTTTCACAAAAATTCCTAGATCTCACAATCTTAGGAATCCTACTGCAACTAACTGAATCTACTCCATCTACTTCCACATTACATTACACAATTATCTTCAGAAACCTCATGAAAATATTGAAGTAAATTATTGAAGCAGCCTACACTTAATACTTTATGAGTCTGAAACAAGGAAACTGAACAAAGAATAAATCACACATAAGACACCTTTATTTTGGACTGTGTCCACGGAAAAACCCAATGCGGGAAAACCGGTGCAGCAGATCTGAGGATTTGTATTATTAAGTAGTAGCAATTTCTGAATACATTGTTGAATACCTCAAGAGTTATTCAGTTACAAAGAGAGAAATACCAGTAGAAAGAATGTGAGTTTTACCTCACTCAATCACTGGAAAATTTGGTTGATCCAGTCACTGGATGAGGTGCCCCTGCCAGGCTCTGCGTTGCCACTGCACAGTCCCTACTGCGTCACCACAAGTGTTATCGAAGAAGAGGTGTACATTGAGCAGTCCTCTTGTCTTGGCTTGTCTTCTGCTTATTATTTATGTTTTATCTTGAAAGGGGTTATCGAAGAAGAGGTGTACATTGAGTAGCCTGAAGGCATTGAGACTCATGAGAAGAAGTCTCATGTATGCAGATTGAAGAAAGCTCTATATGGGCTCAACCAGACACCCAGAGCATGGTACGGTCGAATTGACGGGTATTCGCAGCAGTTGGGATTTGTCAAGAGTGACGTAGATCCCATCTTAATGTCGGGTAGGGGTACGCGTCCTCTTCGATCTGTCCCCAATGTGAGAAATACCGTCCAGTCAACCGTGTATGCTGCAGTGAGCCCATATAGAGCTTTCTTCAATCTGCATACATGAGACTTCTTCTCATGAGTCTCAAAGCCTTCAGGCTGCTCAATGTACACCTCTTCTTCGATAACCCCATTCAAGAAGGTTGTCTTGACATCCATTTGGTGACTTTCCCATCCCATTTGTGCAGCTAAATATACGTCAGATTTGATGGAGGTGTATCTAGCAACAAGGGCGAAGGTCTCCTCATAATCGATTCCTTCCTTTTGTGCAAAACCCTTAGCCATGAACCTGACCTTGTACTTCTCTATGCTGCCATCTGCAGCATATTTGATCTTTTAGATCCATCTCGAACCTACAACCGATTTGTTCACTAGTCTAGGCACAACTTCCCAAACATCATTAGTCATGATAGAGCTATACTCCTCTACCATGGCATCCACCCATACCTGATGTTGTACGACCTCCTGAAAGCTAAAGGGTTCTTCAACCTTTGCTACCAAGGCTTGGTAACTATCGGGTTGCCTATGCTACCTCTTCTCAGTTCTCGAAGCTCCTATAAACTCTTCTACGTCCCTCAGTGTTTTTTGTACTTCTCTGCTGATTCTGCCACTAGTGGTTGGTGGCTCAGCCAATTCTTCTTCCTACTGTCTCATCTGTTGTGAACTATCTGAATTTTCCCCACCTGAGGAAATGTTGGTGCTGGAAATGTTTTTCCACCTACTAGTTCTGCCCCCTGCTGTTGTTGGACAAGAGGAACATCCTCCGACCTTTCTTCAGGAGGCATCTCTCGGGATTTCCTGAAAGCTCTGTATTCCATGAACTTTGAATCACTTTTGACTACAATCTTCTTGCTCCTAGGAATGTAAATCATGTATGCCTTCGAGGTCTCGTTGTATCCTACGAGGTACACCTTCTCTGCAGTCTGATCTAGTTTGCTTCGTTTCTCATCTGAAATGTGATAGTATGCCACACTTCCAAATATCCTGAAATGACTCACTTTTGGCTTCTTTCCTGTGAAAACACTCTCGGGTCTTGTCTTGCCTAAAGCCCTATGCGGAGTCCTATTCTGGATATATACAGTTGTGTTGCATGCTTCAACCCATAAGAATCTAGGCATATCCTGATAATACAACATGGCTTTCGTTGCTCCAACAATGGTCCTATAATTCCGCTCTGAAACCCCATTTTGCTTTGGATTATACGAAGTCATCCACTCTCTCTTGATGCCTTCTCTTGCGCTAAAATCTGTGTACTCTCCACCATTATCTGAGCGAAAAACTTTTATCTTCTTCACTGTCAGGTTCTCAACCAGAGCTTTGAATTCTCTTAACCGATCAAAGACCTCATCCTTGGTCTTCAAGAAGTAGATCCAAGTTTTTCTGGAGTGGTCATCTATGAAAGTGACGAAGTACTCGCCACCACTAAGATCTCTGATAGACATTCGTCCGCAGATATCTGAGTGTATTAGCTCTAATACGCTAGGAGCCCTCTTGTTGCTTCTAGAATATGTTGCTTTCGCGTACTTCCCTAGTGCGCATCCTCTGCACACGTCATCATGTGTGGTACTTAGGACTGGAACTCCCGAAATAGTTTCTCTGAGCATTCTCAAAGCTCCATGGTGTAGATGCCCCATTCGCCTGTGCCATAGCTCATTCAAATCTTTATCTCCACTAAGATAGTTTCCTACCAGTGTCATTGGAGACTGGAGTTGCAACCTGTAAAGTTTGTTGCTTCGAATTCCAATCTGAACTTTCTTCTTCCAACTTGGATGCTTAACGTATACTTTTCTTCCAATGAAGTACACATCATATCCCTTATCCTACAACTGGGACACTGAAAATAGGTTCATTACCAATCCAGGCACATGCATCACATTTGTGGTTCGGAGATTATCTCCTGCTTCTCTCTCAAAAAGTTACGGTCCCTCTTCCTACTGGGGTACACATTGTTTTGTTTCCCATAGTAATTTGGAAGTTCATCCTTTCTTCTTGATAGCTCAAGAAATATTCTCGAACCCCAGTCATATGTGTTGAAGCCCCGTTATCCATGTACCAATCATTAGCTCATGTTGAAGTAGATAAACAAGCAAATTTCTCTTCCAACTTGCAAGATAATTCTGAAATGTCGAGATCTCCCATCATGCTTTTTCCTTCTCTGGCAGCCCCTGCAGGAAATTCCGTAACCCTTCTGGGGTTTGATTTGCTGTTAATATATAGCACCACGGCTTCCCCTCAACGCAAATTCTTTTGTGCCTTTGCCTGATCTAGCTCTGATACCATGTGAAAATTTCTAAAACAAAATTCTACTGCAGTATCCGATATTATTTCTCTTACTTATTATTCAGTAACAAGTTATTAATAGAAATTGCCTCAGTAAATATTGAAATAAATACAATTGTAGTCTTCACAAATAAAATGTTGAGCAAAATATAAAGAAATACAAGCACATGAATGACACAATTATTTTTGGACAATTGTCCCCGAAAAAACCCAATGCGGGAAAACCAATGCAACAAATGAGGGTTTCTTTCATTATTCTTCAGCAAAAATCTCTCGTACAGAAAATGACCAGCAGAATAGAAGAGAAATATTATGAGAAATTTACTATCAAATTCCTCACTTGCTTTTCAATGAGTTTCTGACCCTGTAGAGCCTCCGAGACGCTCTACAACTCACTGCGTCAGCCTCTAAGTAGTGGCTACGCAGATCTAGTGTCACAGCTCCTGCGCTGTCACTACTACTGTGTCACTGTCTCTGCGCAGTCCTAAAATTAGAGATTTTTGGACATGCATAAATTAGAGAGAGATCATTTCACTCTCTCATCATCATCACTTGGAGAATTTGGACCTCTTAGGAGAACTCGCACTTGTTTCCTTCTTGGCTATCGGAGTATCTTGGATGCATTTTGATGTTTGGAAGCTATTTTGGATTGTCTTTGGAGCTATTTCTTTGGTGAATGGATGGGTATACTGCATTTTATCTAGTGAGTGCTTATTGTTGAAGAGTTTCTTTTTTAAATTGTCTAATGTATGGAATTGTTGCTTCTAAATTATGCTTATTTGTGCCCTAATCTATTGAAAATTAAATTTTGAAAGGCAATCTAGTTGATAATTTCATATGTTACTCATTGTATAACATGTAATGAATGTTCCTAGTGGAGGAATTCTTATATCTCTCCAAATTCCATTTTCCTTAGAAGTGGGTAATTGCTAGAAATTGATACCTAGGCCATCAATTTCTAGCCTCCATAGAGACGATTTAGATTATCTAGCACATCCTTGATTATATATGCCTAAAGGACAAGGCACTAGTCCAATTCCTTGGTGATCATTCTCATTTTTATCCATAAATTTCCTCTTAAAATTTCGGTCCTCTTAACACTAGGACATCTAAATAGGGCTTAGAGCGAAATCATTTGGGAGAGGTTTTGTGAGAACTTGAGAGCCTAAACATCAAGTGAAGGGTCTTGGCTACTTGACCTCCCAATTTGGTTGGAATCCACTTAAGTTTCTTCCATAAAATCTCTTTCCCTAGGTGTTTCTCTAAGAGGGAAACCCTAGTTTTCTTTCTCAACATGGGGACTTGTTGAAGGTTGTATGATCTTGGTACTGGTGAGATTTTGGGGTAGCATCGGGTGTGCTCTAGCTCTGAAACATTGTGAAGGGGCTAAGACACACAAGATCTCCAAGACCCAGAAAGCGTTTGGAGAAATTTCATTTGGTGTAATAGTTATTCAAATAATTAAATTTTTAATGGAGACCCTAAGTCTAACTTAAGGAAATTGAAAAATTAAAGTGAATTAAATTACACATGTGATGAAATGTTCTAAGTGACGTGGATCAAGCTTTGTTTTAATCTCAGGCATTGATAAGAGATTAGATCACGACCATTGGTTTGCCAACAAGAAAAGTACAAAGGAAGGGCTTCGGGTAAGTTGGAGAACATACACACATTGCAAAGCACTGAAGCTATGTCGAATTTCTAGGGTGTGGTTTGCGTAGGAATTCGAAGTGAGTTTGCAGTGCAATGAGGGGCAGAGATCGGCAAGGATGATCTGATCCGAAGCAGAGAATACAGCAATAGAGAGGTAGCATCGTACCAGGACAGCGCAGAGGCCAGCAGGAGAGATGCGGCCCAGCCAAGCTGACGCAAAGGCCACGCAGAGAGCTGACGCAGAGGCAGGGCAGAGCCTTCGAGAGTGACACAGGAGCAATATGCGCTGCACAAAGCCTGCGCTGGGCTAGAGGGTTGACGCTGAGGGTGGATAAGACTGCGCTGAGGATTTCCAGTGGGCCAGAAAGGGCTCGTTATCTGTAAATCTTGAATGAGGGTGTGATTCAATCATATTTTCTATCTCTGAGTGAAAGGTACAATTGTCGTGTAATTTCTCTGTAGGGCAAACCATTTCTGGTGCTCAGATTGGTGTATTCATATTATGCATAATAATAGAACCCTCTAGAGCTATTGCACCGGTTTTCCTGCATTGGGTTTTTCCGGGCACATTTGTCCGAAAAATATGTGTGTAATTTTGTCACATGTGCGTGTTGTTCAGTAAATGATCTGTAGATGTGTAGGTTGCAGTTTGTATTTGCTTTAATGTTTTTCTGAATACTTCACTAAAATAACTTGTTAAATCAATTAAACAAGTAGGCGAAGTAGATCAAGACACTACAGTGGGGTTTCTATTTTGAAACTTTCACATGGTATTAGAGCATTGCAGATCAAGTTGATCCATCAGCAAAGCGGTTGAAGATATTTGCTACAGGAAGGGAAACTGATGCAGTAGAGATCCAGAAGAAGGCAGCGCAACACCAGGAGGGACGCAGACCATGCAAGGGTGACGCAGAGTCAGTCTACTCACACAGAGGCTGACACAACTCCAGAGAGGTGACGTAGAGCCAGTCTGCTCACGCAGAAACTAACACAGCACCAGAAGAGGGCCGCTGAGCCAATCTGCTCACGTAGAAGCTGATGCAGCACCAGGGAGGTGACACAGTCCAAGTAGGAAAGTTGTTGTGTAAGTTTCCAAGACCGGAAGTGTTGTTTCGAGTCTTCAGAAGTTGTTGGTGCGGCACAGGTTTTGTCAGTGCAGAACAGTGTCTAGCAAAGGTGACAAAAGCAAGAGCGGAACAGTCGCTCAGTAGATTCTCTAGCCAAGGAATTTGAGTTTGATCAAGAGGAGTGATCATAGAGGACTGATTCGTCAGAATTGGTGAAGGATTTCCGGGAGGGCAATCATTGATCAGAGGGAGCACTTTCTCTAGAGGGTTCTTTCGCCGAGAAGCCCAGATCCAGTTCTTTGCTAAGAATAGCAACAGCGAAAGGGAGAAGAGTTTGTGATTCGATAGATTGAGAAGAGATGATTTCTCATGGACTGAGAGATCAGGATAGGTCGGACGGTGTGTCCAACTTTGTTATCTGGAGGGCCAAAATCCTGATAGTCCTGGATGAGTACGGCATCAAGGACCATGCAGAAAATGTCCTGGTTGTGCCTACTGATGCAGATCCCCTGAAAAAATTCAACAAGAATCAGGCGCGGGCAAAGCACTTGATCATGGATGGATTAAAGGATCACGTGGTCCCACATATTTCCGGGAAGAACACGGCAAATGAGATGTGGACAGCATTGAACATGATGTATCAGGGAAGCTCCGTCCAGAGGAAAATGCTTCTGGAGAACCAGATGCGGTTATTCCAGATGCAGAAGGGAGAGGAAATAGATCCCTTCCTCTTTAGACTTCAGACTATCTGGGACCAGTTGATTGCTATGGGGTCAACTCTAGATGAAGGGCTCATGGTGAGGACTGCCTTGAATGCAGTCACCAATGAATGGGAAACGTTTGTCCAAAGCATCTTGGGCAGAGCAGCGCTACCATCCTGGATGGACATGTGGGCAATCCTTCGTCAAGAGGAAATCAGGAGAATAACCAAGAAGCGAAGCAGTAGCGGTGGAGTCAAAGTAAAGAGGAGGAGGATGCAGCCCTTGCATCTAAGGGACAGAGGCAGCAAGGGAAGAAGAAGGACCTATCAAAGGTCTGATGCTTTAAATGTGGCGAACTTCGACACTTCGCCAGCTCTTGTCCTAAGAGGAAGGACAAGGAATCTTCTGATTCCAAGGCAACAGCAGCGAAAGGGGACGATGGCAGTGACGATGACGTAGCCATGAGTGCTCATGAACCAAGGAAGTGGGGACATATTGATCTGTAGAGCAGCTACAGATGATGGCGGAATCCTTGAGGTGTCGAAACTCTTGGATCACATACGAGCTACGGAAGACTTAAGACAGTAGCAAGATGATTGGAGCAGTGGGTGTAGAAGATCACAGGTAAGTAGAGGCAGAGCTGGGACGCTGAAGCCTGGAGCAGTGCAAAGGAGAGCCAGCAGCAGTGTAGAGGCTGATGGGATTTCAGCAGCGTAAAGGCAGTGCTTACGCAGTGCAGTGCAACAGACAGCGCAGTACTTCAGAGAGACAACGCAACGCAGCAGCAAAGGGTACTTCATTGATGAGATGAAACCCCACTGACTTGTCTGTCAGTGATTGGGTGATGGTTCTTCAGTTGCTTACTCCTCAGCAACTGAGTTGCAATGCAGCAGTTAGCAATTGCAGTGCTATGGGCAGCATGATACAGCAAATTGAGAGGGAGCTGCAATACAGATGTGGCAGTGTCAGTGGCAGTGACCTGGGCAACAGTACAGTGGTAGCAACGCAGTGGATGGAGGGCAACAGGCCAACCATCAGCAGTGCAGAGACCAATGTCAAGATCAAGTGATGCTTCAGTGTGGAAGTATTGCTAGAGCACACTCCTCGCTAAGGAGTGTTGAGATTTTGTGGTAGCATCGAGTGTGCTCTAGCTTCGAAACTTTGTGGATGGGCTAAGACACACGAGATCTCCAAGGCCCAGAAAGCATTTGGATAAATTTCATCCGATGTAATAGTTATTCAAATAATTAATTTTTTTAATGGGGACCCTAATTCTAACTTAGGGAAATTGAAAAATTTAAGTGAATTAAATTACACTTGTGATGAAATGTTCTAAGTGACGTGGATCAAGCTTTCTTTTAATCTCAATTGTTGATAAAATATTAGATCACGGTCGTTGGTTTGCCAACAAGAAAAGTATAAAGGAAGGGCTTGGGGTCAATTGGAGAACACACACACATTGCAGAGCATTGAAGCTAAGTCGAATTTCTGGGGTGGGGTTTGCTGAGGAATTCGAAGTGAGTTTGCAGTGCAGTGAGGGGCATAGATCGACAAGGGATGATCTGATATGAGGTCGAGAACACAGCAGCAGAGAGGCAGCATCATACCAGGACAGCGTAGAGGCCAGCAGGAGGGGCGTAGCCCACCCAAGCTAATGTTGAGGCCACGCAGAGAGCTGACGCAGAGCCATCTGGGTGACGAAGAGGAAGGGCAGAGCCTTCCAGAGTGACGCATGAAAAGTCTGCGCTGGGCTAGAGGGCTGACGCAGAGGCTGGAGAAGACTGCGCTGAGGGTTTCTAGTGGGCTAGAAAGGGCTCGCTATCTGTAAATCCCGATTGAGGGTGTGATTCAGCCATATTTTCTATCTCCAAGTGAAAGGTACAACTGCCATGTAATTTCTCTGTAGGGCAGACCGTTTCTGGCGCCTAGATTGTTGTATTCAGATTATGCATAATAATAAAACCCTCTAGAGTTGTTGCACTGGTTTTCCCGCATTGGGTTTTTCCAGGGACATTTGTCCGAAAAATCTGTGTGTAATTTTGTCACATGTGCGTGTTGTTTAGTAAATGATCTGTAGATGTGTAGGCTGCAATTTGTATTTGGTTTAATGTTTTTCGGAATACTTCAGTAAAATAACTTGTTAAATCAATTAAACAAGTAGGTGAAGTAGATCAAGACACTGCAGTAGGGTTTCTGTTTTGAAACTTTCACAGGTACTTATTGAAGTATATCCTAAGAACCCTTTTCTCTCCATTTCCTTGACCTTGGGAACACCTAAACTCAAACAAGATCAACAAACCCTAGGTCTTGTGCATTTTACTCCTAGGTCTCTTACAGAAAGCATATTTTTCCTTTGTGAAGCCTCATACCTGAAATTTGAGCTTTCTTTAGAAATTCTAGCCTATTACCTCATACCTTAACCTTAGAATACCTTTCATAGGTTATCCTATCCTACCGAGACTCCTCCCATCGGTGGAAATCTGTAAAGGGCAGGGGGAGCCTTCGTTGTGGTGACTATTATGTACCACCTGTGGGTAGTGTATATAGGAAAAAAAAATTCTCCTAGATGGTCCTTAGCTAGAAGCTAGAAATTCCTTGTAGCCACCAAATAGCTCAATGTGCCATTTTCTTCACTGCCTCAGCCAGCCATGTGGTCCCTCAACCACTTGTCATGATTGTATGTTTGAAGGTGGGCTTCCCGACCCCAAAGGTATGGCTTTTCATTGGTATAGTTGTGTAATTTTCCTTACTTGTCATGGGCACTTTTGGGCATGGATTGGCAGGGGGATTTGGCATAAAGAGTGGGTTAGGTTTGTATTCTTGTTTCCACTGTCTAATTTCGCAGTTACCCTTGTATCCTAGTCCCGTGGGGTCGCCTTTACTGGCAATTAGCTTTAGGGTTGGCACTACATGGGAAACCCTGATTTTGGTTACGTGGTACCGTTTCCCGATACCACCTACATCACTCCCCTTCCACTCATTTTAGCCCCATTCATCTCTTTTCCCATTCGGGTCTACATGTGTCCACTAGGTCCACATAGGGTTAGCCTCCCCCTCCCCCTCTCCTTGTCCCCACCTTGGGTCGAGCCTGGAATGATACCCCAGAGGTTGATGCAGCTAAAAATAAAAGAAAAAGCATAATTTGGCCACTCTCAATAGGAAATGTACAACAAAATGCAAAAGATAGTCGGGACATACAAATTTAGCATGTGGGCAAAAGCCAAACATGAGCTCTACCCCTTATCTATGGCCATCACCCTGGTTCCTATAGGCCCTAGATGAGCCCCCTCTATCATTAAAGAACCAATAATCAGCCCAACCCTTGGTGGGCGATGAGCTTCCCCACCTTAAGGGCGTATTCACTGTTATAGATTACACATCATGCTCTCATCCCCTGGATCCCCGAGCAGCTATGAAGAAAAATCAATCAAAGGCAAAAAGCATATGAAGAAGGGTGGAAAAACAAAGGTCGGGGTAACTCATATACCATGATTTGCTCCCTCCTACACTCATATACCCAGGTGTGGGCTTCCCTCATTATAGTTGTCCTTGTACCATAACATGTGGTCTAGATGATTCTCTTGATCCCCACTCCGCTCCATTATCATATCATTTGCCACCTACCATTTGAGGGATATACCATGGAGATGTCACCCCCTTTGGAGGTGGAAACCACCTAATAGGGTCCCTTGGTTAACCCCCTATTGAGCTTGGAGACACTTGTACATACCAAAGCCCCTATGGAAGGGCATGCCACTATGAAGTGCCCCATTGGTTCCATTACTTGTAAACTTTATTACTTGATTATTCTGATGATTTTTTGTAGTGGAGGGAAAGGGGGTGCATTAGATCTTATGCAAGTTTGCAGGTGGATCTCCATTTGGGGCTTGGTCTCCCTATATGGGGTCCTAGCCCTCTAGAGAGCCACATTGGCACTTGTAGGGTGAGCGTTGATAGCCATGGGCCTCCACCATAACCGAGATTACTTCATGGATCCCCAGCAACGCTCATCGATTGCTCGTATTCCACCTTTTGGATGAGGATGACGCACCTGGTCCACCATTCCCAGCCGACTCCACAATTGCACCATACACTTGGCAAATGTTCCAAGGTCCAGAGGATTGTACCCTGCTGCAGAGGGAGGGTTTATGTCATCATTCTAGACCTTATAGATGGTCTAAGGGCATTTTCAATCCATTTGGAGACCCATGAGGATCTCCTTGTGCCCCCACACCCACTTGGGAGCACCATAGGTTCTCACTTGGAAAACAAGGGGCCAACCCCTTGTCCACTATGTTTGGAGTCAATTTCTTCATCATGGCACCCCTTGGACTTTCATTAGGCCTCCTCAAAGGGCCAACGACTCACTTGGTTGATCATTTGACCCTCTTGAGAGGTTTATTCTTGTATTAATAACTATTTGGTGGGCTTGTCACCAAAAGTATTTGTTATTATGCACATTATTTTATTCTACGGGCATTATTAGTCCAAATTAGGCCATTTGAATCCCTTAAGGGATTGTATAAATAGAAGAGATTCATTCTCTCTCATTCATCATCACAGGGATTGGGTTATTATCTCTTGTGAGATTTTCGCTATACCTTTTGGAGGACGATTTTAGATGATATGGATGAATTCTGATGTTTGGATATCTCTCTCTTGTCTTGGAGCTTCTCTATTGGCATAATTTGATGATTGGATATACTCTTTCTTACATGTAAGTGTTCTTTTAATGCTATTCTAGTTATTTACTTTTGTCGCATGCATGTTGCTGGGATTTTCACTATACTAGGCTGAAATTTATTGCTTTTCCATGCAAAATTGTGGAAATTTTATCTTTTATATTGTTGCATCATGTCATGGGCCATGTATGAATGGGTGAATGTTCCTAGAGATAATTTATGTTAAATACATCTCAATAAGACATCATTTATTCAAACCGAAGTATAAATTCCTTGCAACAGTTGTCATCATGCTTTAAATGCTATGCGAAGTTGTTGAAGGCCTCATTGATTGGGTGGATTCTTCCCAAACCTTAAATTCTCCTTAACTCCATCTCTCCTAAAGGACAAGGCACTAATCCTCAATTGGTGATCGTTTTCAACGCTTATTCTTTTCACCCCTCTTTTTTTAGGCCTAGCCTACATAGGTCACCTAGGGCATCAATTACCTCACAATCTAGCCATCCAAACACTTCGATTTTTGGTCCAAAACTGCTATGAGATTTGCTCTAGAGGCCCTCCAAATTTGAAGCAAATCTGACGGTGGGATCTGGAGATATAGCAAGCCCTAGCTCGAGGACCATTTCTTGCCCTAGTTTTCCTTTGTCTAGTGTCCTCATTAGGATCATTGAATTCAAACCTCAAAGACCTTTGATCCTCTTCTCCTCCCTAATTAGGTGAAACCCCTCAATTGGTGATCAACTCCATACCCTTGACCTAATTTTGGGCCCACTTGGTCCCTGTGGTCCCATAGCTTTATTGAAGCAAATTTCACAAAGACCACTTGGAAACCAAGTTTTCACAAGGATTTCTAGGACTCGATATCTCCTTTACACCTCTTATCCTCAAACCCTAGCCCTTAAAATCCCCTTGGCCCTTCCTAGAGAGTCGAACACCTTGCTTCTCAAGCAAGAAAGCCATACATTTGAGCCCCTCTTGTGAATAGGCCATTGGAATCACCTTTTATTCCTCTAATTGACATACTTCTTATTGTGATTCCCATTATACCAGGTCTCCTCCCATCGGTGAAAGTCTGTAAAGAGTAAGGAGCCTTAGCTGAGGTGACAATGGGCTCTCTCCATTGTGGCATTGACCTAGTGGTTTCCCTATAGGATCCCCTCCTAGGACCCCCTGCTAGTTTGAGCAGTAACAGTGATAATGGGCCATTGCCCCATTGTTAGCACTTAGTCTAGCTATTTGTGTTACAAGGTTCCCTCTCCAAGGCCTGCTAGATTTTGTGATAACATTTTGATGCCATTGTTAGGGACACAAAGTGCTTGTCTTGTTCCCCATACGACAATACGACTCCTAATTTAACGACTCCATCGGAAGAACGAAGCCCTTGTTCTTCATTTAACCTCAAGGTCAATGTTTGTGGGGTGAAGCAAGCATCTCTCAAGGCATCTTAAAATTCACCTTGGCGACTCCCCTTATGGTTGATGTGCAAGGCTCAAATTCATGTGCGAATTGGAAAAATCACACCTAGCTTTGGGCATTGCATGGGTCCCTTGTTGAAATATGTAACTATGTTCAGTCTTCATAATGACATATGTAATCATGATTTAATGTATTTGATGTAAAGAGAAAATAAATTTATTACTGTCATTCTTGAGACATGGGTTTCATGCTCAAGGAAAATTTATTTATTGGTCAAGCACCCATTGAGTGCTTTTAGGGCTTGCCATTGAGTCTACAAGTCAATTGAGTCATTTTCATGTATAGAAGACCCTTTTGGGCATGTTACATAATGTAAAGAAAATTTTATTTGATTCAAAATAGAGTCAAAGACCCTCTAAGACCTTGTCATAGTCCTACAATCAAGTCGACCTTCAAAAGGAGCACGTCAGCCTATCTAGAAGGACAAATCGGCCTTTATAGGGCATTCAAGGAAGCTTGTATATAGGAGCATTCGACCTCAATAAAATAGGCATCCATCCAGTATCCAAGAGCAAGCAAGAATTGTGAATAAGGAATAATTGTTGATTTGGGGTAGCATCAGATGTGCTCTAAGTCTCAAATTTTGTGGAGAGGTTTAGACACATGTATTCCAAATAACCCAGAAATCATTTAGTGAAATTCCAAACGGATTGTATTCTATTAAAATAATTATTTATTTTTAATGAGACCCTAAGTCTAAACTTAAGAAAATAAAATAATTAAAGGGAATTAATAGAATATGGGTGTGAATGTTCTAGAAAAGGCGGATCAAGTCAAAAGTTAATCTTAGCCATTGATTAGAGATGTAATCTGGGTTGTTGAAGTCTCAACGTGAAGACTATAGGAATGGCTTGAAGGGTCATTTGGAAAACACATTGAGACGGAGAAAGAATCCAGAGATCGAAATTCTTTAGTGAGTAGTGCTCAGGGAAAAGATCGATTGAGAGGATTCTCACAGAGGGGCAGAGATAATTTTCAGAAGGAAGAATTCCAGAACTGAAGAATGCATAGAGAGAAGACAACAGGAGCCACAGCCAATTGTGTAGAGCCAATGACGCAAAGATTACGCTAGGACTACGCAGAGCTGCAAACGTTGGGACTGCGTAGAGCTGCAGAGGGAGTTTTGTTTATGTGGAGCAGACAACAAAGGGTCAATGCCAATTCCCGGAGGACATTTTCGGAGGGCAAAAGATTCCAGTTTCCAGCCAGTAGTGAGTGTCAATGTAGAGAAAATGAGCAGCTACAGTTGTGATGCAGAGATTGTGTAGGTGACGCAGTCACTGCGCAAAGGCAGCGCAGAGCAGCTTGAGTCAGGTGCAAGTCAGTGTCAGAATTTCATGGAAGAGTGACATTTGTCTCACAAGTCTTTGTTTGTCAGATTTCTCTATATGATTTGCCAGGATCGACAATCATAAATTTGTACTCAGAAAAATTACTGCATAATATTAAAACCCTTAGTTGTTGCACCAGTTTTCCTACATTGGGTTTTTCCAGGGACAATTGTCCAAAAATAACGGTGTCCATGTGTGTATACTTGTGCTAGTATTTTTCTTATACTTGTTTATTTTGAAGACTGTAGGGTATTTCATTTCGATATTTATCACAGTATATGTTAATAATTTGCTTCATTTAGGCAATAGAAGAAATTTAATCAGCTGCTGCAATAGGATTCAAAGTAGTGGAATTTTCACATGGTATCAGAGTTGACGAATCCAGAAGAGGCAGTACTGAGCAGAAGAGGGAGGAGACTGCATAGACAGTGAACCAGGTTCCTCAAGGGACTGCGCAGCAGGCTCAACGTTAAGCTTCAGAAGGGACGTAGTTTGTTTTTGCAGAAGGAGAAGAGCACAGATAAGTATGGAAGACTTAGATATCTTATCTTCTATATTAGAAGAATATTATGAATGTTTGTCAAGTTCATCATCTGCAGGTATTTGGTACATTGATAGCGGGGCTTCAGCTCATATGACTGGAGTATGGGAATATTACTTGAGCTATCAAGAAGAGCAAATGGACTTTCAGATCACTATGGGGAATAAAACAAAATGCACTCTAGCAGGGAGAGGCACCATAATGTTTCAGATGAAAGCAAGAACCAGCATCAGAGCCAAGAATGTGCTACATGTGCCAAGGCTTGGGATGAATCTAATTTCAATCTCCCAGTTATAGGACAAGGGATGTGATGTATACTTCATTGGGAAGAAGGCACACGTCAAACATCCAAGCTGGAAGAAGAAGCAAATTGGAAATCGAAGCAATAGTTATACAGATTGCAACTCGAGTCTCCAATGGCACTGATAGGCAGCAATCTTGATCGTGAGAGAGACTTGAACGAACTATAGCACGATAGAATGGGACATCTGCACCATGGAGCACTGAGGATGCTCAGAGAAATTGTTACTGTTGTACCAGTCCTCAGTATGGAGCATGATGACGTATGCAGAGGGTGCGTACTAGGGAAGTATGCTAAAGGAGCCTTTCCCAGAAGTGAGAACCGAGCAACAAGCGCATTAGGATTGATACACTCAAAAATTTGTGGCCCAATGACCACTAATGCTCTCAGCGATGGCAAATATTTTGTCACCTTCATTGATGATTACTCCAGGAAGACCTAGATTTACTTCCTAAAGACCAAAGATGAGGTCTTTGATCGGTTCATAGAGTTTAAAGCTCTCGTAGAGAACATGACAGGGAAGAAAACAAAGATATCGCACTTAGATAATGGTGGAGAATACATAAATGTAGACTTCACAGATTTATGGGCAAAGGAGGGCATCAAGAGAGAGTGGACAGCTCCATATAATCCACAGCAGAATGGTGTAGCAGAGCAGAAGAACAGGACTATTGTAGGGGCAGCAAAAGCCATGTTATATGACCTATAACTACCTATATTCTTATGGGCAAAGGCATGTAACACAGATGTATACATCCATAATAGAACTCCTCACAGAGCATTGGGGAAGAAAACGCCTGAAGGATTTTTCACAGGAAAGAAACCGAAAGTAGGACACCTTCAGATATTTGGAAGTTTGGCATATTGCCACATGTCAGATGAGAAGAGAAGTAAACTTGATCAGACTGCAGAAAAGGGGTATCTTGTAGGATATGGGGAGACCTCAAAAGCATACAAAACCTACATTCCTAGGAGCAGGAAAGTTGTAGTGAGGCGAGAAGAAAAATTCATGGAAGATAGAGCCTTCCGGAAATCTCGATAGATGCCAGCAAAGGTTCCTTTAGTCCAACAGCAGCAGGGGCAGCAGGAAGGACAGGCGGGAGGACAGACACCATGATCTAGTACAGTAACCAGTACTAGCATTTCCACAGGAGAGGAAGAGTTTGGTGGTTCTCAGCAGATGGAACAACAAGAACACGAGGAGGAATTGAGAGAGCCTCCAACCACCAGTGGTCGAACCAGTGGGGAGGCACAACAGATACTGAGGGACGCAGAGGAGTTCATTGGAGCTCCCAGAACCAAGAAGAGGCAACGTAGACAACTTGACAAGTACCAGGTAGAGGAACCCTCCAGTTTTCTGGAAGTCGTTCAGCACCAAGTATGGGTGGATGCCATGGTAGAAGAGTACACTTCTATCATGACAAATGATGTCTAGGAAGTTGTACCTAGACCGGAGAATAGATCAGTTGTAGGATTAAGATGGATCTACAAGATCAAGTACGCTTCAGATGGTAGTATGGAGAAGTAAAAGGCAAGGTTTGTGGCAAAGGGGTATGCACAGAAAGAAGGAATTGACTAGGAAGAGACCTTCGCCCCAGTTTCCAGATACACCTCCATCAGATTTGTTGTATCCCTGGCAGCTCAAATGGGATGGGAGATTCACCAAATGGATGTCAAGACAACATTCTTGAACGAGGTGATAGAAGAGGAGGTGTACATAGAACATCCTGAAGGCTTCGAAACTCATGAGAAGAAATCTCATGTATGCAGACTGAAGAAAGCCCTATATGGGCTCAAGCAGGCACGCAAAGCGTGGTATGGTCAGATAGATAGCTACTTGCAACAATTGGGATTTGTCAAGAGTTATGCAAATCCCAAAATCTACTATTTATTTGTAGAGAATGAGCCTCTAGTTCTAGTATTGTATGTAGATGACATGTTTCTTATAGGATCATCTAGGCTCATAAAGGATTGCAAGATGAATCTGGAAGCAGAACTCGACATGAAGGACTTGGGGTTGATGCATTATTTTCTAAGATTGGAGGTATTGCAGAAGAATGGAGAAATCTTCCTAGGACAAGGGAGATATGCCATGGAAATTCTGAAGAGGTTCAGGATGCAGGATTTTCGATCCATGGCGACGCCTATGATCACAAACTAGAAGAAGATAGATGCATCAGGAGTGAAGGAAGTGGACCCCACCTTGTACAGACAGCTCATTGGGTCACTCATGTATCTGATCAATAACAAGACAGACATCTGTTTTGTTGTCAACACTCTTAGTCAGTTCATGGTGGAACCGAAAAGGGTACATTAGGGAGCAGCAAGATTGTGCGGGGAGCAGTAGGATATAGCTTGAAATATACCAGAGGGGATGATGTCAGATCAAGCGGGTTCACAGATGCAGATTGGGCAGGAAGTTCAACTGACCGAAAAATTACCTCTAGGTATTGTTTCAGCGTTGGATCAGGAATGATCTCCTGGTGCAGCAAGAAACAGAAGTCGATAGCATTGAGCTCAGCCAAAGCAGAATATATGGTAGCCAGCACAACAATGTGTGAAGCCATATGGTTTAGAAAGCTTCTTGTGAGCTTGTTCAAGAAAAGGATGGAGTCGACTAGTGTTTACTGTGACAATCAAAGTTGTATCAAGCTCTCTGGGAATCTAGTATTTCATGATCGATCCAAACAAATAAACATCAAACGCCATTTTATTAGGGACTGTATTCAACGTGGGACAGTACAATTGCATTACGTTCCCACAGGAGATCAAGTAGCAGATGTATTCACAAAGGCTTTAGGAAGGGCGAAGTTCGTTCAGTTCAGGGAGAAGATGGGTATGGTTGAGAACACGTTTCAGTAGAAGATGGGTTTTCAGAAGCAGCAGTTTAGAGGGAGTTGCAGTACAGTAGCAGTTGGCAGCAGTATCCAGTGTCAGCAGCAGTACAGATGGATCATTTGTGCAAAGTTGATGGGCAGCAAGGTCAGACATCAGCAACGCAAAGGGAGATGCTTCAGGGTCAGAGCAATGTGCAGCAAGGCATATTGTTAGAGCACATTCCTCCCTAAGAGGGAGTGTTGATTTGGTGTAGCAACGGATGTGCTCTAAGTCTCAAATTTTGTGGATAGGCTTAGACACATGTATTCCAGATAACCCAAAAATCGTTTAGTGAAATTCCACCTGGATTGTATTCTATTAAATAATTAATTATTTTTAATGAGACCCTAAGTCTAAACTTAGGAAAATAAAATAATTAAAGGGAATTAATATAATATGGGTGTGAATGTTCTAGAAAAGTCGGATCAAGTCAAAGGTTAATCTTAGCCATTGATTAGAGAACTGATCTGGGTCATTGAAGTCTCAACGAGAAGACTATAAGAATGGATTGAAGGGTCATTTGGAAAACACATCGAGACGGAGAAAGAATCCAAAGATCGAAATTCTTTAGTGAGCAGTGCTGAGGGAGCAGATCGATCGAGAGGATTCTCACAGAGAGGGGCAGAGATAATCTTCAGAAGGAAGAATTCCAGATCTGAAGAGTGCACAGTGAGAAGACAACAGGAGCCACAGGTAGCTGCGCAGAGCCAGTGATGCAAAGATTATGCTAGGACTGCGCAAATCTGCAGAGGGAGTTTCGTTTCTGTGGAGGAGACAACAGAGGGTCGATGCCAGTTCCCGAGGGACATTTTTGGAGGGCAGAAGATTCCAGTTTCCAGCAAGCAGTGAGTGCCAGTGCAGAGACAGTGAGCAGCTATAGTTGTGACGCAGAGACTGCGTGGGTGACATAGTCACTGCGCAGAGTAGCTTGAGTCAGGTGCAAGTCAGTGCTTGAATTCCATGGAAGAGTGAGATTTGTCTCACAAGACTTTATTTGTCAGATTTCTCTATATGATTTGTCAGGATCGAAAATCATAAATTTGTACTCGGAAAAATTACTGCATAATATTAAAACCCTCAGTTGTTCCACCGGTTTTCCCACATTGGGTTTTTCTGGGAACAATTGTCCAAAAATAACAGTGTCCATGTGTGTATACTTGTGCTAGTATTTTTCTTGTACTTGTTTATTGTGAAGACTATAGTTTATTTCATTTCGATATTTATCACAGTGTATGTTAAATAATTTGCTTCAGTTAGGCAATAGAAGAAATTTAATCAGTTGTTGTAGTAGGATTCCAAGTAGTGGAATTTTCACAAGAATAAGTAGCCTCTCAGATAGCAAAGAGGAGAAGAAGGAAGATCGAAAGTTTAGGATTGTTTTTGGGCCACCTACACCTCAAAACTGAGAAGATATTAGGGCTTCTATCCGTTGCAAGGAAGTCAAGTTGCAATGCCATCAAAACATTATTCATTGGTGCCAATAAGACTTGTTTTGAGCACCGAGTTCACAAGGAAAAAGGAGACCACTCGAAGGTAAAAGAAGGCATATTTCTCCATTTCATATCACACGTTCTATCCTAGGGTTCTGCATAAGAGACCGAAAGTTGCAGGTCAAAATAAGTCATAAATTACAGTCAAAGTGCAAGTTCAAGCTTATGATGTGAAGGCAGATTTGAAGAAAAGAGACTTGGGTTGACTTTGTGAGAAGTAAGGTCTTCAAGAAGAATTGTGACTTGGTATTGGAGGGATCATTTGACAAGGGTCATAGGTCTTGGAATTTGTCATCTGAAGTTCTATAAGAAGAGAAGAGTTCTTGTGGGTTTTTCTCTCAAGAGGAGAGGTTATGGCCCTAGCTGATCGTGTATATCTTGTGTTCTCTTGTCTCATTGTTCCTTATTGTTTAGCAGCTATTTGATGATAAGAACACAATAATGATCAAGTTGAAGAAGAAGCTAATCAAAATAAGTAAAAAGATATCACAAGCGATTATCAATTTAAGAGAAATCACTTAATCTAGCTGCCCCTAGATTTCTCAACATGGTATCGGAGCTAAGGTAACAAGTCAAGGAAAGGCAACTTGTAGAAAGACCATCAAAAGGAATATCAGAAAGGTCAAAGCATCGAAGAGGACATCAAACCATCAAGAAGGGATACATAAGGATCGAGCAATGTAAGGAGCATCAAGGACCACCCATTTCATTTCAAAGCAACAAGAAGAAGAAGACCTCAAAGACTCTAATTTCAAAGAAGAACCCTACCTCCACTCAAAGAAAGGACAACACATTGAAGCATCTTGAAGTCTCTAAATCAAAGGGAAGCAAGAAAACGCATTTCCATCATCATCAAAGGAATCAAGGTGACCTCCCTCCCCTTGAATCAAGGATCACATCTCAAGCATATTTGAAGAAGGGCGTCTCTAGATGAAGAAGTATTGTCATCTTCAAGGAAGCAAACATCATCCATCATCATCAAAATCAAGAAGGCATCAAGTTGAAGATATCACCATCAAAGGAGCATCTTCACTTGACAAGTAAGTATCCTTATATCTATGTCTGAATCTTCTATCAAAATGACTTCATTCTACAAGGAAAGCAGTAAATTGGTTGGGTCATCAAACTTCCTTGCATGGACGAAGAGGACAGATTTGATCCTCGTAGAAAATGAAGTCGTTGGACATGTTAAGGGTTCAATCACTAAACCACCAAAAGAAGAGGCTAAAGCTCTAGAAAAATATATGAAAGGAGAAATAAGGGCTCAAAGAATCCTTATAGAATCAATCAAGGATTCTCTCATCCCTTGTGTAGCAAAATTGGAGAATTCAAAATATATCTATGATAAACTGATAGAATTATTCTCCGTAAGCACTGTAGGAGAAGTTATATCTTTAAGAACCGAGCTATATAAGATGAAGGTATCAAAGTTAGAAGGAATAGCCTCTATCTTATGAGGGTGTCACAAATACGAGACCAACTGCAAGAGTTGGGGGAAATAATGTCCAACAAAGAAATGACCACGGTGGTGCTCAATGCACTACTTGATGAATGGTGCAACTTTGTATCAAGCATTTATGAAAAGAAGGAAGATACCCCATTTAGTGAACTCTAGTCATTCTATAGGATTGAAGAAACCAGGTTGAAGGAAAAAAGCGATGTCGGATCAAATGAACAAGTCCAAGCATTTGCTGCCATGGCTAGGAGAAGAGGGAAGTTTCAAAAGTTTTGTCCTCATAAAAAGAAGAAGATCAATATGTCAAAGATCCAATGCTATGGTTGTCAAGAATATGGGCATTTCAAGAGATATTGTATGAAACTAAACAAGAAGAGAAAAGAAAGGAATGAAGCCCATATCATTGAAGAAGTGGAAGAACTTGGAAAGAAGAAATCAAAGAATGAGGAAGTGAAAGATCTCTACTATGACTGAGATAATCTCCTTCACTTAGTTCTTTTCAGTTTTGTAAAAGATATCTATCATGGTAGTAAGCATTGTAAGTATGATAGGATGCATCATATTAGAAGCATACGATTGAAGCAAGAGCTCATGACATCATTATAGAAGCTTGAAAGGATACTTGAAGTAGAAGTATACATAATTGTAGAAGTCATCATGACAAGGAAACTAGCTCATGGTAACCTCCCTGAAAGCATAATTAGTATACATGGTTAGAAGAAAATCATCTAGCATAGAAAGAATTCATCATACATCATCATCATTAGGAAGGAGCATTTGCAAGATGAGGATAGTCAAGATCCTCCGTTGGAATTTGTTGAAGAATGTAACTAGGGTTAGTCTTCATTACTAATATATTTGTAAAAAAGAATTTATTATTATTAAATGACTTATTAAAGCATGGGTTTCATGCTTGGGTCATATTATTTAGATCAAAGCCCCGATTGTGGACTTCTAGGATTATAGAGTCATTACAAATTTAAATTGGCCCATTCTGGGCTTTTGAATCATGTAATTAGGTTGTTTTTTGGTCAAAAGACTCCTCCATCAAGTCACGCTCTTCATCAAGCTTTCATCAAGTCAATTTCTTTAAGTTGGCAACAAACAAATTAATCTTCAAGTCGGTTTCCTCAATTTGCTCATGTCGGCCTAAAACAAGTAACACACCTCTTCAAGAAACATATGTTGGCTCATTACTAGGATGAATCACTATATATAGAAGGTTAGGGTCTTCGCATTTCTCCACCTCAGGATCTCAGACCTACTGCAGAGACAAGTTCGTTTGTTAATTGCAGAGACTATTTTTGGTGAAAGAGCTCGGATAAGAGTACAGAACTTCGGTGGTGTTACAGAAGATAAACCTCAATGCTCTCATAGGTTCAGTGTCACCATAGTGACCAAGGTAACCTCTGAAGTTCAGATTAACTGCATAGTTTCGATGTTAATACAGAGGATGCAAGTTCAATGCCTCTTCAGTGACCAAGTGCTACTACAGTGATAAGGGTTCGGTGCTACTACAATGAATGAAGATGCTTGAGTTGATTGCAGAGATGACCTCTTCAAATATGCAAGTGTGAAGAATATTGACTAACATGACAAGGTGACTTAATGGAGGTAGTCTTGAGTCTAGGGTCTTGGTTGTCTCATCTTGAATCTATTGAAGGAAGAATTTTGACAGGGTTTTCCCCAAAGAGGGGTGTTTCCCTGGCAACGTGCCTACATCTTGTGTCCTCTTCTATTTATTGCTTGGCATTAGTCTTGATGATAAGAAAAATATAAATCAAAAGAATGCATAATAATAACAAAAACATCACAAGATAATGTCATAATAAGAGAAATCGATTAGCTGCCACTCCTTGGATTTCTCAACATGGTATCATCGCTAAGTTCATGATCAAAGGCAGTTTGAAGACCACTTATACATCCTTGAAAGTATTCTCAGTAAATTTTTCTTGAAGAACATGTTAACGAACTAGTTCAAAAACACCTTGAAGAAAAAGGAGAAATTTGTTATATCTCAAGGTGACAAGTTCGGATCTAATTCAGAATAATAAACCACAGAAGCTCGGATTTCTCCCTGAAATGAGTTTGGATGTCACTGTTCAGAAACAAGTTCAGATAAGAAAATTTCAGAGATAATGCTTCGATGTCACAGTTCAGGAAAGAAGCTCGGGTAGGAGATGATCTCGGTGTCACCACAGGAACTATATTTTGCTGCTATCTAAAGAGCAATGATCTCGGGCTACCACCGTTCGTTGTTATCATAGTTATATGGATTCATCACAGTAATATGGGTTTTTTGTCATCACAACAAGAAGTTTTCATAACTTCGGTACCATTACAGTTCGAAGCTACCACAGTAACCTCATCTTAGTGATATCTCACAATCAAGATTTTGGTGCTCTCTCGGGAGAAAGATGTTATTATAGTGACTTCAATTCGGTATCATAGTGACCTCAATTCATTGTAACATATGATGAAGTCTTGATGCCTCCACAGTGACAAAGAACTCGGACTTGGCACTATTGCAATGATATGATATCATGAAGGAAAACCAACAGTAAACTTCAGTTCAATGTTGTTACAGTGGTGCCTATTACAGTGAATAAATCTTGGTAAAAAATCACAATGATGTCCATCATAGTTCTCGATGCCCATCACATTGGTGGTACCTATCACAGTCTAATTCGAGCTTAAGAATATGTTGAAGTACTAAATAAGGTCAAGACAGTAGTACTACAAGTTCAGTTGAAGGAAAGAAACTCAATATTGTTACCCGTGACCAAGGACAAGGCCATCTCCACATAAGAATCCAAAGTTTTGAAAAACTTTAAGTATTGTTAAGATGTACCGAGAAGTCCAATAACTTATCAAATCAAAGGTATGTAACTGCAAGGTATGTATGTTCATGAATTTCTAGATTTGCAATATATCTAATAATTCTTGCTTATAGCTAGTCTAGGGGAAAGATTGTAACACCTAAACAACATGCATCCTTATCTTCTAAGGTTTACAAGTAATCTAGGATGTCAAGTAGAATTCCTTGATTGAATGAAGGAGAGACTTTTATAGGATCCCATCCTCCATGGTTATGAAGGAGATCTAACTTGAGAAATTAAATCATGTTCATGGTATCACATGTTTTGCTTGAAAGTATGTATTACAGGTATAGAAGACCATAGCGTACACTTCAAGGAATTCCTACAAGGATTGTCAAGAAACATCTCCAGTTATGCCTTGAACCATACATTCTATAAAATTCTCTTCACCTTATTTCAAAATTTGTGTTACTAACATCGTTATGTCTAGCTTTCTTGAATCTAAAAGATTCTTGTTTAAGGTAATTCATCATCTGATAAATCTGCACACCTTATATCTCTGATTGTTTATATAAAAGAACCCAAGACAGGTTCTCCGGAAAACCTTAACCTAAGGGTATGATATAATGTGTGAAACCCTAAACCTACTTAGGGTCATTAATGAAGAAATTGCTATTCCGATTGATATATTGATGATGGCATGCTTGGGGTTTTGATATGATCATGGAAGCTCTAACTTATTGGGGTTGAAATGGTGTTGTTTGAAATCCCGAACCTTTGAAGTTTTGATATAAAAAGGGTTTGCCTTGTTATGAACCGAAACCCTAGGTTTTGGTTAGGTTTACAAGAAAAATCCTTGTTATGTACTTAAAGTCCTAGGAATGAAACCCTAGATGTGTGTTCATTTGGTTGAAACCCTACCTTAGTCTAGGTTGATATATGTATAATGTATTAATATTGTCTAACATATGATATGATTATGCATGATGGTAATCTCCTAGATATGTGTGCTGACCAAATTACTAATGGTCATAAGTCCTAGGGTTTGTAAACAAGCCCTAGTCAAAGTTTAAAGTTCTAGGATGATGATAGGAAATCTAGGGTTTACATCAAACCCTAATAGAAGTTATTATTGTTGATTAAGTTGTGTTTGATTGTTATAGCTCATGTATGAAATTTAGGGTTTACATAAAATCCTAGTGGGAAGTCTAATATATATGACTTCTGAAAGTTATTAGATACTTTTCTTTTCTTTTGACTTATTTCTAGGGATCGTTATATGAGAGAACTAATATTTTGTCATTTTGATTGAGTTGTTGATGTGATTTAGGGTTTGTAACAAACTTGGGCTAGAAATTGAAGTATTGAAGTATAGTCTCTTGATGATGATGTTTGTAAAGTCTAATGCTTCCGCTACTATAAGATTTTGTTATGACTAACTTGATGCTTCTATAGATCTGGTTGTACTTGACGTCTAAGTTGTGTAGGACCCAGGTACATCATATTCAAGTTGATAAAGATGTTTTCAATAGAAGATGATATGTTAAGCATGATGAGAAGGATGGAAGCCATGAAAGATTCTCCAACATCGAAGGAAGAAGTTGATCTCCCTAGATTAAGAGGGAGCCTGGATAAAAGAAGAAGTGATGGATATGGTTCTCTACTTCATGTGTCATGCACTAGACCGAGACTAACAGTCGTAAGTCTTAGTGAAGGCCATGAATAAGAATCATAGTCTTGATGAAAGAAATTGGGGAATTATTTGTTGAGATGTTGCTGTAAGAAGAAAAGCAGGACACGATAGAAGAATATGTTGTTGCAAGTGAAGGAGGAAAGAAAAGTGTATGATTGAGGAATCTTCTATCAAAAATTCAGTTGATAGTACTACTGTGTTGAGAAGCAACATCAAGTTGCTTGAAAGACCCCGGAGGTTTGTGTTTGTTTATGAACATGTGAAAGTATATTATTGATTGGGGTTGTGTTTGTACTATTGAGTTTTTTGAGTGTTAGGGTAGCATTGGATGTGCTCTAGCTCCCAAAATTTGTGGAGGGACTAGAGTACATAAGATCTCCAAGACCCAGAAAGGGATTTGGGAAATTCCATCCAGTTTGGAAGATAATTAATTAATTTATATTTTTAATTAAGGAACCTAACTCTAACTTAGGAAAATAAAAATATTAAAGGTAATTAATTAAAACATGTGATGGAAATGACTCAAGTCACAGGATAAAACTTCCTTTTAATCTGAGCCATTGATTCAAAATTAGATCCTGGTCGTTGGTTTCCCAACGAGAAAGTATAAAGTAAAAACTTGGGATCAGTTGGAGAACACACACACAGAAGCAGAGCACTGAGACTAATCTGAAATTCTAGGGTGGGTTTGCTAAGGATTTTCAGAAGTGTTTCAGCTACGAGGGGTAGTATTGGCTAAGGGGATGATCTGATCCCAGTGCCAAGAATTAGCAAGAGGCAAAGAGGCAGCAACCAGGAGCAGTGTAGAGGAGCAGGGCAGCAGCAGCAGTTGCATAGCGCAGAAGGCTTCAATCGTTATGCAGGGGCTATGCAAACCCAAAAAGGGTAGCGTTGAGCCAGTAGGAGACCTCCAGAGTTACGCAGAGGTCATCAAAGGCAACGTAGGGACTACGCAACCCTCTCTAGGCCAACGCAGAGGCTAGCAGGGCTAACGCAGGGGCTTCAGCTGCAGCGCTGGGGTTTCTAGAGGCAGAAAGTGGCAGAGTCCTGTAAATCCCGTTTGAGGGTGTGGATCAGTCAAGTTTTCAGTCTCCAGAACAGCAGGTTAGCTGCAGATCTATTTTTTCTCTGTCGAGTTAACCAGTGAGGTGTCCAGATTTGTTGTATTCAGAAACTACAGCAGCCAGAAGACTGGTTTTCCCGCATTGGGTTTTTCCGGGGACAGTTGTCCAGAAAATCTTGTGTGTCACTTTGTCTGTGTGCATGTATATTTTGCTTAGATCTGAATCTGTGAAAGTTTGTTATGTGTTTACTTCGATGTTAATCTGAATTTTCAGCATTAATAACTTGATTAAGTAGGAGAAGTATAACAAGATCTAACGGTAGGGTTTCTGCATAAAGTGATATTCAAAAATTTTCACATGGTATCAAAGCGATTGCAAATCTAGTACGATCACCAGTAGAAGACTAAAGAATCCTTGCTGCAGAAAGCAGCAGCAGCCGCAGAAAGCCTGACCAACAGAGGGAGCAGAGCCACGCAAAGGCCAAAGTGACGCGGTCTTCGCACAGGCCCACGTACTTACTGTGCAGAGGCTGTAATATTCCTACTTTAGCAAGTAGCTAAGGGAAATATTAAAATTTTGATTTTTGCACTTAGTAGTTGGATAAATGGGTAAGGAGGCCCATGCATAATAAAAACATGAATAAAACCCATTATAATGTGAAAGGAGATCATCACAGTAGCTGGATTTTACACTTATGGGTGTGAACAAGGGCAAATGGATGAGGACATAGTCAAATTTGACTAAGTCAACATGCATGCATGAAGAAGAGGAGATCATCAATAAAACCAGTTCAGTGTGAATAAGGATCAGCATAGACAGAAATTTGTGAGCTGGATTGATTGCACTTGATTGTGAAAAGGGATGAGGCAAATTAAGGAGGTCAACCTTGACCAAATCAAACAGCGTAGTATGGAGGAGTGGCCTTGATGAAGGTACAGCGTAATTTTGGAGGGAGATTGCTCATATGGAGTGGAAACCCTAATGGGTGGGACCCAAGGTGAGGAGGCTCACAAAGTTTATAAGGAAGAGGATGGCAACCATTTGCGGTTAGCTTGGATATTATTGATTTTCTCTGTTTAGACTATTTGACATCCTCTTGTTGTTTAGCAGAGCTGCAGTGTTGTTTAGCATAAGGATCTCCTGTTTAGGAATCCTTATCTTTTCTTGAGAGGCCTCAAGAAGGAGCATTGTACTGCAGTTTTCCACACTCAGGCTTGAGGCCAAGCATCCGCCTTCAGCCACAGCGTTATTTCTGCAAAGAATAGTGCTGTGTTGCAAGGTGTTGCAGTGGAAAGTCCCCAACACCACTTTCTCAGCTTATCTTTCTGAGGAGGGAGCTTCACTTTCTTTGCAAGATCTGCTAAGGAGGTTTCTGAGCATTATGTACATCTTGGCATGTGGCCAAAGCATTCTCCATCATTGACTACGCAGTCCTTGATAGGATCTGCATTATTTTTCATAATGTTGCAGTAGCAGGGTTTGAACCCTTGCTTGTGAGCTTATTCCTTGGAGGAAGGGCCAACCGTTCTCCCAGAAAGCTTTGTACATCATCCTCCTATTTCTTGTATATTTCAGCTATTTGTATTTAGAGCTACAGTGAACTGCGTTTTCCAGATCTAGATCTGCAGATCTGCTATTGTGTGCTTGTGCTCTCATGAAACCCCAGCCGGGTTATCTCTTTGATGTATGAAAGGAGATAGATCTCCATTTTCCTCCATGTTTTGATATAATAAACTCCAGATCTGTTATTGTATCATATTATATCTGAAACCCTCAGAAAATCACGTTGTATATGCTTCAGTAACTTTTTGTTGAGCTAAGTCATGGGATTTGGGCCATTTTAAGCCATACCGGGACCGGGAGGTCTGTTTAACTTAGCTAGAGTGATTTGTTTTTGCTCAAATTTGGTATGTGAGTCCCATATGACATATGCTAAGGGATCCCACCGTTATTTTCCTCTGTTATTATGCAAATAGCTGGGAATAACTTTTTTGGGGCTTAAAATGCTGCTTTTCCCCAACTTTTGGATCAGGAAATGATGTATAAGTTGCTGATGTGACATTAATTGATGCTAATGTGTTTTTTGACACATTTCATGAGTGAATAGAGTGCTTCTGCTCCAGCATTGTGTTTAGATATTGTTGCAGTCCCATTATTGGGCATTTTCCGGCCATTCTAGGTGTGAGAGGCTTGTTTATCTCACCTAGTTTGCTTGGTTTCTGATTTCCTCTTGGATTTGGATCTTAGATTATTAGATCTAAGAGATCCAAGGGCTAATTTTGTTTGTTGTAGCATACATTCCTGAAAAATGCGTTTTTCAGGCATGCCTTGCTAGCAATCCCAATTTGGGGATATTACAGTGGTATCAGAGCATAGTCTTGGCTCAGCCTGTGAGTTCCAGCCATCAGAGGGAGCAAGATCAGAATGATGGAGAGGATGAGTTTACTCTCATCACTTTTCAGATCCAGAAAGAACCTCTCCCATGATATTATGCTGATGAAGGAGAAGAGATGCCAAGAAACTCCTAAAGGGTTTCAAGAAGAGGAAGGACCATGCACTTCCTATTCTTATGAAGAAGAAGACCAGAAGCATGGAAGATACTTGGAATATCAGATTCTAAGTGAATACCTTGTTTAGTACAAGACTCAACCTAGAGCCTTCAAGGAGACTCTAGCCTTCCCACAGTTCATTCAACTAGAGGAAGAAAGGAGACCTTGCAGCACAAGAAGGATGAAGGGCAATAGGTTTCTATTGTCTACTTTTGATGGATCATCTTCAGTAAGGACTTGGACAAGAAGACTTGTAGCGTTCTTCCTACTACATCCAGTAGTAGAAAGAGAAGCAGTAAAGATTGCAGCGCTGCACATGAGGGGCAAAGCAAGCACTTGGTGGTTCAGCCACATAAGTCATGCAAGAGTATCTACTCTTGTAGATTTCACTCAAAGGGTGATCAAGAGATTTGATGAAGAACAATCAAAGTGGGAGGAGCCCTCACCATCTCTTGAGGAGGCTTATATCAGCATTGTCACAACCACGGAGGAGCAGCCTTCAACATCAGCAGTTGAGGGAGCCAATACAGTAAAAGAAAGAACTCTTGCAACCATGCAAGGTGTTTCCAAAGTCCAGCAAGGTATGATTGCATTTCCACTTTCTATTATTGCAGCAAATCTTTCAGAAGATTGTGGAAATATGTTGTTGTATGACCCAGGATCATCACTTACTGCTAATCTAGAGCAGCAAGGTTGCACTGCGTTGTCCAAGAGCAGCAGTGAAGAGATAAGGACCCATTCCTCATGGGAACATTCAAATGCCAGCTTCATTTAGGAAGCCATGGAGAAAGAGATGTCAAAGGGTAGACATCTTGAGATGAGAAACTCTTTCTCCTCTCTAGATGACACTCTCTCAATGAGCATGCCACAGCTCAAAGAGAGACTTGTACTTGCAGCAGATCCAAGGCCTCTTTGGTTTTGGAAGATCATGCATGAGTGGGAGGTCTCATCTGGAGATCCCATTGGAGGTGCACTTCAACATTGCATGAGGTGCAAAGTTCTCCAAAGGTTGGAGGAGCCTAGTGTCCTACCTTGGGAGGATACCAAGCAATGGCAGAATGAGATCCATCACCCACATTGGGATGAGTGGATGGCAGTATGGAGCAAGAGGTTTCCAAACCCCTTGCAAATCTATGATACAGACCAACAAGAAGCATGGCTACGCTGGTTGTTTTTGGGTGAAATTGGTAACTAGCCAAAAATTTCTATTTCTTTATCTCATGCCTTGAGTCTCACTGATAGGATGCACAAGAAGAAGGCATGGTTGTTGTGGCTGTTAAGGAGAGATTTTGGACATCATATGTCAAATCTTATGTCCATATATTTTCCTTTGTTTGAGATATATCTCATGGGCTCACATGTATTTATGCTTGAGATGTATTTCACGTATGTACAATGTTTTGGGAGGGAGGACAACTTCCCTATGATGTATGAGGGCGCTGGTTTGTCCTTCATTGATGAGACAACTCACATGTCCATCGATGTATTATTGTTCCATGATCTGCATTTTGATAATGCAAGAAGGCAGCAAGAGTCCTTGTTGCTATGGCTATTATTGAGAGAGTATGGGCTGAAATTTCTCCATACTCATCCTGATGTTTTAGGAGGAATGTATGGCACATTGTCTTGTTATTTTGATCATGTACAGCTGATATATATTGTTGTTTACTACCACATAGTAGATGAGCACTCATGCACAGCTAGTACTTTGTTGGAGGACAACTTGCCACATGACATTCTCAAGTAGCAGTTGGGAAAACTGCGTTGTATCCCTTGAATAGACCATTGGTATCATGGAACCACCAGCGTTTTTTTTATTTGGATGCCAAATGTTGATGAGGTGCCATTCATTTTGGATGGGATAGTTTGGGTCAGCATGATTCATGACATGGGAGATAGAACCTTTGGAGATCTATTCTTCTTCTTGCCACTTGAGGGCAACCTATTTGCAGCCCAAGATCAGTATGTACTCTACACTTGCCATGAGTGGAGAGGAGAACAGCATGAGGTAGGCCATCTTGCCTATCATGTTCAGTTATTCAGCCCACCTTCTTTGCGGGAGCCTAAGGTGGAGGAGATCTTTCATGAGTTGCCATGTTGGAGGGTGACTCATCTTGTATGGATGATAGCTTGGGGATGGAGGTTTTACATGCGAATGTTAGTTCCCAAACACATTTCAGACTCCATGCCTTGGGAGGAAGTTTTTCAGTTCCATCCTTGCAGTTGCTTGAGGACAAGCAACATTTGGGAGGGGAGGACTGTAATATTCCTATTTTAGCAAGCAGCTAAGGGAAATATTAAAATTTTGATTTTTGCAATTAGTAGTTGGATAAATGAGTGAGGCCCATGCATAATAAAAACATGAATAAAACCCATTATAATGTGAAAGAAGATCATCACAGTAGCTGGATTTTACACTTATGGGTGTGAACAGGGGCAAATGGATGAGGACATAGTCAAGTTTGACTAAGTCAACATGCATGCATGAAGAAGAGGAGATCATCAATAAAACCAGTTCAATGTGAACAAGGATCAGTATAGACAGACATTTGTGAGCTGGATTGACTGCACTTGAGTGTGAAAAGGGATGAGGCAGATTGAGGAGGTCAACCTTGACCAAATCAAACAGCGTAGTATGGAGGAGTGGCCTTGATGAAGGTACAGCGTAATTTTGGAGGGAGATTGCTCATATGGAGTGGAAACCCTAATGGGTGGTACCCAATGTGAGGAGGCTCACAAAGTTTATAAGGAAGAGGAGGGCAGCCATTTGGGGTTAGCTTGGATATTATTGATTTTGTCTGTTTAGACTATTTGGCATCCTCTTGCTGTTTAGCAGAGTTGTAGTGCTGTATAGCACAAGGATCTCCTGTTTAGGAATCCTTCTCCTTTCTTGAGAGGCCTCAAGAAGGAGCATTGTACTTCAGTTTTCCACACTCAGGCTTGCGGCCAAGCATCCTCCTTCAGCCACAACGTTATTTCTGCAGAGAATAGTGTTGTCTTGCAGGGTGTTGCCGTGGAAAGTCCCCAACACCACTTTCTCAGCTTATCTTTCTGAGGAGGGAGCTTCCCTTTCTTTGTAAGATCTGCTAAGGAAGTTTCTGAGCATTATGTACATCTTGGCATGTGGCCAAAGCATTCTCCATCATTGACTGCGCAGTCCTTGATAGGATCTGCGTTATTTTTCATAGTGTTGCAATAGCAGGGTTTGAACCCTTGCTTGTGAGCTTATTCCTTGGAGGAAGGGCCAAGCCTTCTCCCGGAAAGCTTTATACATCATCCTCCTATTTCTTGTATATTTCAGCTATTTGTATCCAGAGCTCCAATGAACTGCGTTTTCCAGATCTAGATCTGCAGATCTGCTATTGTGTGTTTGTGCTCTCATGAAACCCTTACCGGGTTATCTCTTTGATGTATGAAAGGAGCTAGATCTCCATTTTCCTCCATGTTCTGATATAATAAACTCCAGATCTGTTATTGTATCATATTATATCTGAAACCCTCAGAAAATGACGCTGTATATGCTTAACTTTCTGTTGATCTAAGTCATGGGACTTGGGCCTTTTTAAGCCATACCGGGACCGAGAGGTCTGTTTAACTTAGTTAGAGTGATTTGTTTTTGCTCAAATTTGGTATGTGAGTCCCATATGACATATGCTAAGGGATCTCACCATTATTTTCCTCTGTTATTACGCAAATAGCTGGGAATAACGTTTTTGGGGCTTAAAATGTTGCCTTTCCCCAACTTTTGGATCAGGAAATGATGTATAAGTTGCTACTGTGACATTAACTGATGCTAATGTGTTTCTTGACACATTTCATGAGTGAATAGAGTGTTGTTGCTCTAGCATTGTGTTTAGATATTGTTGCAGTCCCATTATTGGGCATTTTCCGGCCATTCTAAATGTGAGAGGCTTGTTTATCTCACCTAGTTTGCTTGGTTTCTGATTTCCTCTTGGATTTGGATCTTATATTATCAGATCTAAGAGATCCAAGGGCTAATATTGTTTGTTGTAGCATACATTCCTAAAAAATGCGTTTTTCAGGCATGCCTGGCTTGCAATCCCAATTTGGGGATATTACAGAGGCAGTGCAAAGACAACGTTGGGACTGTTTGCTCAAGTAGAGGCCAACAAGGGTTACGCAGATCTGAAGCCGTTGTTGATTCAGAGTGCTGAAAACAGTGCTGCAGAGCTTCAGAAGTTGCAAGTGGGGTTAAATTTCTGAAGATTCAGAATTTAGCCTAAGCACTAGGTGACAAAGAGCGGGAGAACAGCTTCTCAGAGAGTTTCCAGCCAAAGAAATCTGCGGATCGATCAAAGAATCGCACAGAGCTAATTCGTTTGATTTGGAAAACTTCCAAGAGAGGAGGTTAGTTGTCAGAGGGAGCAGAGGGTGCATGTTTCAACAAGGACCCTAGATCCAAATCTCTAGCATAGAGAGGAGGAGTTCTGATAGATTTGCTGAGAAGATGGCACCTCACGGACTACGTGATCAGGATAGGTTGGACGTTCTGTCCAAATTTGCAGTCTGGAAGGCTAGAATCCTGGTAGTCATGGAGCCATATGGTCTAAGGGACCATGCAAAAAAAGTCCTGGCCACACCAACCAATGTTGCTCTCCTAGCGATGCATGAGGAAGCTGCAGCACATGCTAAACGCTTCATAATAGATGGGGTTAAGGATCATATAGTTCCACACATAGCCGACAAGAAAACGGCTCAAGAGATGTGGAAAGCCTTGACTGTCCTATATGAGGGAAGATTCGTCCAAAGGAGAATGCTTCTGGAGAACCAGATGTGGTTATTCAAGATAGCCAAGGGAGAAGAAATTGAGCCATTCCTTTCCAGATTACAAGCGATCACAGATCAGTTGTCTACCATGGGAGCTAAGGTGGAGGATGGTGTGATGGTGAGGACTGCACTCAATGCGGTCACAGAGGACTGGGAAACTTTTGTCCAAAGTATCTTAGGCAGAGCGGACCTTTCCAACTAAGACAGTATGTGGGCGATCCTCTGTCAAGAAGAACTACGTTGGTCAACCAAGAGACAGTACAGCACAGGATCAAGTAAGGTGAAGAAGGAAGAGGAAGAAGATGCAGCCTTGGCATCAAAGAGGCGGCAAGGGAAGAAGAAGCGTGATCTATCCAAGATCAAGTGTTTCTAGTGTGGCGAACTAGGACATTTCGCCAGCAATTGTCCTCAGAAGAAGAAGGACAAGGAAGCTTCTACTTCCAAGGCTGTTGTGGGGGCAATGGTTCTGAAGATGACATAACCATGAGCGCTCATGAACCACGAAAGTGAGGCGACATGGATCTGTAAAGCAGCTACAGATTGATGGCGGTGTTGACCACTCTTTGTCAACGATCCCATAGCAATACACCCCTTTTTTCGCAAAAGGGATCTATCATGTTCGAGTGTTTGTGTCGTTCAGTTTTCATCATTCAGTCGACAGTTTTGTAAAAAATGTAAACCCATTTTGCATATCTATAATGTAAATGATCTCAGTAAATCCATCATGTATGTAAAAACCTAGGTAAGCCTAGTATTTTAGTCACGATTTCTATCCTAGAAGGTTTTTCGTCTCATTGATTCATTTGTGTTTCTCGACACAAATGATTGGAAGAGCTTTTCCCCTCCAGCCTTACCCCAAAGCTAGGGTGGATTTTGTCGTCAAGATACTAAGTGAGTCCTAGTATCTTTTATCGAGTCTTTGTAAAGTAATCTGGGAATGATCCTAGCTAATTGGCTAGATCAATTTATTACAGATTACTAGGTTTACTAGATCATATTTTGAGTCGCATTTTTAGGTAGATTATTGAGGGTCTATTACGAATGGTTGTTCCCCTCATGGTTTAATGTATTAATCTTATGTAAAGAGGGTTGGAAAAAAATTAATCCCCTCATGAGTCAATTAATTAAATTTTCTGGCCAAATTAAATTAAAAATCCTAAGTCGGAAATTTAATTAATTTTATGTCCTCGGTCGAATTAAATTCTTCAAAGGCAAAATTCGTGGGTCCCTAAAAAATAAATTTTTAAAGGTCCCAAGCCAAGGGAATATTGAAAATTTTGAGAAATTTTGGACCCTTGGGCCTTGGTAGTTAAGTCAAAGTCAAATTTTTAAGGTAATTAACTCAAAAATATTATTTTTGAGTTAATTAAAAAGGAATTAATTGAAAATTTCGAAATTCCTCAAAGAATTATAATTCCGACGGATGAGATTAAAAAATAATCAAGTCCTTTTCGACGGTCGAGATTACTTTGACAGAGATCAAGCGAACTAGCCGTTCAAGGTTTTACCTATAAATTAGAGGTCAGTGTCAACCTGATTTTTCATCCAATCCCCTGATCGTGTACTAGCTCTTGAAGCTCTCCTGTAATACTTTTTGGAATAATACAAACGAAGTCTTCGGGGTTTTATTTGATGGTCGTGTTCCTCTTCAGCATTTTATGGTAAACTTGTTCTTCATATTCTGCTGGTAATTATTTTAACGAATTGTTGATTAATGGCTCTTGTAGAGTAATTTATTGCACATATATCTTGCTTAAGTTACTGGATTTATGGTAAAAATTTTAATTGGATTGAGTTAGCAGGTATCTCTGACTCTTGAAAAATTCATTTTTACCTTATTTCTCTATTGATTTAACAGTTTAACTTTAAGTGTGCGAAAATCTCTCGGATTTATAATTGGCCATTTAGGGAAGTCCTCGATTGGACCAGCTAACTCCCAAGGAAATAAGATATGAAAAACCCTCCAGATCTAATTCCTCGGGCTTATCTTGAATTCTATTTTTGCAGGGTTTTTCTAGAGCTTGTGCCTAAATTAAAAACTTATCTTAATTTTTATCGAATTTAAAGTTAGATCTGACTAGTAAGAGACTTAGATCTTTAGATGTGGGAGCGAAGTCAGACTTACACTCCTAAAATTTGACAAATCTGCAACTCTTGTGCATAGATCTGTAAATATATTGTATAGATTTGTATTTTTCATAGTGTAAAAATTTTAGAATTTTCTTTTAGTTTTCTGATTTCCAACTCGGGGTTGGGGTTTCATTTTAGATTTTTGTATATTTGCTGGGATTTCTGGTTTTGTGCAAGAAACATTTGAGAGTTTCAAAGATTTTTTTTTTTTATCTGAGACAAATTTAGGCCCTGGAGGGTAAGATCTAATTTCAAGATCGGAATTTTGCAGGAATTTCCCACCAAGGGCATCAAATTAGAGAAGTTGCAGATCTGGTTTTTATCATAAATTTTTTGGTTTTAGTAGAGATAAAATTTTAAAAGTTTGAAATGAAAATTTCTTCAGATTTTGGGAAAATATTTTTCGATTTCTTCAGATTTTGAAAAATATTTTGCGTTTTTCCTTGTCCCTATCTGTGGTCGAATTTTTCTTGTTTTGCTTGCTCGCTGTCATTGCCACAGCCTTCTCTATGTGCATTTTTTTTTGCTCTTTGCTCTCAAACCTCCTTTCTGCTCTACACATTTCCTTTCCCTTCCACGTTGCCTTGCTTGCTCCGTCGGCTCCTCCCTCATGCTCCGTTGCCGGCTCCTGCAATCCCCATCTATCTGCACATTCCCTTTCCTTTCCACTTCCTCACGCATTGCTCGATTCCTTTTCCTTCACGCTGCCAAACTCCATCGCATTTCCGTAGCTTCATCTCTCTCCGTCCAACCTGCAACCCTCACTTCAGTTTCCTCTGCCTACGTTTTCCATCCCTTCATTCCCTCACAGTCGCACTGCATCCTCGCCGCTGCTATCTCCCTCCGCGTTCATTCCTGTCGGCTGCTCCTCGACTAGCGTCTTTCCCCGTCGGCGACGGCTACCTCTACTTCCTCATGCTGCCGCTTTTCTCTTTGGACCTGCATATAGCTAAATCAAAAACAAATAAAACATAACTTTTAAACTCTGATTTTTAATTTTTTCATAACATTTCGATTTTTATTTTTTATTTTTTTTTAGTTTGACATTTAAAAAACTTTAAAATTTAAAACATCAACATAACATTCTAAAAATTTAAAAATAACATTTCTATTTTTATTTCTTTTTAATTTGTATAGTTAGTTTTAATTTTGAAATTTTTTTTCATTTAAAAATAAAAATAAAAGATTTATTAACCTTTAACATTAGAAATTGTTTTAATTTTTCTAAATTTCTCTTTTTTCTCTTTTTTTTTATAAAATTCAAAGGCGAAATTAAGGTTTTTAATGTGGTAAAATTCCAAAGCGAAATTCTTTTAATTCTGGAATGATTCCTATAGTTGATGCAATTTTTTTTATTTTTTTTTTTTTAAGTATCCTATGTTTGACTATAGAGAAAATTTAAATTTTGGATTTGCATTATCTTTGAACATCGTTTAATCCATAAAGTGTTTGACAAAGTGTTTATTTAGCATTAAAATTTCATGGTATATCTTGATGAATAATCACTGAGATTTAAGTACTAGTTAATTTCATATGCTTCAGATGGGTTTGATGATCATTGGCATCTGAATTTTTTAAACGTTTTATATCGATTAAAATTCCATAAGGTGTGATTAAGTCTTGTTTCATTTACTTGAATTTGGATATATATTGAATATAGGTTCAACTACATATATTAATTTAAAATGGATTATAAGATAAAATAATAAGAAATCAACATCAGTGAACATCGAAAATACCATCACAGACATGGACACTGCAAGGAGAAATTATAAGATTTAGTTGTGACATGAAGTTATGAGTTTTGATCTATGGACTTGATCAATGGCTATAAGGTTCGATGAGGCTCACTGAACCTCAACATTTTTTTAAGGTTCACCAAAATTCGAACCTCAAGCTTAAAGTTCAACGAACATTGTGACATAGAGTGCAGAGACCCACACCAGAGGTTTGTGCAAAGCTTCAGGGTGAAGTAGTTTTGGACTAGAGCACATTCCTCGCTAAGATGGAGTGTTGGGTTTTTCAAGTGTTGGGGTAGCATCGGATGTGCTCTAGCTCCCAAAATTTGTGGAGGGACTAGAGTACATAAGATCTCCAAGACCCAGAAAGGGATTTGGGAAATTCCATTCAATTTGGGAGATAATTAATTAATTAATATTTTCAATTAATAACCCCAAGTCTAACTCAGGAAAATTAAAATATTAAAAGTAATTAATTAAAACATGTGATGGAAATGACTCAAGTGACACGTATCAAGCTTTCTTTTAATCTGAGCCATTGATTCAAGATTAGATCATGGTCGTTGGTTTCCCAACAAGAAAGTATAAAGGAAAGGCTTGGGGTCAGTTGGAGAACACACACACAGAGGCAGAGCATTGACACTAAGTTGAAATTCTAAGGCGGGTTTGCTATGAATTTTCAGAAGTGTTTCAGTTGTGGAAAGGGGTAGTATTGGCTAAGGGGATGATATGATCCTAGTGCCAAGATTCAGTAAGAGGCAGAGAGGCACCAACCATGAGTAGTGCAGAGGAGCAGGGGCAGCAGCAGCGGTGTAGCGCAGAGGGCTTCAGTCGCTACACAGACCCCAGAAAGGGCAGTGCTGAGCCAGCAAGAGACCTCCAGGGTTACGCAGAGGCCATCCAGGGCAGCATAGGGACTACTCACCCAGTCTCGGGTTACACAGCCCTCTCCAGGCCAGCGTAGAGGCACGCAGAGGATAGAAGCGCTAACGCAGGGGCTTTAGGGGCAGTGTTGGGGTTTCTAGAGACAAAAAGTGGTTGAGTCCTGTAAATTCCACGTGAGGGTGTGGATCAGTCAAGTTTTCAGTCTCCAGAACAGCAAGTTAGCTACAGATATATTTTTTCTCTATCAGGTTAACTAGTAAGGTGCCCATATTTGCTATATTCAGTAACTACTTAATAATATAAACCCTCCTGCAGCTAGAAGATTGGTTTTTCCGCATTGGGTTTTTCATGGACAGTTGTCCAGAAAATCTTGTGTGTCACTTTGTCTATGTGAATGTATCTTCTCCTTAGATCTAAATCGGTGAAAGTCTGTTAAGTGTTTACTTCGATGTTAATCTAAATTTTCAGCATTAATAACTTGATTAAGTAGGAGAAGTATAACCAGATCTAACAGTAGGGTTTCTGCATAAAGTGATATTCAGAAATTTTCACATGGTATCAGAGCGATTCCGGATCTAACAGGATCACCAGCAAAACACTGAAGAATCCTTGCTGCAAAAAGCAGCAGCAGCCACAGAAAGTCGGACCAGAAGGACAGCGCAACAGCAAGGGAGGAGAGCCACTATTAATTTTTGACAACTAGGTCCAAACTCCATGTTGTGATGCTCAGATGAAGATGCCAATATTTTTATTGGATTCCTCTTTCGAAGAGGTGCAAGATCGATCTAAAGATCACCCTGATCCGATGAGCAGAACATTTATTTTGAATTAATTCCACTTATGTGCAAGGTCGGCCAGAATTGAAATGTAGGCTTGAAGCCCTAGCAGATGTGTCACACACCCTCACTAATGGATATATATAGGTCAACATTGGATCATTTCATCCATCACTCACCACACATTCTCTCTCATCATCTAATTGGTTCGATAACCTTGGAGGCTCTTCTTCTGTCACACGTGGGAAAACGCAGCAAAGGAAATTTATGTTTTTAACCTAGGGTTTCAGCGCAGATTTGACCAGCGTTGACTTTGGTCAACTCATGGTCAAACTGACCCTAATCTCTCCCAAAATTATGATTTTTGCAATCCGCATTTATTGGCATAGAAATCGAGGCTAGACATTGACTTTGACTGGGCTGCGTTGACTTTTGCTGCTACTGGTTTTGTGATGACCATTGACTGGGACAGCATTGACTTTTGTTGACTTTGGGTTGACTGATATAGAGTTGTCCGAGAGGGTTGTGTGACACATTCTAGTTGGCTGACCGTATTGAGACTTTGCTGGTTGAAGCATCTTGTTGACCGCCACAACACACCACAACACATATATTTTGTTGATCAAGTTAAGTGTATTCTTTTGTCGATCTATTGGTATGTTCTATCAACATTTTACTTTCTTGTTTATGTGATTGTTGTTTGATATTGGGGATAAAAGTAAAATTGCATCAAGCATAGAACATCTACAAAAACTTACATGGTATCAGAGCTGAGGTGAAGACAAAGCCCAAGTTTGTAGCAATCACCGAAGAAAAGCATGGGTTTCTCAAACTATAATGGGTTCAACGCTGATGACAAATTCACTGGGAAGGAAGACTTCCATGCCTGGAAGATGAATTTGGATCTAATGTTGGAAGACCAAGATGTCATGGACTATGTGTAGGGTAAAATCCAAGAGCCTCCATCATCTGCACCTGCTGCCACCAAGTCAAAATATAAGAAAGGGGAAATCAAAGCAAAGTTGATGATCCGGGATTCAATTCATAAGAGTCTGGTAGCCTACATCCTGAGTTGGGCACATCCAAGGAGATGTATGATAAGTTGGTCAAAATGTTCAAGGCCAACAATGCAAATCAAGTCCTTTTCTTCGAGAACCAACTAAAGAATCTGAAGAAAGGCAGGGATGAATCCGTCCAATCATATTTTCTGAAGTTGATAGAAATCAGAAATAATCTTCTGGCCATTGGGAAAACAAAAGTCGATCGAGAAATGGTTCTCACCGCACTTGGAGGTCTCTCCTCTGAATGGCATGTATTCAATACTACCATTCTCAATAACAATGTGATACCTGATTTTGATGAAGTATTATCGAGTTGCGTACAAGAGGAAACAAGGATGAAGGAATATGAAAATGAAGGTAATGTTGCCTTCACTGCGCGTGCTAAGAAGAAGAACAATGGTGATCCAAGGAACAAAGGAAGAGCAGGGGCCCAAGGAAAGAAAGGAAAGTGTTACACATGTCACAAGACCGGCGACTATGCTAGAGAATGCCCTTTCAAGAAGGATTCCCCTGATGACGATGACAACAACAACAACCGGAGGAATGGCAATCAAAGTAACAACAGGTTCAAAGGGAAGAGGAAGGCTCCCTCTGGTGGAAATGGGCAACCTTTCAAAAGGTCGAGAAATTCTAGGTATGAGGAATCTAATGTTGTTGATGATAAAATAAATGAATTCATTCTTGTATCTGCCCTCTCTGCTACATCTCCACCCGACACTCTGGATGTCTGGTTGATTGATAGTGGTGCCTCAAGGCACCTCACTGGGTTTAAGGAAGCACTTTCTGATATGGTTGAGAAGGATGTTAATCTGAAAATTATCCTTGGAGATAATGCCACATATCCCGTGAAAGGGACAGGGACTGTGACCCTCCACTTATCTCAAGGTCAAGTCCTCCGCTTGCAAGATGTACTATATATACCTGATTTGAAGAAGAACCTTGTGTCTATTTCAGCCATGGAGGACAATGGTTTCAATGTGGCATTCGTTGATGGGAAGGTGCGCATTTGGAAGAAGATTTTCAAGAAAGCTATCACGATTGGTTTTAGAGTTGATACACTCTACCAGGTTGGAGGAAGTCCACTGGGAGCGATGACATGTAATACTATCCGACAGATTGAACTATGGCATCGGCGGTTTGAACACCTTCATTATAAAGCCCTTCCCGAAGCAAGGAAGATGGTGATGGGGATGCCCGAGTTCAAAAATGATCATGAAGGTGTATGTCAGGGTTGTGTCAAAGGAAAGCATACAAGGGGACCTTTCCCCTCAAGTGTCACAAAGACATCTAATGTCTTGCAATTGATACATTTTTATTTGTCTGGTATGCGGCCTGTGACATCTTTGGGAGGATGTTCTTATTATATGACGTTCATAGATGACTTCTCTCGCAAAACCTGGATATACTTCTTGAAGAAGAAGGATGAGACTTTCATGTGGTTCTGTATCTTCAAAGCCTTGGTGGAAAATCTAACAGGGAAGAAGATCAAGATTTTGAGGACCGATAATGGCACTAAATATGAGACGAACGAGTTTAATAACTTTTGCAGAGAAGCAAGCATCAAGAGGGAAACCACAATTGTATATACTCCTGAGCAAAATGACGTTGCTGAAAGAAAGAACGAGACCATTGTGGAAGCTGCCCATGCCATGCTATGTGACCAAGGTCTTCTGAAGTTTATGTGGGGAGAAGTTGTGAACACTATTGTGTACATACAAAACTGATGCCTGCATTCTGCTCTGGACTCCAAAACTCTCGAAGAGGTTTTCTCTGGTAAAAAACCTGACGTCTCACATTTTAGAGTTTTTGGTTGTCCTGTTTATTTTCATGTGCCGAAAGAGAAGAGGAGCGAGCCGGATGCTTCTGGGAAGAAGGGAATGTTTGTGGGCTACAGCGAAACTTCGAAGACCTATAGAGTCTATGTGCCTGGTCAAAGGGAAGTGGAGATATGCCACGATGTTACCTTTGATGAAGATGCTTCCCTCAGAAAAGTAATCAATCTTCCGAGCTCTGAGGAAGATCATGAAGTAAGGGCTGGAAATCAGGAAGAACCGAAGGATGAGACGATGCCCGATGTTGAAGGACCGATGGACCTTATTGATCCACCTCCTTCAATGAAGAGAATACCATCATGGCTCAGGGATACTCTCGAGGATGCCAAGAGACATATGGCCCCAAGGGGGACGTTCTGTGAAAGCAAGAAGCCGAATAGATACCAAGGGTATCTAGCAGCCATGAGTACAATCGTACAATTTGAGCCTGGATCCTTTGAAGAAGCCATAAAGCATCAAGTCTGGAAAGATGCTATGCACGAAGAATATGAGTCCATTATGAAGAATGATGTCTGGGATGTGGTTCCGAGACTGGAGGACAAAGCAGTTGTCACCTCGAAATGGTTCTATAAGATCAAGCATGGATCTGATGGTAGTGCTGAAAAGTTCAAGGCAAGATTCGTTGCCCCTGGCTTCTCTTGGAAGGAAGGCATAGACTATGATGATATATTTGCACCTGTGGCTCGATATACCACCATTCGATCTATCATAGCCCTTGCTGCTACGCAAGGATAGAATCTTCATCAGATCGATGTGAAGACCACATTTCTACATGGTGCAATAAAGGAAGAGGTGTATGTAGAGCAACCTCTGGGGTTCGAAGTCCAGGATCGAGACACCCATATATGCAGGTTGAAGAAAGCTCTCTATGGGTTGAAGCAAGCACCCAAGGCTTGGTACGAGAGGATAAATAGCTACCTGATGAAACTGGGCTTGACTCGTAGTAATGTTGATCTGAACCTTTACTTCAAGGTTGATAGAGAAAAGCCTCTCATTCTAGTGTTGTATGTGGATGATCTCTTCCTGACAGGTGCTAACCCTCTCATTCATCAGTGTAAGAGGGAGCTCACTTTTGAGTTCGAGATGAAGGACCTAGGATTGATGCATTACTTCCTAGACCTGGAGGTCTGGCAGAGACCTGGCAAGATTTTCCTTTCTTAAGGAAAATACATTGTGAAGTTGCTAGAAAGATTTGGAATGGTGGACCGTAAGTCCGTGTCGACACCGATGGAGCTCAACTTTAAGAAGTTGAGTGGCAGTACTGCTGGGCTCGTGCTAGCAAATCCTACTGAGTATCGTCAACTCGTAGGGGCCCTGATGTTCTTAGTGAACACCCGTCCGGACGTATGTTTTGCCGTGAACACTTTGAGTCAACACATGGTTGATCCTCATCACATTCACTGGGTTGGTGCCAAGAATTTGTTGAGATATTTTCGGAGCACGATAAACCATGGGCTGAGAACACTATCGGGAGCATGACACTCCATGGATATACTGATGCCGATTGGGTTGGCAATGTGCTGGATCGCAAGAGCACATCTGGATGCTGCTTCACACTTGGGTCTGCTTCGATATCTTGGATGAGCAGGAAGCAGAATTCGGTGGCTTTAAACACCGCTGAGGCCAAATACATTGCAGCGAGTATGGCCTGTTATGACGCAGTTTGGTTGCGAAAGCTCTTTAGTGAGTTGTTCGGGCATGTGCTAGATACCACTGTTATCCCTTGTGATAACCAGAGTGGGATTCGGTTGTCCGAGAATTATGTGTTCCATGATTGGTCCAAGCATATTGATATCAAGTACCACTTTATCGGGGTTATGATACAGCAAAGTGCCGTAAGGCTCGATCATATAGGAACCATAGTATTAAAAATCAGCCGGTTTGAACCAGAAACCGGTCAGAAGGTCAGTCGGTCCAAACCAGTGGGAAAACTAGGTTATACCCCCCCTGTCGCCTGAGAAAACCGGTTAACCAGTGCTGATCGGCGGGTTAAGGACGAAACTGGCTGGTTTATGAATAAATCGGTCGGTTTCGTCCTTAACCGACTAGTTTATGAATAAATCGGTCAGTTTCGTCCTTAATCGGCCGATCAAAGCCTACGGGGACCCACGCACGGCCAGCAATGAGGTTTAGGGCTGATATGGAGGGAAGGCGAGGGTTGTTTCCCTCCAAAAACACCCTCCCCAATCTTTTATAAGCATGGGAAGCCTCTCCTTTGTCTCACACCATCTCATTTGCAATTTGTGAGTTTGATTGAGAGCTTGGAGAGTGTTGAGTGTTTGTTGGAGCAGTGATCTTGGAGGCTTGGAGTTGGAGTTGGAGTTATCTCAGAGATAGTTTGGAGCTGTCAGTAGAGTTGGCATCTTCAAGAGGACACTAAGGAAGCTAGTTTGCATTGCCAGGTAAGGATTTTCACTTGAAAAATCCATCATTTCATTGTTGTTCATGTATTTATTTTCTCATTTGTTTAGCTATGCTATTGCTCTCAAATCTCTAGTCCTGACTCCTATCATCTATGCTATCAAATTTTGTATGTTTGAATGTGCATTTTGTTTCGTAAATTTAGCCTTAGTTGTCCATTTATCTTAGCTGCAATTTTTTTTAAATGGAAGATTTATATCCAAATTTCAATTATTTCAAGTCAAGATGGCTCCAAAAACGAAGGACAGTGCATGGGCCCATTGTGATGTGGTTGATGGAAAGATAATATGCAAATTTTGTGAAAAATGTATTGAAGGTGGGGGTATTCTTAGATTGAAACAACACTTGGCTGGGATAAGAGGCCAAGTAAAGCCATGTGATGCACCTAATGAAGTGATAGGTCCGGTTAGGGCAGAATACCTTGCCAAGTTTGAAAAGTTTGAGGAGACTAAGGCGAGGGAGAAGGCCATCCAAGATGAAATTGCAAGGAAGAGGGAACTAATAGAAATGATGAGAGAGAGTGGGTATGATGATTATGAGATTCAAGACTCCACTTCTATCCCTTCCACCAATCACCCCTTTCACTATGTTCCTCCTGTTGGCCAAAAATCAAAACCAACAAAGAGACCCAACCTCCAGAGTTATTTCTCATCCACTGCTAATCCCACAACCAAGTCATCAACCCACTTTGGATCAACATTGGAAAAAACAAAGCAAAGAAACTTCTTATCAATACATTGCTAGATGGTGGTATGATTCAGATATCCCATTTAATGCTACTCGCTCACCTTATTACCAAGCTATGTGGGACTCTGTTTTAGCTACAGGAAAGGGCTTCAGAGGCCCTACTGTGCATGACTTGAGGGAATCTCTTTTGCAACAAGAGATTTGTAATATTGATGAGTATTTGGTTGAATATAAAGAGTCATGGCTCAAAACAGGTTGTTCCATCATGTCAGATGGATGGACTGATGGAAAGAACCGCACTATCATTAACTTCCTTGTTTCTTGCCCTCGAGGAACAATGTTTTTGAGATCAGTTGATGCATCTGATAAGGTGAAGGATGCAACCCTTCTATTTGAGCTTTTGGATGAGATTATTCAGGAAGTGGGGGAGCAGAATGTTGTGCAAGTCATCACAGATAATGCCTCAAACTATGTTCTTGCTGGAAAGTGTTGGAAATATTGTCATTGATGGAAAAGGAGAAGAAAGGAGCAGCACCTGAACAATCACTAAGGCAAAAGAACAAAGAAGAACCAGCAATAAGACAAAGGAGATAGACAAGGAGCAGAGGAAGCAAAGGCAGCGAATTGAAGTAGAAGCAACAGATGAAGCAGAGGCAGCGGAGTTGCAAGACACAGCAAGGGCCAGAGATTATACAGAACAAGTTCAGGAGAGAAATGCGCACTTTAATACAAAACAAGCTCAGGAGGAACAACAGCAGCAAGGACCGTAGATCAAGGCAGATCAACGGCGACAATCACATCGGCAGAGACCGAAATCACAAAACACAAGGCAAGTGTTTGTATTTGCGATGCGATGATATGAGTTTGCATTGTAATTAACTTTGGTTTGAGTGCTTTATTATAACGTTCCGAAGGTTGTCACATGGGTACAAAAGAGTTCCATTAAAGCGATGTATTGCCAAAACATTTCCAAAGGTGTTAACGCTATTCCTAAGGTCCAGTTAAACAAACAAAGGTAATTAAAGTGGGGCCCACAAGGAAAGTGGTTTTTGGGAAACCATACCTTTGGTTTCGCACAGCTTTTGAGCCATGAGCGGTTTATTCCATTTGGAACGCGATTGTATCATATTACGACACGTCAAAACCGCCTATTTCGCGTAATTTTTTAGAATTAAAGGTCAGGGGTCGAAGTAACGCGATAGCCGTCTGATGTGATGTAGCGAAGATCCAACGATGATCGCATGGGAAAAGTGCATGGACGTTTGGGAATGTTAAACAGCAGGTATACTATGAATGCGATATCCGTCGGATCAAGACCGGTGAAGATCTAACGGTGGTCGCATCACGCGAAAGGCGAAGTCTTAATGTTAAGGCTTAAAGCGGAAGTGTTGAAGATCGACAGCGGAGATCTTATCGAAGATATAAGATCGACGATGGAGATCTCATCGCATCGACGATCTCTGATCGCATCGGCGCAGCGGAAGAGTAAGGGAACGAACCACTGAACCTTGCGATTGCGATGGTGCGATCCAATCGCAACCGTTAGATCACGGTTATTTGTAACCATTGGATCGAGCGCTGAGTTGGTTGATAGCTGGTGGGACCCTTCGCTCATCGCATCGGCAGAAATCAGTGGCCAAAGGCACATCGGACAATAGAAGGTTGCGATTGCGATAGCGATAGTGTGATGGAATGTCAACCGTCGGATTTAGAAAGTTAAATGAGGTAGAGTGCCTCCGTAGTGTGGACTCCATGTAAAAGAAAAGCTTCCGCAAATGAATCTTTGTCATTGGGTCCTAAAACAAAGTTTGATATATTAACATAGGGTTTAATATATGTTGGCACCGAGGTTTTTAGACCAAAGTTGAAGGATGAATAAAGGTGAGCCGGTAAGTATATATGAGCCAATATATATATCAATGCAGTGTGGGGCCATCGCATCGGCGTGGAGGCAGAGCAATGGAACAAGCCATTGAAGTTTGCGATTGCGACGGTGCGATTTAATCGCAACTGTCCGATCGGCGGTCATCGCATTGGATTCATCACATCGGAGTCATCGCAAAGTGTGTCATCGCAATCAGAAGTCATCGCAGGGGGTTCATCACATCGGATTATTGCATCGGTCAAGAAATCTTCGCATCAGAGTTATTTCATCGCATTGGCGGATAGAAAGAGTTCGGCAAGTGGGCCCGAAAGGTTAACTACTGTGTTAAAAAGGTCTATTATTATATAGCCGAGAGAGGGTTTAAACTTTGATTAAAGCGTAATTATATAACATTCCCTAAAGTTTTAATATTGTCTCCGAAAGGGTTATTTAACAGAGTTTTATCAAAGTGTTGAGCTCCGACCTTAATCCCGAAGTTTTGAACATGGGTTAAAAGGCTTCAATTATTCATTTCCGATAGTTAAACGTGATAAGTTCTGGAGGGTTTAACAAGGTCATTTCATATGGTAAGTCTGCAAAGTAGATTTTGGCTATGGTTGGAACCATGAAGGTTGAAGAAAGCCTCCGCATTGATAAAGCTGCCAGATTTAGAACATAATTTGGGAAATGCATTCTACATGCATAGAAAGCAGGAGAGTATGCAGCACTGTTACACTACAGCAGCAGAAAAGACAAACATACAATGAACCGAGAACTAAAAGGGTTGAATGAGATATGTCTGTTGCAAATGTAAATGTAAATGTTTTAATTAATTTTACATTGCATGTGAACCATATCCACGTGGACCCCCAAGGCCCCCTCTCTAAGTTACAACGTCAAGCTACTAGGAAAAAGAACACTTTATTATAAAGTGAGGTGACTAAAGTGAGGTAACCCCTCTTATTTCTCACTTTATTTATTATTTCTATCTAAAGCAGCAAAATAACACAAAAATGCAATATTCCAATTAGCAAAGCTAATTGGGAATATTACAGATGCAAAGGCAAGTTTCCGTGGGCAAAGGAATACCCCACTGTAATATTGAAATGTATACATATTGTTATATTTTTCCGATGTGCTAGGCAAGAAAATGAGAAGGTGGAAGGCAAAGAGTCATACCTGTTCATTTCGAATTCCCTGTGGAATGCAAACAGTGATGAGGTGATCTCCATAAATAATGTTACCAACATATGCATAGAGAGGCTAGAGAATGGAGAAATGAGGCAAAGAGGGTAAGAAGAAGGAGCAGATAGGGAAGTTGTGGGTTCGGGGAGGGGGGGGGATATAAAGCAGAGAAGCAGATATGAAGAAGGTGGTGGACGGCGGTGAAAGAAGAACGGAAACAGTGATATCCGGGGGTAAATACTGACATGTGTTTTTATGAAAGTGAGAAGTGGGTGCTTCCACATCTCAAGTTGTAGCTTGATAGATGTCGATTGTATTGCGCTAGGGTAGAACTCTATTGGTTTAACAGCACGGAAAATGAGTAGGGTTGGAGCTTTACGCCCTGTGATTGTAGCTTGCGGAATTGAGTTGTAGCCTCACATGGGTGAGAACCTACGGAAAATGGGTGGTGAAGAGAGTTGAGCTTGCCTTTGCATCACAACAATAATAGTGTGTTTTCTTATGTAGGTTCTTATCTCCCATTGTCTATATGCATGATGATTATGTGTTGATACTCTGTATTTATTCTGCTTAATACCTGCTGCTCACTTATTAAGATTGTTGTTCCATTGTACATTAAGTTGATCACTAAATGAGGATGTGAATGAGTATAAAAGAAAGTTTAATAAGAACATGACTGCATTAAACTGATTCACCCCTCCCCCCTCTCAGTTTAACCAAGGGTTCAACAGAAAGATGCTTGAGTCCAAGTATAATACCATATTTTGGACTCCATGTGCTGCACATTGCATAGACCTCATGCTTGAGGACATAGGCAAAGTGGATTGGGTAAAACACATTGTAGAGTATGGCAAGTGCATTACAAAATACATTTACAGCCACTCATGGGTATTGAGCCTAATGAGGAAAAACACTGGGGGCAAAGAGCTTGTTAGGCCTACCATGACAAGATTTGCAACTCACTTCCTCATGTTGCAATGTCTCAATTCTCAACAGAAAAACCTGCAAAAAATGTTTTCTTCTGATGATTGGACTGAATCCTGGTGGGCTCGTAGACAAGATGGAAAAGACACCAAAAAGAAAGTCTTTGACAATTATCTTTGGAAAAGGTCTTTAGAGCTGGTAAAAATCATTGAGCCCCTTGTTAAGGTGCTAAGGATGGTGGATGGGGAAAATATGGCAATGCAATACATCTATGAGGCTATGGATCAAGCAAAGGAGCAGATACGGGCAGTTTACAGGGACAAGTTAGCTAAATATGGCCGGATATGGGAGATCATTGGTAACAGATGGAACAATCAACTCCATCGTCCTATACATGCAGCTGGGTATTTTTTGAACCCAAAGTATCATTATAAAGCTCGACTAGGAGATCAGCAAGATGGGGAGGTCAGATCTGGATTGATTGATTGCTTGGAGCGCATGCTCCCTATCCTTGCAGACCTTTTGGAAACACATAAACAACTTACTCTTTTCAGTATGACAGCTGGTACCTTTGGAAAGAATTTGAAGAAAATGGCAAGAGATGTGGACCAACCAGGTAAGCAATTCCAATTTGTTTTTCTTTTCAAGTTAAATTGTTTGTAAATAAGTAATGAAATGAACTATGTTACTAATGAATGTCTTTTTATTTGCAGCACATTGGTGGGAGTCATTTGGCGGCCAATGTCCTCAATTGCAAAAGTTTGCAATTAGAATCCTCAGCCAAACTTGCAGTGCTTCAGGTTGTGAGCGCAATTGGTCTGTTTTTGAGCACATACACACAAAGAAGAGAAACTGTTTGGAACAGAAACAGTTAAATGATCTTGTGTTTGTGCAATACAACCTTCGCTTGAGGCAAAACCAACTGATGAACAAAACACCTGATCTAGATCCCATTGTGTTGGATGATATTGATCCAACATCAGAATGGGTGGAGGAGACTAAAGATCCAGTGTTTGAGGCAGATTTTGATTTTGAGGCAACATTAGCAAGGGGTGAATTTGAAGCAAATTTGGTGGCGCCATTAGACGAAGGCCCAAGATTCGTAGCTGCATCAAGGAAAGGCAAAAAACCAATGGAAGGCACTAGTCATGCAGCTCGAGTAACTCGTGCTTCCATTAGGTCCACTTCTATTGTTATTGCTAGCAATGGTATTCAAGTTGCAGATGAGCCTGAGGCTAAGGCATCCTCAGACTCTGATCCAAATGATGTCTATTCAGTTGTTGACGTTGATCCTGTGTCTAGTAGTGGTGATGAATTTGATGATTGATCATGATTCATGTGTATTCTTGTATTAGGCCAATGGGCTCATAGCTTGTAGCATTGTAGCATTGTTTTTGGATTTTATGGGCCATTTGGAGCCTCATTGCTTATGTATTTTTCGATGATATGTATTGCACTCGGTGCCATTTTCATATATTCACCTTTGCATGGTATATAAATGAGCAAACTTTGCATATTTTGTCTCTATTGGCTTGGAATCATGGTTGCAAATCTTAAAAATAGTCTTTTTATTAGAAAATAATTATTTAATGTATTTTTTAAAAAACCAGTTCGTTTAGACCTGACCAGTACCGGTTAGACCGGTTCCGATCCGGTTACTGGTTCATTAGGTCCACCGGTTCCGGTTTTTAATACTATGATAAGAACTGAGGAGCAGGTCACGGATATTCTCACAAAGCCCTTGGGGAAGATCAAATTCCTAACCTTCCTTGAGAATCTTGGAATCGTGGAACGACCCTATGCTGAGGGCCCTGTTGGACGATGAGCTCTGGGAGCTCCAAGGGGCTTTGGGGATAGTTCCTCGGAGCTATAAGCAACCACAGGGCTAGGCTTGCCGAACCTTGTTGGTGTGCTTCTGCCCCACCGTTATGATATCGAGTTGGTTCACCTCTCATTATTTGTGCCCCGTATGCATCCTACCCATTGAGTCCCAGACTCATGCGAAGTACCTCTCATTTGGCCAGTGAGATGGGAAAAGCTAGAGACCAGTAGCAAAGACCGATGGACGCATCGGAGATTGTTGTACTCTCTATGTCTAGGATGGCACGTGTCCAACCACTTGATATGGGATCAAGTCTAGTGAGGTTTCGGACCTCCAACTGACTTCGGGTCAGGTAAACCAACTTCAGGTTGGTATGTGACTCCTTTGAGTCCTATAGAGGTTTTGGACCTCTAAGCTGAATTTGTCAGCCAGGAGCGATGTCTTTGTGACTCACCTCTTGTTCTGAAATAAAGAAGCCAACAAAGCAAGTTACGGCGGGATGACGCACAATGTTTGGATAGCACAGGTGGATGGAGTTCTCCCTAGTTGAAAGGGAGTGTTAATTTTGGACAACTAGGTCCAAACTCCATGTTGTGATGCTCAGATGAAGATGCCAATATTTTTACTTGATTCCTCTTTCGGGGAGGTGCAAGATCGATCTAAAGATCATCTTGATCCGATGAGCAAAACATTTATTTTGAATTAATTCCACTTACGTGCAAGGTCGGCCAGAATTGAAATGTAGGCTTGAAGCCCCAGCAGATGTGTCACACACCCTCACTGATGGATATATATAGGTCAACGTTGGAGATCATTTCATCCATCACTCATCACACATTCTCTCTCATCATCTGATTGGTTCGATCACCTTGGAGGCTCTTCATCTCTCACACGTGGGAAAACGCAGCAAAGGAAATTTATGTTTTTGACCTAGGGTTTCAATGCAAATTTGACCAGCGTTGACTATGGTCAACGCATGGTCAAACTGACCCTAATCTCTCCCAAAATTCCGATTTCTGCAGTCTGCATTTATTGGCACAGAAATTGAGGCTGGCCGCTGGACATTGACTTTGACCGAGATGCGTTGACTTTTGCTGCTACTAGTTTTGTGTTGACTGTTGACTGGGACAACATTGAATTTTGTTGACTTTGGGTTGACTGATATAGAGCTGTCTGAGAGGGTTGTGTGACACAATCTGGTTGGCTGACCGTATTTAGACTTTGTTGGTTGAAGCATCTTGTTGACCGTCGCAACGCACCACAACACATATATTTTGCTGATCAAGTTAAGTGTATTTTTTGCTTGTCTTCTATCGATCTATTGTTATGTTCTATCAGCATTTTACTTTCTTGTTTATGTGATTGCTATTTAATATTGGGGATAAAAGTAAAGTTGCATCAAGCATAGAACATCTACGAAAACTTACAACCATGCAGAGGCCAGAGTGACGCAATCCTACATAATCTCCATGGAGGCCCACATACTTACTGCGCAGAGGCAGTGCAGAGACAATATTGGGATTGTCTGCTCACATAGAGGCCAGCAAGGGTGATGCAGATCTGAAGTCGTTGTTGACTCAGAATGTCGGAAGCAGTGCTGCAGAGCTTCAGAAGTTACTGGTGGGGTTAAATTTCTAAAGATTAAGAATTTAACCTAAGCACTAGGTGACAAAGAGCGGGAGGAGAACAGCTTCTCAGAGGGTTTCCAGCCAAAGGAATCTCCAAATCGATCAGAGCATCGAAGAGAGTTGATTCGTTTGATTTGGCAGACTTCCAAGAGAGGAGGTCAGTTGTCAGAGGGAGCAGAGGGTGCCTATTTCGCCATGGACCCTAGATCCAAATCTCTAGCATAGAGAGGAGAAGTTCCGACAAATTTGCTAAGCAGATGGCACCTCACGGACTACGTGATCAGGATAGGTTGGACGGTCTATCTAACTTTGCAGTCTGGAAGGCCAGAATCCTGTTAGTCATGGAGGCATACGGTCTAAGGGACCATGCATAAAACGTCCTAGCCACGCCAACAATGTTGCTCTCCTACCAAAGCATGAGGAAGCTGCGGCACATGCCAAACGCTTCATAATGGATGGGGTTAAGGATCATATAGTTCCACACATAGCCGACAAGAAAATGGCTCAGGAGATGTGGAAAGCCTTGACTACCCTATATGAGGGAAGATCTGTCCAAAGGAGAATGCTTCTGGTGAACCAGATGTGGTTATTCATGATGGCCAAGGGAGAATAAATCGAGCCCTTCCTTTTCAGATTACAGGCAACCAGAGATTAGTTGTTTGCCATGGGAGCTAAGGTGGAGGATGATGTGATGGTGAGGACTGCACTTAATTTGGTCACAGAGGACTGGGAAACATTTGTCCAAAGTATCTTGGACAGAGCAGACCTTCCCAATCGGGACAGTATGTGCACGATCCTCTGTCAAGAAGAACTCCGTCAATTCACCAAGGGACAGTACAATATGGGATCAAGTAAGGTGAAGAAGGAAGAGGAAGAAGATGCAGCCTTGGCATCAAAGAGGCAGCAAGGGAAGAGAAAGTGTGATCTCTCCAAGATCAAGTGTTTCCAGTGCGGCAAACTAGGACATTTTGCCAGCAATTGTCCTCAGAAGAAGAAGGAGAAGGAAGCCTCTACTTCCAAGGCTGTTGTGACGAACGATGGTTCCGAAGATGACGTAGGCATGAGCACTCATGAACCACGAAAGTGGGGCGACATGGATTTGTAGAGCAACTACAGAGTGATGGTGGTATCCTTGAGCAGCTCATCTCTTCGATCACATCCGAGCTACGGGAGCCTTAATACAGTAGTGGGGCAAGTGGAGCAGTTGATGCAGAGAATCACGGATGGAGCAGAGGCGGAGCTGAAAGCTTAAGGGAGCAGTGTAGTGTCGATGCAGCAGCAGCGTAGCAGTGCAGCGCATAGGAGGCTGATGTGACTTCAGCAACGACGCAGTGTAGGCTGGCTTACGCAGAGCAAAGCTGCAGTAGCGTAGACGCTTTAGGAGGACAGCGTAGATGCTGATGTGACTTCAGCAGTGCAGAGGAGGACTGCTTACGCAATGCAGAGTTGTAGCTTTGCAGCACCTCCAAATGTCAGCACAGCGCAGCAGCCTACAGAGCTTCAGTGATGTGGATGCAGCCCAACTGACTTGTCTATCAAAGATTGGGCAGGAGTTTCAATTGTTTCTCTCAGCAATTGAAGTTGTAGTGCAACAGGTGGCAACATGATGCAACAGATTGAGAGGGAGCTGCAGTACAGATGTGGTAGTGATGGTGGCAGCGTCATGGGCTACAGTACAGAATGGCAGCAGCAGCACAGTGATGAATGGTAGGAGGTCTAACATTAGCACAGATACCAACACCAGAGATCAGTGCAAAGCTTCGGGGTGAAGCAGCGTTGTACTAGAGCACATTCCTCGCTAAGGGGGAGTGTTGAGTTTTTTTAGTGTTGGGGTAGCATCCACTGTGCTCTAGCTCCCAAAATTTGTGGAGGGACTAGAGTACAATAGATCTCCAAGATCCATAAAGGGATTTGGGAAATTCCATACAGTTTGGCAGATAATTAATTAATTAATATTTTTAATTAAGGACCCTAAGTCTAACTTAGGAACATTAAAATATTGAAGGTAATTAATTAAAACATGTGATGGAAATGACTGCAGTAACACAAATCAAGCTTTCTTTTAATCTGAGCCATTGATTCAAGATTAGATCATGGTCGTTGGTTTCCCAACGAGAAAGTATAAAGGAAAGGCTTGGGTTCAGTTGTGGAACACACACACAGGTAGAGCACTGAGACTAAGCTGAAATTCTAGGGCGGGTTTGCTATGAATTTTCAGAAGTGTTTCAGCTGCGGAGAGGGGTAGTATTGGCTAAGGGGATGATTTAATCCCAGTGCCAAGAATCAGCAAGAGTTAGAGAGGCAACAACCAGGAGCAGCGCAGAGGAGCAGGGGCAACAGTAGCAACTACGCAACAACTGCGCAGCACAGAGGGCTTCAAGTGCTACGAAGGCCCAGAAAGGGAAGTGCTAAGCTAGCAGGAGACCTCCAGCGTTACGCAGAGGCCATCCAGGTCAGCGTAGGGATTGTGTCACCCAGTTTGGTGTTACGCAGCCCTCTCCAGGCCAGCGCAGAGGCTAGCAGGGCTGACGCAGGGGCTTCAGGGGCAGCGTTGGGGTTTCTAGAGGCAGAAAGTGCCTGAGTCCTGTAAATCCTGTTTGAGGGTGTGGATCAGTCAAGTTTTTAGTCTCCAGAACAACAGGTTAGCTACAGATCTATTTTTTCTCTATCATGCTAACTAGTAAGGTGCCCAGATTTGTTGTATTCAGAAACTAAATAATATAAACCCTCCAGCAGCCAGAAGACCGGTTTTCCTGCATTGGGTTTTTCCGGGGACAGTTGTCCAGAAAATCTTGTGTGTCACTTTGTCTATGTGCATGTATCTTTTGCTTAGATCTGAATCGGTGAAAGTTTGCTATGTGTTTACTTCGATGTTAATTTGATTTTTCAGCATTAATAACTTGATTAAGTAGAATAAGTATAACCAGATCTAACAGTAGGGTTTCTGCATAAAGTGATATTCAGAAATTTCCACATGTACAAGTAAATCTCTCAAAGGTTTGATAAGCATGATGATTACCAATCAATTTGATCGGGAGAGATTTGTTGTTGGGGCTTTGTGAGTGCAGTATTTCCTAGAAAGACATCAGTTCGGCACTTTGTTTTGATGTAGGGTAGGGAGGGTGGCATCGGGTGGATGCCCACCTAGATCCCTGGGTTGATGGTTAGTAAATACTAAATAAGCCTGATGGTACCTATAGAGGTTGAAAGCTTTAGTCCATCTTAGTCCCACTTGGATAGATTGCCCTTGTAGGAATCTAGTCCATGGCATTGTGATGCCTAAACTGTTGAGAGACCAAATTGATAAATTACCCTAGTTAGGAATCTAGTCCATGGCATTGCAGTGCCTAAACTTTTTCATAGATAAAGTGAGATCTTCCATGTACCTTTTTTATTATATGTAAAAATGAATACCTACCTAGTTAAGAGGGAGTGTTGAAGCATGTAACTAGGTTCAGTATTTATTATTAATATATTTGTCAAAAAGAATTTATTATTATTAACTGACTTATTAAAGCATCCAAATACTCATATATATATATGCAAGAAGCATGAGTAATAGTCAAAACAATAATCAGATCTATAAGTCTAAACAAAAATAAAGACATAAAGGAGTATCATAAGTCTAGAAATACTTATCTTCAATGAGAGGTGATCCTCTCCCTATTGAACCAACCTTCAAGAGCCATCATTGTCCATTGTCCACATAACAATGTTGCCTTTAATCAACTTTATCAACAGCCGGGCCTATTAGAGACTATCCCATCTAGGGCTTCATCAAATCCGTCATAAGTGCTTGAAAATCTTGACTTTGACCATGCTAGGGTTTCTAGAATTCATATCTCAAATCTTTGCCATAAACCAGGGTTTCTCTAAAACCCTAACTATCAAAACCTTGCCTAGGGTTTCCTTCACACCCTAGAATTCTTTTAGGTATCCACAATCCTCTTCTTGTTTCCATCAATGGTGTCATCATAGGGGTGATCTTCATGACTTTTCTTTAGCCCAGCACTGAAACCATGTTAATTTTTCATAAGGCTATATTGTTGTTTTCTTTGATAATTGCATTTCTTCAATAATACATTAAGTTCACCCCATAACATCATTACATTAATCAGATTTACATCGTTATTCATCAACATGTGCAACTATGTAGAAAGAACAATTAAATCATCATCAATGCAGCAAAACATAAAGGAACAATAGAAGAAAAGCACGCACACATAGAGACACCAGGATTGGTCGGAGACCAGGGAAAAACCCATTATGGGGAAAACCCTTGCAAATTCTTCTTCTTAGATTGTCATCAAATGATTCAGCAAAAGAGAGTACACTGATCCATATCTTCATTTATGCAACTAACGAGCAAAACAACTACAACATCCATGAAATGAACCCAACAATGTATACACTCTAAAATCTGATTCTGAAGTTTGAACTAAACTATCACTGACTGAAGTCAACTGCCAAACCCTGCAGTCACTGAGCGGAATATTTGGAATACTGAAACTTCATCTTTTAGTCCCCGGTTGCATGGAGGAGTCATCCGTGCGAATATAGCTTCCCAGTCACTCTCTGAAGCACCAGAAGTGAGTGACTGTGGTCTGCAACTGAGAATCAAAACCCTAGATGTCGGTCGCATGGAGGACGTGTTGTACATGCGACTAGGATGCTCCGGTCGCACTGAAGAAGAGCTATGTGTGCGACTTGTATGATCTGGTCGCACTAATGAGCCTAGAAGCGTGCGACTGGGGTCCGATCTGACTGCGGAAACCCTAACTCCCCAGTCGCATGATTGAAGGGTTGTCTGTGCGACTGGAAGGCTCCAATTGCACAGACGAGCTTCTGTGTGTGCGACTGTGGTCGAGATCCTCCTGTTGTGTGCCTATGACTGGGGCCCGAAACCCTAAATCATAGATGCGAGCCTCGGACCCTGCAATTTCACCTCAGAGCGAACCTATCCCTCCACGGACAAGCCTCAGACCTGTGCGAGCCAAAAACCAAGAAATAAGAGTGTCTCATCATTATATCCAAATGAGGAAGAGGGCACTTGTCTTTGTAGCCTTCCAATGGGTCCACTTTGCTTTAGGGCCGACTTTATCAAATTACACATGTGAGTGAGGCCAACCTAATCCAATGTACATGAGTAGGTTCATAAATTCAAAAACCAACTTCTGCTTGACCGAATGAGGTGGTCTTTACGTCGATTTTGGTCCCCTCGAAAAGAAGAATTCAATGCAATCATCATCTATGTCATCTGAGTTGTCCAAGGTGGAATTTGACCCTAGTTGCAAAAATTAACAGATTGAAGATCAACTCCCCATTAAAGGTGAGGGAACAAGATCACGGTCAAAACCCCTCTTTCTTCCAGGTCACCGCATAATCCATAACAAAATACCAAATACAAGCAAGCATAAGCACTCGATTGAAAAATGAATAAAGTACCTTTTGATCGAAAGCCCACCTTCATCATTGTTCTCTTACCGGATTGGTGAGAAAGTATATGACTGATGTAGGTGGTGGAGATAAAATGGCACGTCATAAGCTAGTGGTGGTTGTCAGGGGCAGCATGGCTCACTAGCTAGATGTACATGATGGGAAAAAAATTCTCTTATGGGGTCACCCACTTTGGTGGGTAATAGGTAGCGATGTTGCATTAGAAGAGAAATTACATGATAGTGGTGATCTGAGTGATTCATAGTTCAAAGATGATGAGTTGTGGTTCGATGCTCCTCGTAACTTTAATAATGATGATTAGATCCAAATGGAGGGAGAGGTGACTCATCATCTGGATAAGGAGTACCAACCAAGGGGTAGGAAAAAATCATGTGGTAAGTATGATGAAACCCTTGATGCTGGTGAACAAGACAGTACCATGAATCTTGATATGTGTATGTCTGGATTGACCGATATGATTGTTTAAAAGGAAATATATGAGAAGTTCCTTGAAGCCCATGCTCATTAAGAAGGTAATATTATTAAGAAATACAAACAATAGGTATTGGAAAGTGCATCCCTTGCTTATAGAATTTTCTGCAATTAAATGTGCCATATTATTCCACATTGGATGCTATTGAAAATTATCCTAGCCCACTTAAGTATGATGAAAACTCAACTGTTTAGAACATAAACTAGGCCACCTTCAATCTAGAGAATGAGGCATTCACACCGCTTCTCACCAAGGTTGTAGATAGTCCACAGAACTCTTTGTTTTTCAACAGGAATATAAAGTATTCCTTTCATAATGAAGAAAACAAATATATTCATATTAGTCTGGAAAGAAACAATTTCTTAGTGGTTGAGATAATGGAACATGAGAAATTTCCGAAGATCATAGTATTATTTGATCATTCTATTTGTACAGAAAATTAACACAAAGGAAGCCTGTGTGAAATTTTAATATTGTTATAGTTAGTGGCTATTATTCTCCAATCAAATTTGACTATTTGTCTTCTGCAATTTCGTTGCTGCAAATACCAAATCAAACACCACTACAACTTCATAGAAAATAAATAAACCTCGGGAACTAAGAAAACACATACACAAATAATGAACACTGATATTTTTGGATAAACATCCCTAGAAAAATCCCAATGTGAGGAAAAGTAGTGCGACAGATGAGGGTTTATATTATTAATAAATCTTCAGCAATTGAGAATTACAAATACTACTTACCTCTCACCAGAAAAGCTCCAGCAATATCTCTACTCCACTTATACTGGCCAAATCGAACCTTTGCAACAAACTCAGCTCTCCTTTGTGTAATTCGCACCTCCTTCCAACAACACACACTGGAAAAACTGGAAATACACACAACCTCTTCTAGAACTCACACTGCCTCCGGAAATTTGTTCCGACAATATTCTCTACCTCCAACAACTTGTTGATTTGTGGTAGCATTGGATGTGCTCTAAGTCTCAAAATTTGCAGGAAGACTTAGGCACATGTATTCCAAATAACCTGGAAAGTATTTTGGGAAATTCCACTCAGATCATGTTTTATGAAAATAATTAATTATTTTTTATGGGACCCTAAGTCTAAACTTAGCAAATTAAAATAATTAATGGATATTAATTAAAACAGAGTGTGAATCTTCTAGAGAAGACGAAGATCAAGTCAGTTTAATCTTAGTCGTTGATTAACGATTTAATCTCGGTCGTTGAAGTCTCAACGAGAAGATTATAAGAACTTGGTGGAGCATTTGGAAGACACATCGAGACGGAGAAAGAATCCAGACATCGAAATTCTTTCGTGAGTAGTGCTCAGGGAGAAGATCAATCCAGAGGATTCTCACAGAGAGGGGCACGGATAATTTCCAAGTGGAAGAATTCCTGATCTAGAGAATGCATAGCAGAGGAGGCAGTAGAAGCCATAGACAGTTGCGTAGAGCCAGTGACGCAAATGCTACTCTGGGACTGCATAGAGCTGCAAAGGGAGTTCGTTTTTCTATTGAGACAGTCGAGGGTCAGTGCCAGTTCCTAGAGGGAGTTTCCGGAGCCCAAAAGATCCCAGTTTCCAACCAACAGAGAGATCTAGCACAAAGACAGAGAGCAGCATTAGTTGTGACGCAAACACTGTGTGGGTGACACAATCACTGCACAGAAGCAGCACGAAGTAGCTTGTTTCAGGTGCAGGTTAGTGTCAGATTCCCATGGTAGAGTAAGATTTGTCTCACAAGATTTTGCTTGTCAGATTTCTTTGTATGATTTGTCAGATTCGACAATCATAGATTTGTACTCAAAAAATTACTGTATAATATACAAACCCTCGGTTGTTGCACCGATTTTGCCACATTGGGTTTTTCTGGGGACAATTGTCCAGAAATAACGATGTTAATGTCTGTATACTTGTGCTAGTATTTTTCCTTGCATTTTTATTGTGAAGAATGCAGTGTATTTTATTTTGATATTTACCATAGCATACGTTAAATAATTTGTTCAGTTAGACAAATAGAAGAAATTTAATCAGCTGCTGCAGTAGAATTCCGGATAGCGGAATTTTCACATGGTATAAGAGCTAAGAAAACAGATCCACAAGAGCTAGTGCTTAACAAAAGAGGGAGGTTAGGAGACTGCGCAGGCAGTAAATCGGATTCCCTAAACGATTGCGCAATCTAGTCCAGGAGGACAAATTTTTTGTGGAAAATCTCTCTCCGAGTGAGTCGATAGAGAGAGATTTCTAGATCGAAATATGCTAGTGACAGAGGGAGTTGCGCAGCAGGTTCAGCGTAGAGCAGTCTTCAGGAGGGACGTAGTTTTTTCTAAACTGTAAAAGCATCATAATTCGAAAGGAAAAGTAGCACAAATAAGTATGGAAAATTTAGATGTCTCTTAATTGTCTTCTAGATTGGAAGAAGATTTCTCATGTTTGTCAAGTTCAGCATCTGCAGGTGTTTGGTACATTGATAGCGAGGCTTCAGATCATATGACTGGAGTACTAGAATATTTCTCGAGCTATCAGGAAGAGTAGATGGACTTCCAAATCACTATGGGAAATAGAACAAAATGCACTACATTAGGGAGAAGCACCATAGCGTTTCAAAAGGAAGTAGGAACCAGCATCAGAGCCACTAATGTGTTGCATGTGCCAGGGCTAGGAATGAATCTGATTTCAGTGTCCCAGTTACAAGACAAGGGATACAATGTATACTTCATTGGGAAGAAGGCATATGTCAAGCATTTGAGCTGGAAGAAGAAGAGGCAAATTGGAACTCAAAGCAATAGACTATACAGATTGCAGCTTGAGTCTCCAATGGCACTGATAGGCAGCAATCTTGATGGCAAGAGAAATCTGAATGAACTATGGCATAGGAGAATGGGACATCTGCACCATGGAGCACTGAGGATGCTCAGAGAGACTGTTACTGGAGTACCAGTCCTCAGTACGGAGCTTGATGACATATGCAAAGGATGCATACTAGGGAAGTACTCTAAAGCAGCTTTTCCCATAAGTGATAACCGAGCAGAAGGCATATTAGAATTGATATACTCAAATATTTGTGGCCCAATGTCCACTAGCGCTCTCAGCGGTGGCGAATACTTTGTCACCTTCATTGATGATTACTCCAGGAAAACCTAGATCTACTTCCTAAAGACCAAGGATGAGGTCTTTTATCAGTTCAGAGAGTTTAAAGCTCTCGTGGAGAACATGATAGGGAAGAAAATAAAGGTGTTGTGCTCAGATAACGGTGGAGAATATACAGATAGAGACTCCACAGATTTTGAGCAAAGGAGGGCATCAAGAGAGAGTGGACAGCTCCATACAATCCACAGTAGAATGGTGTAGCGGAGTGGAAGAACAGAACTATTGTTGGGGCAACAAAAGCTATGTTATATGACCTAGACCTACCTAGGTTCTTATGGGCATAGGCATGTAACACAGCGGTGTATATCCAGAATAGAACTCCTCACTGAGCATTGAGGAAGAAAACGCTTGAAGGAGTTTTCACAGGGAGGAAACCGAAACTAGGTCACCTCCGGATATTCAGAATTATGGCATATTGTCACGTACTAGGTGAGAAGAGAAATAAACATGATCAGACTGCAGAAAAGGGGTATCTCGTAGGATATAGTGAGACCTTGAAAGCATACAAAATCTACATTCCTAACAGCAGGAAAATTGTAGTGAGACGAGATGCTAAATTCACGGAAGATAGTGCTTTCAGGAAATCTCGTGACATGCCAACAGAGGATCAGTTGGAAAAAATTCCTTTAGTCCAATAGCAGCAAGGAGGACAGGCAGGAGGACAACCACGAGGATCGAGTACAATGACTAGTACTAGAACTTCCTCGAGAGAAGAAGATTCTGGCGATTCTCAGCAGATGGAACAATAGGAACAAGAGGAGGAATTAAGAGAACCTTTTACCACCAATGGTAGAACCAGTAGGTAGGCACGACAGACACTTAGGGACGTAGAGGAGTTCATTGGAGCTCCTAGAACCGAGAAGAGGCAACCTAGACAACCTGACAGGTACCAAGCATTGGTAGCACAAGTAGAAGAACCCTCCAGTTTTCAGGAAGTCGTACAGCACCAAGTATGGGTGGATGCCATGGTAGAAGAGTAAAGTTCTATCATGACAAATTATGTCTAGGAAGTTGTGCCTAGACCTGAGGATAGATCAGTTGTAGGATCAAGATGGATCTACAAGATCAAGTACGTTGTAGATGGTAGTGTGGAGAATTACAAGGCCAGGTTCATAGCAAAGGGGTATGCGTAGAAAGAAGGAATTGACTATGAGGAGACCTTCGCCCCTGTAGCCAGATACACCTCCATCAGATTTTTTATATCCCTAGCAGCTCAGATGGGATGGGAGATTCACCAAATGGATGTCAAGACAGAATTCTTAAATGGGGTGATAGAAGAGGAGGTGTACATTAAACAACCTAAAGACTTCGAAACCCGTGAGAAGAAAGCCCTGTATGGGCTCAAGCAGGCAACCAAAGCTTGGTATGGTCGAATTGATAGCTACTTGCAGCAGTTGGGATTCGTTAAGAGTGATGCAAATCCCAATCTCTATTATTTAATGGTGGAGAATGAGCCTCTAATTCTGGTATTATATGTAGATGATCTATTTCTTACAGGATCATTTACGCTCACAAAGGACTGCAAGAAGAATCTTGAAGCAGAATTCGACATGAAGGATTTGGGGTTGATGGATTATTTCCTAAGGTTGGAAGTGTGGTAGAAGAATGGAGAGATCTTCCTAGGGCAAGGAAGATATGCCACAGAAATTTTGAATAGGTTCAGAATGCAAGATTGTCGGTCCATGGCAATGCCTATGATAACCAACTAGAAGAAAATAGATGCATCAGGAGACAAGGAAGTGTGCCCCACCTTGTACAGACAACTCATTAGGTCACTCATGTATCTCGTCAACACCAGGCCAGACATTTGTTTTGCTATCTACACCCTTAGTCAGTTCATGGTGGAACCGAAAAGGGTACATTGAGTAGTAGCTAGGCACATTCTCAAATATATGCGTGGAACAGTCAAATACGGTTTGAAATACACCCGAGGAGATGATGTCAAATTGAGCGGGTTTACAGTTGCAGATTGGGCAGGAAGTTCAACAGACCGAAAGAGTACCTCTGGGTACTGTTTCAATGTTGAATCAGGAATGATCTCTTGGTGCAGTAGGAAGCAGAAGTCGGTAGCAGAGTATATGGCAACTAGCACAGCAACATGCGAAGCCATATGGCTTAGGAAGCTTCTTGTGAGCTTGTTCAGGAAGAGGATGGAACCGACTAGTGTTTACTGTGACAATCATAGTTGTATCAAGCTCTCTGAGAATCCAGTATTTCATGATCGGTCCAAACATATAGATATCAGATGTCATTTTATCTGAGACCGTTTTCAGCGTGGGGGAGTACAGTTGCAGTATGTCCACACAGGAGATCAAGTAGCAGATGTACCAAGAAAGGCTTTGGGAAGAGCTAAACTCATTCAGTTAAGGAAGCAGATGGGTATGGTTGAGAACTTGTTTCAGTAGTAGATGGTTCCTCAGTTACTGCAGCAGCAAATATCAAAAAGGTGCAGTGCAATAGCAGTTGGCAGCAGTAAGCAAGGTCAGTGGCAGCGTAGTGTTGATAGGTAGCAGTGTCAGACATCACCAGCGCAGAGGGAGATGTTGCAGAATCATAGCAGTACTTCAGATGGCTGTAATGCTAGAGCACATTCCTCGCTAAGAGGGAGTGGAGGGAGTGTTGATTTGTGGTAGCATCGGATGTGCTCTAAGTCTCAAAATTTACAGGATGGCTTAGGCACATGTATTCCAAAGAACCCAGAAAGCGTTTTGGGAAATTCCACACGGATCATGTTTTATGAAAATAATTAATTAGTTTTAATGGGACCCTAAGTCTAAACTTAGCAAATTAAAATAATTAATGGATATAAATTAAAACAGAGTGTGAATCTTCTAGAGAAGATGAAGATCAAGTCAGTTTAATCTTAGTCATTTATTAACTATTTAATCTTGGTCGTTGAATTCTCAATGAGAAGATTATAAGGACTTGGTGGGGCATTTGGAAGACACGTCGAGAGGGAGAAAAAATACAGAGATCGAAATTCTTTAGTGAGCAGTACTCATGGAGAAGATCGATTGAGAGGATTTTCACGGAGAGGGGCAGGGATAATTTCCAGGTGGAAGAATCCTGATCCGAAGAGTGCATAGCAGAGGAGGTAGTAGAAACCACCGATAGTTGCGCAGAGCCAGTGACGCAGAGGCTATGCTGGGACTGCGCAGAGCTGTAGAGAGAGTTCGTTTTTTTTGTTGAGGAGACAGTCGAGGGTCAGTGCCAGTTTCGGAGCCCAGAAGATCTCAGTTTCTAGCCAACAGAGAGATCCAGTGCAAAGAAAAAGAGCAGCATCAGTTGTGACGCAGAGACTGCATGGGTAACACAATCACTGCATAGAGCCAACGCAAAGCAGTTCATTTCAGGTACAAGTCAGTGTCGGATTCCCATGGCAGAGTGAGATTTGTCTCACGAGAGTTTGCTTGTCAGATTTCTCTGTATGATTTGTCAGATTTGACAATCATAGATTTGTACTAAGAAAATTACTACATAATATACAAACCCTCAGCTACTTCACCGGTTTTCCCACATTGGGTTTTTCTGAAATAACGGTGTTAATGTGTGTATACTTGTGCTAGTATTTTTCAATGCATTTTTATTGTGAAGACTGCAGTGTATTTTATTTAGATATTTACCGTAGCATACGTTAAACAATTTGTTCAGTTAGACAAATAGAAGAAATTTAATCAATTGTTGCAGTAGAATTCCAAATAGCGGAATTTTCACACAACTCACTAGAGCTACTCACGCTTCCTCCATTAACTAACTTTGGCAGCTGGAAATCGAACTACTGCCCAGCAACTTTCACTGGCAAATGCAGCCTCTCTGCAGATTAATTCGGCCTCATTTCTTCTCTCGAAATAAATGGAATCTTCGTGAAGAACTTCCCTGAAATTCTCTCCTCAATTTTCCTGCTAAAACCTCGTTGTTGGTGTCCTCCACACTATCACTACAGTCTACGCCCTTGCTATGACTGCAAATCTGTGTCTCTGATGTGTTTTCCAAATGCCCATCGATTTCCCGTTATAATCTCTCGTTGAGCAATCAACGAACACAATCTAATCTCAATCGATGGCTAAGATCATCTTGACCCCATCACATGAATTTTCAATAAATCACTATAGAAAAATTGATTTACCTCAATTAATCTCAATTAATTAAGCCATTTGCTTAAGTTAGACTTACGAAAATTAATTAACTAGCTAATTAATTCTAATTAATGTAATTTTCCTTAGAAAATTTTTCTAGGTATTGGAAAAAAATAATCCACTATGTTCCTTAGCCTCATGGACACCATATGAGACTATAACACCTATCCAAGCTACATAAACTAACACTCCCTCTTAGCGAGGAAGGTGTTATACATAACACCCAACTTATCTCTGAGAAGATGAATCTCACCTTCCCCAAAGCCTTAGTCTATATATCTACTACCTGCTCATCTGTGGGTATATACTATAGCTAAACAATCCTATGTTGTACACAATCCTTGGTATATAATGTCTATATGCTTGGACCTGTCATGAAACACTGGATTCTCAGTGTGAAAAGTTCGAAACTCAGAATCCTATTACAGCAACTAATATTATTTCTTCTAATTGTTAATTCTATTTCACAATTCATCTGTTGTTTCCTATGACAAATATCAAAATAAATACACTACAACCTTCATAAATAAAAATTGTGGAAAAATAAATGCTGGAAGAAATGCTAGCACACACACATAAAATTTACACAATTGTTTTTGGACAAAAGTCCCCAGAAAAACCCAATGCGGGAAAATCGGCGCAACAGATGAGGGTTTTAATATTAAGCAGTAGTGAAAATAATTTGAGTACAACTAGATGCTGATACTGGCAAGAAAAATCTAGTGAGGAAATTTCCTCACTCCACAGGCAAATTCAAGCTCTGACCTTAGCTCCAGGTGAGTCATCCAAATTGGCTCTGTGCAGCTACTGCATCGCACTAGCGCAGCCCCTTCTGCACTCAGTTCGAACCAGCTTCTCCTCAAGTCGTCTGGTATGTTGTTGTCTGGGAAAATGTCTCTCCTAGCCTCTAAAACCATTTTCCAACTTCTGGCACTAAAACTCATCTTTCCCAAGCAAAATTGAAACTGGCTCTAGAGGCTACTGTGTTGCCTTTACGTCAACCTCTCTGTGTCTCTTCTGCCTCTCTGCAAATGCACTCACTGGATCTGGAATCCTTCCTTCGACTTCACTGTCTGCCCCTCTTCCTCACTAGCTCCCTCTCCGGCAACTGATTACTGTTACTCTCGAAATCGATCTGCTCATGAAATCGAACCTCTCAAGTGTCTTCTCCATCACCACATCGACCTCCTCTTATAATCCTCTCTTGGAGCACCAACAACCAAGGTTAAATCTTAATCGATGGCTAGGATAACTAATTATCACCATCACTTGTTATATCCATTTCGTTATGAGTCCTTATCTTTCCTGAACTGGCTCAAAAATTTTGCTGACAGATGTCAAAAATCATTTAAAACAGGCACTACTGAAAATTCCGATAAAAACCTGTAACTGCGCAAAAAACTGTAACGCTACCGGAATTTCCGGTAGCACTTTGTTTCTTTTTCAAAAATGCACAGAAAACAATGAAAAAGCTGTGCAGACTTATACACTTCAAAATTTGAGGAGTTGTTCAAAATTGCACTTGATAAGCAAAAAGGTGTCTTATCAGGAAACCTTTTTATCTTTCTTCCATGTGAGTTGCAGCTTCAGCAAGCTTGTCCAAGTCTGATTTACTGTCAACAGTTGATCTTGATCTTGAGGTTCTTGTGGCTGCTTCTTTGACAGTGGCCTTTTCCCCCTTTGAACACTTTTGGATCTTTCTTATCTTTGAGGTCACTGTTTGCTGCTCTGAAGGGGTTTTGTTTTATCTTTCTTCTTAGACTCGTTAGTCTTTAACCCTTCGGATTTTCCTTCTACATCAATGAATTCTATCAACAAACTTGGATTGTGCAGAGCCTTAGACTTGAGCCTGAACTTGTTGTTGTCTCTGCTATTTCTTTTTCTAGTACCAGCAACAGGTTTGGTCTCCTCTTTCTTTCTCTTACTACTAATCTCATACCCTGCATCTTTGAGTTCTTTATCAGACTATGTGAGCTGATATTCTTTCTGCAATTTCTGTTGGATGTCTGCTTCCGAAATTTCTAGTAGCACCTATGCTTTAGATTTTTCTGCGATTGTAGACCTTCCTCTTCGAGCTCTGGTATAGACATTAGGAAAAGGAGAAATGGGGGGCACCATCTTCATGGATTTAGGTTTATTGATTGATGAGCTCTCTCCTTTCTCCATCTTCCTCTCAACCTTGGCTGAAGGAGTATTTTCTTTTATGCTCTTGGCCTTATGGATATTCTCCTTCTTAGCCTTTCTCTTTGTTCTTTTTGCAGGCTAAGGGTGTTGTTGTGAAGCTGGAGACAGTTGAGATGGAGGTGTAGGTGCAGGTTGGCCTGCCCTGTAAAACAAGAAATGGTCCCATGTTTGATTTCTTTTCCTTAACTCTTCTTCAACTAACATTTTAATGAGAGCTTGATGATACAAGAAGTATTCTGTCGCAGCAGTGTGTGTTTGAATCCTTGCTGATATCTTTGGCAGGCTCTTCAGCAAAATGTATGGCAAGTAGAGGGTCTTCATACCTGCAACATGAAACTGAAATCTCATATGATAAAGAAACACCATAGTATACCTCCTCTCACAAGTGAGGTAAATTTTGATGAGTTTAAAAAATTTTGCCCATTCATTTTTAAGGAAACTGTTGGTAATTCCTTTGGCCCAGTTGGGATCTCTGTGTCCATCTTTGAGGAACCTGTTGAGGTCTCCTCCAGTGATGACTTGACCTTTAAACCACCTTTCTCCTTCTTGTGGAAGGTTGAATGCCTCAGAAATTGAATCTGTTGATACCTACAATTTAAGACCATAGATGGTTGTTGCCTATCCATTGAAAGAATTTGCAAACTCCTGAGCTACTCCTAAATGAGAGCTTCCCAGTCTTGAGCACAGAGAATACCACCCCGCTTGAACAAACAGCCTTCTCACATTCAAATTTGCATCACTAGGTCAGCTGCTTGTGGTTCAATTCACTTTAGCTTTCCTCCTCTTTTAGTCATCTTCAGTAATTAATAAGTCTGTCTACTGAAATCTGATAGGTGGAAAAGCTAGAAGAGCTCACCTAACAGGTGTTTCTGTGTCTTCTATGAGATCCTGTCTGAAATCTAAGACTCCTTCCTCAAGCTGCACTCTAGAAAATCTCGTTCTCCAACAATTAAGCTCACAACTGATAGTCTTCCTTCTTTCTCGGTGATTTAAAACAGCTACATTGGTTCACCCTCCCATGCAAGAGATTTTCATTATTGTAAGTATCCTTGACTATAGTATGCACCATGTGATAGCAATTATGGTCTTCAGTTGGCTGCGTCGCTTCAGATGGCATGCTACAAGTGGCTTGAGATGAGCGGATCTGTGACTGGAAGTCACCTCCACTGTATGTTGATTATTGGCCTAAATTTCCGGCAGCGTCTATGCGTGACCAACCAAATGGTCATCGCATTAAGACTGCGGATCCACGATCATTTCCAATCGATAATCACGTACTTTGACATGAAACTAAACCAACTCGGTTGACAGAAAGGAGGGGATCAACGGCTGGCTGTGTTACTACGGATTGACACCTAGACACTACATGTATAACCACAACTTAAACTTAACATAACTGACTGCATGCCACTCCTATCACATGATTTAAATCATAATAAAAATATTTAAAACGTATTTAAAACAAGAACACGTGGCTTGACACAAAGCAGATGCGCTTTTCTTTTATTTATTTATTTTTAAAACAGGGGAAGTTACCGGAATTTCTGGTAGCATCGGATTAAAGAAAAACAGGCAGAAACAAAATTAAAACAGACTATCCGAAAAGGGCTAAAACAAGCGCTACCGGAAATTTCGGTAGCGTTCAAATTTTTTTTGAAATTTACAAAATCTAATCCTAAAAACAAAAAATTTAAAATGGACACATGACTTAGCAAAGAACTGTGCTAACACCTGGAAAAATCCAATGCAGGAAAATTGGTGGAGCAGTTCTAAGGGTTTATATTATTAAGCAGTAGTATTCTGAGTACATCTAGGGTGCCATAATCCGGCTCACCCAACAGAGAAAGCCTCGGAAATCAGAGATAAATTGTGAGTTTTACCTCACTCTGCAAGTCTCTGCTGATCCGAATCAGACACTGGTGAAACCACAGCTGCCTCTGCGCAGTATCTACGATGCCACTGCGTAAGCCTGTGTGGGTTTGGTTGAGGCATTGTGTCACCCTTCCTCTGCGCTAATCAAACTCTCCATAAATCGAGTTTCAGCACTGCCAGCTTAGAAACCCTGATCTCTAGTTGATTCTAGACTGTCCCTCGGAGTAGGGAAAATTTTAAGGATGGAAAACTATATTGAAGTTTAAAAACATTAGCGAATCTCACTAGTGCCTAATATGAAAGCTATAAAATGTTTATTGATATATTTGTACAATTATTCAAATTTATATTGATTTTATATATAGTCTCTATATAATGTTGGCGATTTTTGAGGTAAAAGAATTTTATATTGTAAAATTTGGGCGAATCATTTTTGGAAAAAATGGAAATTGGCGAATCATTTTTTTGGAAAAATCATGGAAAATTAGCCCACATGCGAATATTATCCCCTAAAATTTTCCATGCCTCAAAGGCGCTGCGCTGCCCATGCGTGGGCCTGCGTTACCCTCTCTGGGGTATGTGTCACCTCTCCTGGTCGTTGCACTACCTCCTCTGCCTCTCTGTTGCCCTTTATCTGCAATGTACTCTTGGTCCTCTGACCAATTACTACATCTACCCCTCACTGCTTCTCTGAATCACTCAGATCTGATCTGCATCTGATCACTGCTCCGTCAAAAGAATTCGATCTCTTAGACTCATTGTGTGTATCCTCCAACTGACCCCAAGCCTTCCTTTAATACTTTTCCTGTTGATGAATCAACGATCATGATATAATCTCTAATCGATGGCTAAGATTAGAAAAGACTTGATCCTCGTCACTTAGAACATTCTCACCCACATGTTAAATTAATTCACTTTAATTATTTAATTTCCCTAAGTTTAGATTTAGTGTCCCCATTAAAATAATTAATTGTTTGAATAACTTAAGCTCTAGGTGGAATTTCTCCAAGCGATTTATGGGACTTGGAGATCTCATGTGTTCTAGCCTCCACAAAGTTTTAGAGCTAGAGAAGATCCGATGCTACCCAAAAATCAACACTCCCTCTTAGCGAGGAAAGTGCTCTAGCAACACTTCTCACCAGAAGCATTACTCTGATCCATGGCATCGGTCCTCTACGCTGTTGTTACACAGCATTTTTTCATCGTTCCTGCAATCCCTCACCCCACATATTGGAGGGTCTTTCCCATGACCTGTGAGCAGTGTCATACTCTGCAAACACCTTCTTTGCATCCTTCTGCATAAGGACATTATTTCTCCTGTTTAACATTTCCTCAAAAAGCCCACAAAAACCTATGTTTTGGCCTTGGCGCGGGTAGCCAGTTCATCCCTCATGCCAATGTGGAGGATTTACACTAGAGCCCGCGCCATCTAGCGCTCTGTCTCAGTGTTGTGCCCGCGCCAGCTGTTTTAGGAATTTTTTTTAACAAAAAGAGGCAGAAGTTTCCTTCTAACCACCTCAGGGATGAGTCATAGGAAGTGGTTAAGTTGATGAGCCACGGATCTCCCTCTTTAGGTAGTGGTTTCCCCCCTCCCATGGAACACTCCTTGAAGATAGGTCTCCCTTCCATGATTATAGGGATCCTAACCTCTCCCTCTCCCTCTATATAAACATGCCTTCTCCCTTTATGAAAGCTAGCTGAACATATAGCCAAGGAGCTGAACTTGGAAAAGAGATACTATAGCTGAGTAATCGCTATTGAGAAGGTAGAACCAAGGAGAATTCTGTAGAGAGCCCTGTCCGAATTTCGGACGAGCCTTTGTGAGACGGGCTCTGCTGGAACCCTGTTAGAGGAGACCGCAACGTCAAAGCTTGGTTGTACTCTTCCTTTCTTTCATTAATATACTCGACTATGGTATTGGTTCCATCATTGTGTTATGTTGATCATCTGATGCAATTGATTTAGTCTTCTTCGACTGACTGATAGTTACGAATGTGAAATAGTATGTTGTATATCGTCTTTGTTTCTTGTGTATCTGCAGGTATCCGAACGTGAAAGCAAGATGATCGTGATCTGTCAAACCAGGAGCGAGAGGCAGCCATTCTTTCCAACGACAACAACAGCGTAGGACCTCCGGTAAGTATTCTATCGAATCTCCGTCCGTTTGTTAACTAGGAATCGATATTATAGCTTGTCTCGTTTGTGGCTAGACCCACTCTAGGGCTAGTACGATTGCCTCTGTCCGCAAAGGGGATTTACCTCACCAACAGCTGCTTATGCTCGGTTGTTGCCCCTCATCCACTACGCTGCTGCTATCTGTACTGCTGCCCATGTCACTGCCACTAACACTGCCTCATCTGTACTGCAACTCCCTCTCAAAATGTTGCATCATGTTGCCCATAGCACTGCCACTGCTAACTATTGCACTGCCACTCAATTGTTGAGAAGTAAGCAACTGAAAAAACAACCCAAGATCTTGACATACAAGTCAATCTGGGTGCACCCTCGATACTGAAGCACCCTTTGCTGCTAATCTGTGATGACCCTCTGGTGCTTTGTGCTGTTGCTGCTCTGCACTGCATAAGCACTGCCTCTGCGCTGTTGAAGTCTGTTGACCACTTGAGTGGCACCTGATGATAATGAAACTAATAAACATTCATTTCACACAAGCAACTCATTAAAACTTACCTCCAACATAAGTTGGTTGTATAGACCTCTAGGGACCCTCTACTCCCCTATTGACTCCTCACTGTGAGATCCACATAATTTGGGCGAAGGTGAAGTCTGGGGATTGAAGAGTTGATTTGAAATATTTGTTGTAGAGGAAGTTTAACTAAAATGAACCAAGAGCACTCTTCATCACATTTCCCTTTTTATGGTTGTTGATCTCATGCAAGTAGTGTGATGCTTACTTTCTATATTTGCAAAGTTTAATTTCATCTTCATCATCTAAATTTTTTGTTGCTTCTAACTATGACAAGATATGTTTAAATGTTGTGATTTGGTTAGCCTGTAATCATTTTTACCCAGCAAATATCTTTTGCTGACATCTTTTGTTTCCGTTTCACCCTTCCTCTGCGCTGATCTTCCTCTTGAGAAATCGAGTTTCAGCTCTACCGGCTTAGAAACCCCGATCTCTAGCTGATTCAGGACTGCCTCTCGGAGGCTCTACGCTGCCCCTGAGTGAGCCCTGCGTTAGCCCTACGTGGCCCTGCGTCACCCTCTCTGGGATCTGCGCCACCTCTCCTAGTGGCTGTGCTGCCTCCTCTGCATCTCTGTTACCCTTGCTCTGCAATGTACTCTTGGTCGTCCAACCAATTACTACATTTGCCCCTCACTGCTTCTCTAAATCACTCAAATCTGATCTTCATCCGAGCACTGCCCCGTCAGAAGAATTCGATCTCTTAGACTCATTGTGTGTATCCTCCAACTGACCCCAAGCCTTCCTTTAATACTTTTCCTATTGATGAATCAACGGTCGTGATCTAATCTCTAATCAACGGCTAAGATTAGAAAAGACTTGATCCTCGTCACTTAGAACATTCTCACCCACATGTTAAATTAATTCACTTTAATTATATAATTACCCTAAGTTTAGACTTAGGGTCTCCATTAAAATAATTAATTATTTGAATAACTTAAGCTCCAGGGGGGAATTTCTCCAAACGATTTCTGGGACTTGGAGATCTCATGTGTTCTAGCCCCTCCACAAAGTTTCGAAGCTAGAGCATATCCGATGCTACCCAAAAATCAACAGTGACTGCTACTAGCCTCTACACTGTCCACTAAAGACTTTGTGTTGTTGTTGAATTTGCACTATGCCAACTGCATTGCTGCCAACTCTGCACTGCGCTCCCCAGTATCTGACTACTACTAGGCACTGCAACTATCACTCTGGCATCTGAATGCACCAACTATCATTGGTCCAATTTGCTACTGAATATTTTGGGCCCTCATAGCAAGGTATTGATCCAAGAGGTGGACTCCTCAAGGATCCTGCCCATTTGTAACTCTCTGGGGCTACAAAACCAAGTCGCCCCACCTCACTCTTGGAGGTATATCAGTGAACATTGTGAAGTCTTCCTCCAACCTGAAGGAAAGCCTATCGTTCTAAGAAGAAGTTTCCTACTTGTCTTGCTTCTCCTCTTTATCCTTCTTCCTGAGAGGACACTAGGTATTGTAGTGCCCTAGCTCACCACATCTGAAGCACTTGACCTTTGACAAGTCCTTCTTCTTCCTCTGCTCCCCTTGTTCCTGACTGGGACCCTTAGATGCGAGAGCCAGATTCTCCTCCTCCTTCACCTGCTTTGATCCGTTGTTGTTGCCATTAATGGAGCTCTTCAAAAGAGCTCACCTCATCTCCTCCTGCTACAAGTCAGCCCACATTCTATCCCATCTAAGTAGTGTGTCTCTGCCCAATATACTTTGGATGAAGACCTGCCAATCCTCTAAGATGCTATTGAGCGCCAACCGCACTAGCTCTAAATCTTGAGGTGCTTCCCCAACAGCCGACAAATGATCTCGAACCTCCTGAATCCTGGTGAGGAAGGGCTCTATGCCTTCCCATTTTTGCATCCAAATGCATTTCAACTTCTCCTCGAGATACACCTTTCGCTGCTCAGAAGTACCCTGGTATAACGTGGCTAAAGCATCCCACATCTGCTTGGCAGTATCTTTGCCAGCGATATGCGAGACCACATGATCCCTGACACCATCTAGGATCAATCTCTTTTCCCGCGCCATCTCCTTTCTGTACGCATTCAGCTGATCTGCATCAATGAGAACCGCTACCACTGCATTAATATATGTTTTCAGGCCAAATTCTTCCAGAAGGAAGGACATCCTTGCCTTCTAAATGATGTAGCTGGAACCCTCATCCCACGAGGCCCAATAGTGGTCATCTCAACGAATGTCGAAAATATCATCTTCCCTTCTGCTCAGTTATTGCTCAGCTATTCGCACTCCCTTCTGAAGTGAGAGACTCTGCTCACAACGACCGTTGATCTACAAGGGAAATCGAACTTCTTGAGACTAGAAGTTCCCTAAGAAAAATTTTCCCTCAGTATGTGCTCTTCTTCCTTCCACCCGACGTTAGCTCTGCTCTAGAAAATTGCTGCAAAACTCTTGCGTCCAGCTAGAGATCTGCTCTGCAAAAATACTGGGCTGCTCCCTCTGCCTCTGGAATCCCCCGATCTGGAGAGATCGAATTTTTCTGTCCCTCACTCAAAAAAATCGAATTCTCCTCATGAAACTCGACCTCTTGGCAAAGTGACTACATTGCCTCTGGGGTTTCGATCTTCTATCCACACTGAACAACGAAACTACTTTTGTCTTTGCTACTGAGATCTCTGGTTGATCATTTGCGCTCTAATACCTAGTGAAAATTCTGAAACCCGAAATCCTATTGTAGCAACTGATATTATTTCTTCTAATTGTTAATTCTATTTAACAATTTATTTATTGTTTCCTACGGAAAATATCAAAATACACTACAACCTTCATAAATAAAAATTGCAGAAGAATAAATGCTGGAAGAAATGCTAGCACACACAAAATTTACACAATTATTTTGGGACAAAAGTCCCCGGAAAAACCCAATGCAAGAAAACTGGTGCAGCAGATAGGGTTTTAATATTAAGCAGCAGTGAAAATAAAGTGAGTACAATTGGATGTCGATAGTGGCAATCCTACAGAGAAATACTGGCAAGAAAAATCTAGTGAGGAAATTTCCTCACTCCAAAGGAAAATTCAGGCTCTAACCTCAATTCCAGGTGAGTTGTCCAAACTAGCTTTGCGCAGCTACTGCGTCGCACTAGCACAGTCCCTTCTGCACTAAGTTCAAACCAGCTTCTCCTCAAGTCGTCTAGGCTGCTGTTGTCTAGGAAAATGTCTCTCCTAGTCTTCAGAACCATTGTCCAACTTCTAGCACTGAAACTCGTCTTTCCCCATCAGAATTGAAACTGCCTCTAGAGGCTACTACATTGCCTCTGCATCAACCTCTCTGTGGCTCTTCTACCTCTCTGCAAATGTAGTCACCGGACCTAGAATCCTTCCTCTGGCTTCACTGTCTCTGTCCCTCTTCCTCACTGCTTCGATCTCACTAGCTCCCTCTCCGGCAACTGACTGCTGCTACTATGGAAATCAATCTACTCATGAAATCGAACCTCTCAAGTGTCTTCTCCATCACCACATCGACCTCCTCTTATAATCCTTTGTTGGAGCACCAATGACCAAGATTAAATCTTAATCGATGGCTAGGATTAACTTGAAGTCGATCGTGTGAGTTGCTATATCATTCACACCTTGACTTAATTAATTCTGATTAATTAACCATATTCCCTAAGCTTAGACTTCAGAAATATTTAAAAAACTGGTTAATAATCTAATTAAGTCACTTCTAGGCGGAATTTTCAGAAACAATTTATGGGTTTTGGAGATCTCCTGTATTCTAGCCTCTTCACAAAATTTTGTGGCTAGAACACATTCGATGCTACAAAAACTAACACTCAGACAATCGGATGCAACTTTGATTGTCGCAATGTATCACTGTCGTCTCAACCCTCTGACCAGATAAGGCTACTAGCAGCTTTCAAAGCCATATGGCGTTGCATGTAGCCATGCTCGCTAATATGTACTCAGCCTCTGCAAAAGTCAATACCATGGACTTCTGCTCCCGATTGTACCAAAAGACAACTCTTGGTCCCATGCTGAAGTAGCACCCTGAACTGCTTTTCCGATCCACTGTATTACCTACCCAGTCTGCATCAATATAGCCAACCAACCTAACACCATCACCTCGAGCATATCTGATGCCATACTCAATAATGTCGCGCAAATACCTCAGCACATGTTTAGTTATCGTCCAATGCACTCTCTTTGGTTTCACCATGAACTGACAAATAGAGTTTATTGAATAGGATATATCAGGCCTGTTGTTGACCAAATACGTAAGAGAGCCTATCAATTGTCTGTATAAGGTGGGGTCTACATCCTTCTCCCTAAATGTGTCTACCTTCCTCCAATTCATGTTCATGGGTGTAGACTGCAATCCCCCACCCGAACTTCCTCAAGATCTCGATGTATTATTTTCCTTGTCCAAGGAAAATCTCCCCACATTTCAGCCACACATCCATGCCTAGAAAGTAGTGCATAAGCCCCAAATCCTTCATCGCTAAATCTACTGCAAGATCCCTCTTGCACTCCTCTATGAGCCCTAGTGAACCTATTAGAAACAAGTCCACATATAAGACCAGAATGAAAACTTCACCCCCAACCACCAAGCAGTAGAGGTTGGCATCTGCCTCACTCTTCACAAAGCCCATGCCCTACAAGTGTCTGTTAATGTGCTCATACCACGCCCTGGGAGCTTGCTTGAATCCGTGCAAAGCTCTCTTCAACCTGCATGTGTGGGTCGCTCTGTTGTGTGCTACAAAGCCCACCAGATGTTCAATGTATACTTCCTCCTCCAACTCACCATTTAGGAACGTTGTCTTGACATCCATCTCATGGAGCTGTCATCCCATTTGTGTTGCTAATGAGATCATGGCCCTGATAGAAGTATATATGGCTACAAGGGCGAATGTCTCCTCATAGTCTATCCCCTCCTTCTGAGAGAACGCCTTGGCCACGAACTTTGCCTTGTGTTTCTCGATGTTGCCATTTGCACAGAGCTTTATCTTAAAGATCCATCATGATCCAACTACCGCCCTATTTGTCGGTCTAGGTACAACCTCCCACACATCATTCTACATGATTGATGTATACTCCTCAACCATCACATCTCGCCACACCTATTGTTGTGTGGCCTCCTAATAGCTAGAAAGCTCACTATCTACTAACTGACTAACTAATGCCATGTAGCCAATGTACCTCTCTGGTTGTCTCCACTGCCTGTTGCCCATCCTAGGAGCTCCCACAAACTCCTGAGCATCCCTGAGTGTTTGTTGAACCTCACGGTTCCTCCTGCCAATTGTAGAAGATGGAATATCCACCTCTCTATCCTCCTGATGCATCTCCCTATTCTGCTGCATATGCTGCTCCATATTCTGTGAAATCTCAGGAACACCTGCACCTGAGCTATTGCTTGTAATAGCCACTACACTTGTGCTCTATTGTCCCTAATTATTCTGCTCATCCCTAGGAGCTTCTGCTGGCTGCTCACTCTAATCATTAGGAGCTTCTGCTGGCTGCTCACTCTAATCATCAGCTACTGGAAAATCTCTGGACCTCCTGTATCCCTTGTTCTCTAGGAACTTGACATATCTCCTGACTATAATCTGTCTGGCTCCTCAAATGAAAATCCAATATGCCTTATATGTCTCGTTGTACCCAACGAAGTATCCTGTCTCTGCAATCTGATCTAACTTCGAACGTGTGCCTCCTGGAATGTGACAATATGCTAGGCTGGCAAATATCCTAAAATGACTGAACTTGATTATAGCACTCTTTTCAAAGTATGAACACTGAAACTCATGCTTTTCATCCATCACCATGCTATAGTAACTAAATATCAGTCAAAATGTCTAAGAATGGCACTTGCAAACAGATACCCAGTACCAAATTTGCATAGTCCATATTTCAAAAAATGCAAGGAAGAAAGAATGAAGCTACATTTGTTATTCTATATTTTTCATATGAAAAACTGTTAATATTTACATTTTAAAGTTTAAAAAGAAAAATAAAAACTTCAAAAATAAAAATGTGCCTTCCTTCAGTGAAAGATAACACATATTTAACTTTCTGCAATAATCAAACCCTTCATACGTTGCTCCACACATGTATAAAGCCAACTCTTGTATAACATCAGACAAAGATTTTGCATAGAAAGAAAGAAAAGGAAAAAAAAAGAAAATGTTAAAGGAGACAGTTGCTAACATCAGAATTTCATTAGATGAATCATGAAACAAAGGAAGAAAATAAAGATATGGTACTTTCAAAACAAAGAAATGTTCTGCCAAATAAGATAATTGCAATGCAAACAACAATAACAGCTCAGAATTGTTTCCAACCTTGTTTGAGTTTACTGCATGATCGTCCTCTTTTCTCTGTGACTCTTCCTGCAGCTTCTCCTTCATAATCTTGATCTGCAGTTCTAGCAATGCCCTCTTTTCTTCTGCCTGTCCATTAATAAGCCAAACAGTTATAACTCTGGGAGTGCAAGAGGCTACTCCCGGAAAAAGAGAGATGACTCTCAAAGCGAACTGCAGAATAAAGCTTTTGGAGCCACATTTCGATCTTTCCCATAAACAAATGTAGGGACCTTGAACATGAACTCATGGTCAAACATTAAAGAGAGTGAACACCACAATTTAAATGTACTGATTCCTCAACATTACAAAGAGAAGAATGAGACCTCAAATTGGGAAGGATATTGATTAAGGATCAACTATGGTCATTACAATTGCATTTTCTTAGGACACTGGTAAAATTGTTCTACTCAAAAACACTGTGACTGTATTAGTCAGTGAAAATACACAAGTGAATTTCATTTTAACTTTTGATAATAAATTTAAAGTAGCTTTCTTTATTCATCTCTATCATGGATGAGATTATATCATAATGATTAAGTTTATATCTCAATACTAGTTTGTTTTAAATGTCTTATGCATGCATCGATTCTTTGGTTACTTTGCATTAAATCGAAAATTTGTTTTTCTTAAATCCTATCAAGTGCCATTGTATTCATGTACTCAAGTATACCATTAAAACAAATGTGTGCTTGTAATCACTCTACTTTTTCCCATAGTTTATTGAAGTTCTCATTTTGCAACTACAAATGTGCCATCATCGCACGCTAGCATTGCATCATAAATGGATTTCCAAGCAAAGGAAATTGCCATAGAAGAAATTCATTGGCTATGCCATATCTTTTTGAAAGATGTCTGCAGAGCAAGGCATGCATGAACTTCAATTGTATTATCAAGTACACAAAAACAAGAGGAATTGATTTTGGGTGAATGGTGAAATTTATGTCAATAATTCAGATGAGCATAACACACATGGAACTTATTTAGAGACCCAAGAAAATGGAGGAAGATAATCTTTTCAGAACACTTAAAAGAAGGTGCTACATCCCTGCATGATAATTCCATGCAAAAATAGGAATAGTATTTATTTTCATTAAATGGCAGCCATACTGAAGTCTCTCCCTTAGAAGCAAATACTTCAGATAGCCCAATAAACCAGAGTACACACCATTTGCACCAATGTGAGCACGAAGCCATGTTATCAGAACCAGACCAATGGTTGACCCCAAAAACTTAAACTAGACCATAACCGGAAAAAAAACAAATCAAAAAAATAGTTGACCAAAAAAAACATAAAAATATCCAAATTTTGAGAAAAAAACATATATATCAATGTGCAACCATATGAATCCAACCCATTATACGCAAATATCCAAAGTTTCTCATCTATATAGCAAGGGCGTGTATAACCAAAATAGCACTATGTGCAATCCATCTCTAAACCAAAATAAATCAAGAAAGAGGCTCTAAATGGCCTCTGGAGTCCAAAAAAACTCATGCTACAACAAATAGCTATATATCATCAAAACTGTTGCCTATATTCAGATCCTCATCATCAATATTGCCCTCTAAGCATTAAAATAAGATAGAAGAACCTTAACATACCTAATCAGTGATTTTGCTTTAGTGAAGGGCACATTTTTACTAGGGTCATGATAGAGGAGTTCAACAATCAATGCCACTAACATTGAGGTACATATAGGGCTTAGTTCTCTTGATTAAAAATTAGTAGTATACCCTCATAAATTGTTAGATGTGTTGAATTTTGAATGGAATCTAAAATCCTACTTTTTCCATAAATCCAATGAAGTTGGAATAACTCTCAAACATCCTGTAACAATTAATGGTAATGTTGAAAATTGACGTAAAAGGATGAAAAATGAAAAAGATTAAAGAGAATGTCAATTTTCTTACTGATACTATTAATTACTAGGGTGAGTGAAATGAGAGGGGGGGCTCTTTGAATAGCATCACTAGAGCCCTAGGATTAGCTATTATGCTTGCAAAGCCCTGATTTATTGTTTTTTCTTTTTATTTTAGCTTTTGTTAGTCCTTGTCCACATTGTACAGAACCAACTCTTAGTTTTTGTAGCATCGGGTGCGTTCTAGCCACGAAATTTGGTGGAGAGGCTAGAATACAAGAGATCTCCAGAACCCAGAAATCGTTTCTGGAAATTCCACCTAGAAGTGTCTCAATTAGATCATTAACCATTTTTTAAATATTTCCTAAGTCTAAACTTAGGGAATATGATTAATTAATCAGTATTAATTGAGATAAGGCGAGAAAAGTCTAGAAACTCACATGGGTCGATCCAGAGATGATTTTAGCCATCGATTATGTTTTAATCTTGGTCGTTGGTGCTCCAATAGTGGATTCTAAGAGGAGATCGATGTGGTGTTGGAGAAAACACTTCAAAAGTTTGATTTCTGGGTAGATCGATTTCCAGAGTAGCAGCAGCCACTTGTCAGAGAGAGCCAGAGGTCGAAGCGGTGAGAGAGGGGCAGGGACAGTGAGGTTGGAGGAAGTTTTCCAGATCTAGCAAGTGCATTTGCAGAGAGGCAAAAGAACCACAGAGAGGTTGACGCAAGGACTGTGCAGTAGCTTCTAGGGGCAATTCGATTCACAGATTTGGGAAGTTGTTTCAGTGTTTCGGTGGCAGAATAATTTTGCAGAGGTCGGGAGAAGGGTTTCCAGAGTCAGAGGCAACCAGAAGAGGCAGATCAATTTGAGATCCAGGTGGTACAAATTAGAGCCTGCGTAGTGCCCACGCAGAGGGTGACGCGGGGAAATTCGTAGAGGGTTTCAGAGGCCAGTCTTCAGTGTCGGATTTGCCTAAGGGGTGAGGAAAAATCCTCACTAGATTTTTGCCATTTTTTTTCTCTGTAGGATTGCCATATTTCGGCATCTAGTTGTACTTGGAATTTCTCACTACTACTTAATAAGAAAACCCTCAGCTGCTGCACCGATTTTCCCCCATCAGGTTTTTTCGGGGACATTTGTCCAAAAATAATTCTCATATTTTATGTGTGTGCGCTAGCATTTCTCAGCTTCCAACGTGTTATCACTCAGGATTTTTGTAGCTGGGTTGTGGCAGCTAACATCCTAAGGTAACCATTTCAGACCACTTTGGAATTGAATTATAGCCCTTCAATCCAGTGGGGGCTCCCTCTCAAGTCTAATTTCAGATATGTTTAATAGAGCTCAGACAAAGGCTAGATCTGTGGTAATAGGACAAGATGAGTGGTAAGACAAAAAAGGAGCAGACCATTGGGCTACGAAGTCGTGAATTTGAAGCTTGGGTTTGACTCTCAATGATTGGTGATAACACTTATAGAAGCAGAGGAAGTAGAGCTAATACTGGTTCAAATAAATTTGGTCGTTGTACTAAATGATAGGACAAAGGAAACCATATAGTAGACTATTACAGAGCATCAGATTGATGAATTCTATAACTGAAGAACACAACAATACATAACTGATTACAGAGCATCAGAAAAGATGAATTCTACATCAGTTTTTAAAGGAAAACAACAAACCATTTACACTGAGCATCTAAGAGATGAAACTTGGGAAAAACCCAACTTGGGAAAACCGGTGCAGTAGCTAAGGCTTTTAATATTATCCAGTAGTAATTTGAGTACAAATCATTGGATCCCCAAACTGGCTATCTGATACAAAGAAAAACTAATGAAAAATATAGTGAGAAAATCTCACTCACACGGGAAATCTGGCACTGATCTGGACTGAAGACAAGCTGCACTACGCAGTCACTGTGTCACAGCTCCTGGGACTGCATCACACCTCTAGTTGACTGGAAACTCGATCCTCTGGCCTTCCGGACTCACACCCCGACTTTCGGCACTAGATCTCGAATGTCTCCCAGCAAAATAGCGGACTCCCTCTGAAGCTCTGCGTTTGCCTCTCTGTGGATATCAACATCTTCTCTACTCTGCACTCTCCGAATCTGGAAAAATTCCTTCGGTCTACTATATTTGCCCCTCACTGCAACGATCTTGCTCGATCTCTCTCTAGCAACTCAGTGTTGCCTCTCTGAGAATTCGATCACCCAACAAAATCGATCTCTGCAAATCTCAAGTGTGTTCTCCAAGTGCCCATCGAGCTCCTCCTTATAATCTCTCGTTGACATATCAACGGCCGAGATTAGATCTTAATCAATGGCTCAGATTATCTAGGACTTGATACACGCCTTTATCTAGAAGATTTGCACCCAATTTAAATAATACCCCTTAATTATTCTCATTTCCTTAGTTTAGACTTAGGAATCCATTAAAATTTAAAAATAATTAATTATTTTAATTAAATCATCTGTGGGTGGAATTTCCCCAAACGATTTCTGGGTTATAGAGAATGCATGTGTCGTAGCCTCTCTGCAAAATCTTGAGGCCAGAGCACATATGATGCTACAAAAATCAACACTCCCTCTTCGCAAGGAATGTGTTAGTGTTGCAACCCACTAAAGCATCACTCTGACTTTGTATCGCCTCCTACTGCGTTGTTGATGTCTGGCTTTTCTGCGCACCAACTACTGGGTAGCTCTGATTTTGCGCCCCATCTGTGCTGCTCCTGACCCTGCATACTGCTTCCAACTATTGCATCTACACTGCAACTGTGTTGCTGCTGCGACTACAACATCTGCAACTGTCTCTCATTTGTTGCTACTGCAACCAAGAGATATCCATCATACTGAACCAACGGTGTTCAATCGGATGCATCTGTCACCCGAGTCCTGACTGCTGCTAGCCTTTACGCTGTCACTGAAGCCTCTACGTTGTTGTTGGCTTTGCACTATACCAACTGCACTGCTGCCAATTTTGCTCTGCCTTGCTCAGTCTCTGACTTCTACTAGCCACTGCATATGTCACTCCGGCACCTGACTGCACCAAATGTCACTGGTCCATCCTGCTATTGCTGCTATGGGCTCCCGTAGTAAGGAATTGATCCAAGAGGTGGACTCCTCAAGGATCCTGCTCACCCTGTAGATCTCTGGGGCTACAAAGCCAAATCACCCCGCCTCACCCCTAGAGGTATCTCCGTGATAATGGCAAACTCTTCCTCCAATTTGGAGGACAACCAGTCGATTTTTGCAGATGCAGCCTGCTGATCCTGCCTCTCCTCTTTGTCCCTCTTTCTGAGTGGACACTAGGTAGCGTAGTGACCAAGTTCACCACGCCTAAAGCACTTGATCTTCGAAATGTCCTTCTTTCTTCTGTGTTGCTCCTGTTGCCCCTTTGATGCGAGGTCTACATTCTCCTCTTTCTTCACCTCTGCTTTCTGCCCACTGTTGTTGCTTCCTTCCAAGTTGCTCTTCACCAAGTCTCACCTCAGCTCTTCTTGTTGCAGATCTGCCCACATCATTTCTCACTTTGGCAATGTTTCTCTGCCCAAAATACTTTGGACGTACACTTGACATTCTTCTGAGACTACATTTAGAGCAATTTGCACCATTTCTGTAGCCTGAGGCGATGACCCTACAGCTTCCAACTGATCTCTGACATCTTGAAGCCTGTGGAGAAAGTGGTCTATGTGTTCTCCCTTCTACATACGTGTGCTCCTCAAATTCTCTTCTAGATACATCTTTCGTTTCTCGGAAGATCCCTCGTACAGCGTGGCAAGGGAATCCCACATCTCATTGGTCGATCCAAGGGCCGCTATGTGAGATACAACATGATCCCGAACTCCATCAAGGATCATCCTCTTTGCCTTAGCCATCTCCTTCTTGTACGCCTTCAACGAATATGGATTTGCGGGGACAACCACCACACTATCGATTTAGCTTTTGACATCATACTCATCCAGAAGGAAGGAGATCCTTGCCTTCCAGATCACGTAGTTATATGCTCCATCTAACCAATCCTGATCTCTCAACTTAGTTGATGCCATCTCGCCAACAACAAAGTTGAACTTTGCCTCTAACCCTCTACGCACTCCCTGCTGGAGTGAGCAAAACTGCTTTCAACTACTGCTGCTCTGTGAAAAAATAGAATTTCTTGGCTAGAAATTCTTTGTGGACAGAATTCCCTCAGCGTGCTCTTCTTTCCTCCTAACTCTTTTCTACTCTAGCAAACTACTATAGAAAAAGTGCGTCCCAGCTTAAGATTTGCTCTGAATGGAAACTGCTGCGTTGCTCCCTCTGCTTCTGACAAATCTCGATCTGGAAATTTTGTGCTCTGTCAACTCACTCAGAGACACAAATTTCCTCAAAAGTTTGCCATGTTGGCCTCTGGACTGCAGCCTCTAGGGTTTTGAGCAGCTGCCTACGCAGTGCCTCAAACCACCCTCTTTCCTTCTGCAACTAAGCTCTCTGGCTTCTATCTGCGCTCTAATACCATGTGAAAATTCGAAAACCCCGAATCCTACTGCAGCAACTGATTAGATTTCTTCTATTTGTTAATTTACTTGAACAAATTATTTATTGTTTGCTACGGTAAATATCGAAATCGATACGCCACAATCCTCAGAAAATAAATACAACGGAAAATAAATACAACACAGGAAAGATAGAAACACACACACATAAGTACACCGCTATTTTTGGACAATTGTCCCCGGAAAAACCCAACTTGGGAAAATCGGTGTAGCAGCTAAGGGTTTTAATATTATGCAGTAGTAATCTGAGTACAAATCATTGGATGCCCAAACTGGCTATCTGATACAGAAAAAAACTGACGAAAAAGATAGTGAGAAAATCTCACAATGACACGGGAAATTCGGCATTGATCTAAACTAAGCTACCCTGCATTGTCTCTGCGTAGTAACTACGTTTGCCTACGCTGTCACTGCGTCACAGCTCTTGGGACTGCGTCACACCTCCAGCTAATCTCCTACTGACTGGGAACTCGACCCTCTAGCCTTCCGGACTCACACCCCATCTTTCGGCACTAGATCTTGACTGTCTCCCAACAAAATATCAGACTCCCTCTGAAGCTCTGCATTGCCTCTCTGTGGCTCTCAACGTCTTCTCTGCTTTGCACTCCCCGGATCTGGAAAACTTCCTCCGATCTACTATCTCTGCCCCTCACTACAACGATCTTGCTCGATCTCTCTCTAGCAACTCAGTGCTTTCTCTCTGAGAATTCGATCACACAACAAAATCGATCTCTGCAAATCTCAAGTGTGTTCGCCAAGTGTCCATCGAGCTCCTTCTTATAATCTCTCATTGACATATCAACGATCGAGATTAGATCTGAATCAATGGCTCAGATAATCTAGGACTCGATCCATGCCTTTGTCTAGAAGATTCGCACCCAATTTAATTAATACCCTTTAATTATTCTCATTTCCTAAGTTTAAACTTAGGAATTCATTAAAAATAATTGATTATTTTAATTAAATCATCTCTGGGTGGAATTTCCCCAAACGATTTCTGGGTCTTGGAGAATGCATGTCTTAGCCTCTCTACAAAATATCGAGGCTAGAGCACATCCGATGCTACAAAAATCAACAGAGAACTCACCCTTTTTTCGTGGGACTTCGAATACCACCCTAGTGAGGTTCATCCATTGTCATCTGAGGGAGTTTCATAGAGAGACTTCCATCCTTTGCATTCAGTTTGCCCCAGTAGTGCATATTTCTGGAGGACGTAGTAGTGGTTCTTTTGTGGCCATTGCAGCACCATTCCGGAGGTCTATTGTCGGGATAATTTTGGAGGAGGCTCATTAGATTTGTAGGCTATTGGGTGAGTTTGAAGGCTAGAAGTGGCAGCTATATTCAAGAGTTATTTTGCAATCACTGGGGCTAGCACAGAGGAGAGAAGTTGGGCACACGTGGGAGATAGTGTCTTAGCCATTGGGGTTGTTGCTTGTCGGGAGAAATAAGGTAAGTGTTGGTGGAGTTGTTTGTTGCCTTTTTGGAGTGTTGTGGAGTATTTATGTTGGTGCTTCAATAGTCACTGGAGAGCATAGGGCCTTTGGGAGTGGATTTTGGAGGGTCAGGATTTGGCCAAACCATTTATGGGTTTTGGTCTGGCTGGCTTGAGGAGCCTAAGAGTAATTTTGCAGAATTTTTTGAGCACCGGAGGTGGGGTTTTCAACATTTCTTTGCACCAACTAGTGCAGAACTGTTGGGACAACGCAGAGCATCAGTTGGGTAGTTTCTGGGTTATTATTGTTTCACCTCAGTTTTGCTCTGCTTGCCAAAAAGGCAAGCCCATGTGCATTTCTTCCATATATTTGTACTCTTTCCCATTTCTATAATAAAATGGCTCAGCTGCTTCCATATTTCTAATTATTCTAGGTGTTTACTGCTTTGTTTAAAAATTTCTATGGTGCAAATTTGTTATTTTCTTGCATAGCATTGTTTTTCCTATTTTGAAACATTACATCTTTCTTTAGGGCTTTGGGTATGGCTCAGCAGGGAAATGTTGATAACTATAAAGACAAAGAGACTAAATTAAAAAATATCAATTGTTATATGACGAATGAGGATCATCGACCATTTTTTCTTACTTTCGACATAAATGACAGATTACTTCACAATTGTGTTTTGGATTCTGGTGCATCTACAAATGTTACGACCAAGAAGGTCATGGAACAATTAAACTTAGGGATTTCCAGACCATATCATAACATTTGCTCAATGGATTGTAGAAAAGCTGAGGTCCTCGGTGTTGTTAAACATCTACAGGTCTCACTAGTTCATTACCAATATAGAATCATCACCATGGATATCACAAACATTGATGTGCCAGATGTATGGGGAATGCTTCTCTCGAGGAAGTTTGCAGTTGACTTAGGTGGGTACATTCAAATGGATTTATCTTATGTTATTATTCCTGCAGCAGCAAATGGAATGGTCAGATTATACAAAGAAGTAGAAAGAAGATACCATGGTTAGGTTCCAAAGAAGTTGGAAAATGGTGAGCAGATTGTGCCACAGGAACATCCGCCTCATTTCGAGTCAGAGATATGTCATTTTTTCCACCACCCATCCCCTCCGCAAGAAGAAAAAGAAGAGGATTTCAGATTAACAAAGCTATGCAGCGCAGTGATGAGCAGTCACACAGAATTAAGAGGGTCAAACTTCAACATGGGACATCTGAAAAGCATCCAAGTGATCTACCAGTCAGCAGACAAATGCCCAAGATTGTTCCTCATCGATGACATATGATGCCATAGGGCATTGTTTTGTATAGTATCTCTAACCCTACTCCTTTTTATTTCATGTCAATAGATAATTTTACTTTTCGCATTTATGTTTCAGTTTATTAAAGTACATTTTATGTTCCAGCGATATTTCTATATCTGCATGATGATTTCGATACTGAATGGATATCTATTTGATGGACCTCTGTTTTCATGGATGCAGGATTCTGGGGTTCTCACGTTCCTTCATGGAAGCAACATGTCCCCATATGGAGCCATATGTTTCACTCAAATTGTCAAAGTTCTAAGGAAGCGGAAGTGCCTATTTTTTAAACAAAGATCGGATCACCCATCAGCAGTCCATGTGTCATGGTCACCCCATTCTGCAAGTTATATGATGTAAATGATCCTAGTAAGACCTTGAGTGTATGTAACAACCTAGGTAAGCCTATGATTTTGGCAACAAATTTCATCCTAGGAGGTTTTTTAACCTCACCGATTCCCTGTGTTTCTAAACACGACTAATCAAAAGAGTTTTTTCTCTCCAGCTTAAGCCCCCAAAGCTGGGGTGAAATTTATTGTCGAAGTCTTAGGCGAGTCCTAGTGTTTTTAGTCGATTCAAATGTAAAAATGATCTGGAAATAATTTAAGATAATTGGCTTAATTATTTTATTACAAATCACTTAGTCTACTAGATCATATTGTGTCGCAAATGGGTTATGTGCATTGAGGGCCTATCCAAATGTGTATTCCCCGTTTGAGGGTTGAAAATGTAAAATATTATGTATTAGAGGGTGAAAAAATAATTAAATCCCCTCATATGTAAATTAATTAATTTTTCTGGCAAAATTAAATTAAATCCTAAGCCACAAAATTAATTAATTAGAGTCAAGTTGTCTTAGGAAAATTAATTCTCCGAGTGGAAAAATTTGTGGGTCTTAAAGAAATCAATTTTTAGAGGCCCTCCACCAAGGGAATATTGTATATTTCAAGAAAATTTAGGCCCTTGAACCTTGGTGGTTAAGTCAAAGTCACATTTTTTAGGAAATTAACTCAAAATAACTAATTTTAAGCTAATTAAAATAGAATTAAATGTTAAATTTGAAAATCCATCAAAAATAAATAAATCAAGGGCCAAGATTAAAAGATCTTGAAGTGCTTATCGACAGCAAAGATTATTTTGACAGGGATTAAAGAAACTAGCCGTTATTTTTCCACTTGGAGGATTTATCTATAAATTAGAGAGTCAGTTGAGTCTCTAGTCATCTTGATCTCTGGCTAGAACTATTGTTAAAGCATTTTGTAAACTATTGTCCCACTAGAAACTATTTTTTCTACTATAATAAAAGACTTTGGGGTGCAACTCAAGGTGTTCTTGTTCGTTGATTTGTGGTATGTATTGACTACGAGCTTCCTATGTGGTGTTTTATTTGATTATTTTGAGATAATACATAGTGTTTGAAGGTACTCAATCCTTGGTCTCCAAGTTCACAGATTGTGGGCAAGGATCATCTTGCTTGGATCCTTATTTTTTATACGGTGGATTGAATCTTCGCTCGGGCTATAGTGAGCATAAAGTTTCTGAAGCGTTTGTCATTCTTTCAAAGAAAAATATTATAAAAAATTATTTTCTCAAAATTCATTTGAAAACCCATGTATAATTTGTAAAATAATTTTGTAATTTTAAATTGTAAATTATTTTTCTAATTTGGGTTGGGGTTTTTAGATTTATTTTGTATATATTTGGGATTTTGGTGTTGTATTTTTATTTTTTTTGCAGGTTGGACCAAGGGATCAAGTGAAGGAAGAGCTAGATCTAGGCTTTTGAGGGTAAGATCTAGTCTCTTGACAATTTTGCAGGGACATTCACTGAAGATTTGGCGGCAAAATTCAAACCCGAGTAAGAAGTTTTTCGAGACAAGGGTTTTCATTTTTAGGACTCTCAAGCCTAGATCTTGTCTCCTCAACCCCTGCATCAGCCTGGTAGCCCTCTGCATCAGTATTTTTCAGCCCTTTAGTGCTAGCCATGAGGCCTAGAGGCCTCGGCCTCCATCCCTAGCCCCTGCGTAGTGCCTTTTAGGCCTTCTTGGACCTATTCGTTCCCTTTTTAAGCCTCGGACTCCCTCTAGAAGACTAGACGGCTTCACTCGAGGGTTTGTCGTGGCTTTTCAGCCCCCAAAACCCCAACGTCATCCCTCTTTAGCCCCGAAAACCCCAGCGTCCAACTTTCAGTGGTCTTTCTCCCCCAGCGTTGCATCTTTTTGGCCTCCTCTTGCCATTTCATGTCCGATCTATCTTTCTAGCCTCCTTATCCCCACAAGTTGGCTTTCCTTGGCCTAACTTTGCCTTTTCTTGGCCTCTTTTGCCCTAATCTGCCCTAAAACCCTCCTCTGGTTTTTTAGCACGAAATACTTGGTGGTTTTGCAGATTTTGAGGCTCAAAAATTCTGATTTTCAAGTGGTATCTTCATCCAAGATTTTTGGGTAGCTTGGGCAAGTGTTTCTTCAAGGTTTGAAGCCTAGGGTTTGACCTATAAACCTTATTTTATTTTTGTTTTATTATAATAGTCAAATCATTAATGATTAGGCCCTAAAATCACATGTTTCATGGTCAAAATCCCTTAAATCGTAAAATCTAAATTTTCATGAGTTTTGGCCACTTGGGCATCATGGATTTGGCCTAGATCTAACATTTTGCTTGCTGGAATTTTCTGCGTAACTTGCTAAATCAAGTCTGCAAAATTTTCTGAATCAAATACTTAAAGAGGGCCAAAAAATTTTAATTTTCAATTTCCGACAAAATTTTACTATTTTTGAATATATTAGGGATTGCCTTGAGCATTGCTAGGTTGTTGATCTGTCATCTGTTTACTGCTATAATAAATAGATCAGATTTGAAATTTCTGAATCACGTCCTTTAAATGGCCCTAAAATTTAATTTTTCCAAGTTTGGCAAAATTTTACTATTTTTGGACATCTTGGGCACTGTCTTGGACCTCATTAGCTAGCTTATTTGTGATCTATTTACTTCTGTTATAAATATATCAGATCTGAAAATTTACTGAAAAATACATCCTAAAAGGGGTAATACCTTTGATTTTTTCAGTTTACTTGGCAATTGGGCATGTTTTGCACCATTGAGCAAGCATAGGCATTATTGAAGTGGCATTAGTTTACTGCTGTAATAAATTGTTTACTGTTGTCATAAATTTCTTATTGTTGTCATATTAGTCACTCACTGCTCATAAAAGGGATCATTGGAACATAAAGTACCTAAGTGTCTTCTGTTGAGATTTTGTGTATTTGGGGTAGCATCAGTTGTGCTCTAGCTCCCAAATTTTGAGGAAGGACTCCAGTACACTTCATCTACAAGAACCAGAAATGGATTTGGGAAATTTCATCTGGTGTAGGAGATATTAAATTAATTAATTATTTTAATGTATTTCCTAACTTAAAACTTAGGGAACTTAAATAATTAAAGTGAATTTAATTAAATATGCGATGAAATTGTCTTAAGTCACACGATCAAGCTTTCTTTTAATCTTAGCCATTGATTCAAGATCTGATCATGGTTGTTGGTTTTCCAACAAGAAAAGTATAAAGGAAAGGCTTGGGGTCATTTGTAAAGACACACAGAGGCAGAGCACTGAAGCTAAGCTGAGATTCTAGGGCAGGTTTGCTAAGAATTCTCAGAAGTGTTTCAGCTGCAGACAAGGGAATTTAGGCCAAGGGGATGATCTGATCCCAGGGTCTAGAATCAACAAGAGACAGAGATCAGCTCATAGAGGCAGCGCAGAGAAGCAGGAGAGCAGCAGCAAGAAGGGCAGCAACTGTGATACACAGATGTTGCGCATTCTCTTAAGGACACCGTGATTTTCAGCTGGAAGCCATTCGGGGTTATGCAGAGACCCTAAGGGGCAGCATAAGGACTGCATCACCCAGTCTGGGGTAACGCAGCCCTTTCCAGGCCAACGCTGAGGGACGCAGGGGCTTCAGAGGCTGATGCAAAGGCTTAGGGGAGCGCTGGGGTTTCTAGGGCCTAATTTTGGCCGAGTCTTGTAAATCCTGTTTGAGGGTGTGGATCAGTCATTATTTTGGCCTTAGAACAGCCAGTGAGCTATATATCTATTATTTCTCTGCCGGGTTTTCCAGATCTGAAAGCCAGATTTGTTATATTCAGAAAATTCTTAATAATAAAACCCTCTAGCAGCCAGAAGACCAGTTTTCCCGCATTGGGTTTTTCCGAAGAATATTTGTCCAGAAAATATCTGTGTCACTTTGTCTATGTGTGCATGTACTTGTTCTAGATCTGAATTGGTGAAGATCTGTTATGTGTTTTGCTTCGATTTTAATATGAATTTATTCAACGAATAACTTATCTAGGTAGGAGGAGCATAACTAGATTAACAGTAAAATTTCTGCATAAGTATAAGATTCAGAAATTTTCACATCTTCATATCTTGTTATTTGTTCCTAGCATTTACATTGTTAAAGTGACGAACATTGTTTCACATCTCTTTAGCATTGAGCACTAAGATCACATATAATCTTGTTTCATATCTTCGGTATTTTTTATTAGCATCTTGATTGACAAGAGATAAGTTGGTTGAGCATCTTGTGGAATATTGTTGAAGTTCACACCTGTATCGTTACGCACTAATCTTGTTTTAAGATTGTCTTTCTCATTGTTGTTAAGTACTATTGGCATAAAGAGTAATCATAACTTAAGTTCTTAAAATACTCAAACAATCTTAACTCAAGATAACCTCACTCATAATCTCTCGCACAAGCATACTAGAACTAGATTTACATTAAGAATTTACCTCCTAGCATAAGCTAGATTGATAGAGACTTAGGGCAACCCTTTCCAAACTAACTTGAGAGATTCAATGCTTCCTAGTAGTTAACATGGTCACCTTGCAGTCGCCAGAGCCACAGTCTATGTAGCGCTAGAGGCACTAGGTGAGTGGAACACAGGGGGAAGTATCGTTAATTAGGTCGTTGCCTGCTTCGCGTTGGCTTCCATTTCACAACTTACTTTGAGGATTATTTCTCAAAATAGTTGGAAGAAGGGTTACACTTAAATTAGGCATCTAGCTAAAATTTAGCAAGATCATTGCATCTCACATAGGTCCTAGGTCTTGCATATCATATAGGTTAGTCAAGCATTCAAGCAGCGGGTGTCCATCCGGTCATTTGGTTCCAATTTATAGAAAGCAAGAATTTGTGACTACATTAAGGCACTGGTCTCATAATAGAAAATCTAAATCTAATCAATTATCTTGCTTAATTTCAACCAAGTGGCTAAGGCACTCATCCATGTCTCCCAAACAAGTTGATTCCCAACTTGTTTTCCTTCACCTCATTTCATAGGGACTACCCCCCATAGCCTGTTGTTGGGAGACAATTAGAACGGACTGGGTAGGGATCAGAGTGACATCCCCCTTTCTGAGCGTTGTCCCGTGTCTGTACAATCCGGGCGACAACAGGGACTTTGACTAGTAAAAGATGACCCAACCATGAAACCCATGCTTTAATAAGTCATTGTAATAATAGTAAAATTTCCTTTTTCATTCTTTTGATAAGTACATTACATAATGACTAAAATACATTTATGAAAACTGAACCTAGTTACATTCTTCAACACTCCCTCTTAACTAGGGAGGTATTCATAATATAAGTACAAGGAAGATCTCAAAACATATGAACTATGAAGAGTTAAGGCACCACAATGCCATGGACTAGATTCTTGACCAGGGAAATCTATCCAAGGTACTCCAAGAGTTTAGGCAGTCGCGGTGGCACGAACTAGATTCTGAACCAAGGCAATCTATCCGGGTGGGACTAAGATGGACTAAAGCTTTCAGCCTCTCTAGTTACTATCAGGCTTACTTGCTAACCATCAACCCAGGGATCCAGGTGCATAACCGAGGTCAAAGCTCTATGACCAATGCCACCCTCCTACTTCGGGATCTAGACATCAAGACATATGTCGGCCTAATGTCCTCCTAAGCAATATGTCTCACACACAAAGGCTCAACAAATCTCTTCCAAACTTTTATCATCATCAACAAAATCAACAATATCTACTAAACCAAGCATGCTTCTAAGATATTCAAAATTCTTATTAGGAGGAGACTTTGTTAGTAATAAGTATATCAGCGACCTGATCATTGGTCGAGACATATTGTAGCTTCACAATCCCATCCTGCACCAAGTTCCTAATATAGTGGAACTTATTGTTGATATGCTTTGTCCTAGCATGAAACACGGGATCTTCAGATATCTCGATGCAACCTTGATTGTCACAATTTATCATAGTAGGACCTAGAGGCTTCTCAAACAAATTTGTTAGAATCTTCCTCAACCATATAGCCTCCTTTCTGTTAATTTTTGCAACTAAGGTCAAATTCCACAGTGGGCAATTGAGATGATTAAGATAATAATTTAATTAGATTCCTCTTTTCGAGAGGATCAAAATCGACCCATAGATCGCCCCAATCGGTTAAGCAGAAGTTAAGTTATGAATTAATTTAATATTTTATGAGTTGGCCTAACCGCATGTTGATCAGGTTAAAGCCCCAAGCGGTCACTCACAAAATTATAAATAGAGGCAACCTCAAGCTCATTTGCACACATTTTCTCATGAGATATTCTCCATGCTATTTTTGTTTTTGGTCGTATTTTCGATTTTGGCTCGCACAAGTACGTCGGAAGGAGCTCGCACAGTGGCACGCAGTGGATCGGGGTCAGAGTCTGATGCACATTTCAGATCTGAGTCTGTTGACGCAGAGCCGCAGGTAGGTAAGGCCTAGGTAGCGGCCCTGTTGAGCAGAGCTGCGGGTAGAGTGTGTTGTGCCCGCAGCCAAGGTGCCAAAGCCGCTAGCACAGCTTGCTAAGGTCACGACCAAAGCCCTGAGGTCAAATCGGGTTGTTTTGAAGCTCAACCCCGGGCACAGGGTGTTGTGGTAGCGGCTCAGAGTCCCAGAGCTGCGGGTTGAGCATATTAAGGTCACGGCTCAGAGAGTTATTGGGCAGATCGGATTTGGATCACCTTTAGTTGATTCCGCGACGCTTCCAAACTTCAGTCGTTCAGTCACAGTTGCGTCAGAACGTCATTGACAGTCTCATGGATTCAGATCTAGGACTTTAGAGTTGAGATCACTTGGTGATATTTCATATCCGTGTTTTGGTATTATATATCTATAGATCTGTACATCAGATTTGTTTGTTTCCATTGCAGATGTATCTTCAGTCCTCATTCAGTATCAGCCATGTTCATTAGTTTGCTACAGCCAGTGCCAATGCACTTCAGTTCTCAGATTCGGTTTCCTTCATGCAGAAGTATAGGTATGGTTTTAGTGCTTGTATGCTATTTGTTTTCTGCATCATAAAGATATATCCTCATGGATCATTGTACTCTTGTTGTTGAATCATTCAATGGAGGTCTAAGAAGAAGAATTTCCAAGGGTTTTCCCCATAGTGCGTTTTGCCCTGGTCTCGGACCAATCCTAGTGTCTCTATGTGCTCATGCTTCTCTTCCTTTGATCTTTTATTTTTTGTTGCTTAGATGATGATGATGATGGTGTTGTTCTTTCCCCATAGTTTCATTTTCTAATGGTTAATGATATAGATCTATACAATGGCAACAAAAGTATTTGGGGCGAATAAAACATGTTAATGAAGAAATGTGACTATCAAAGTAGAGAACAATGCTTCTTTATGAAAAAATAACATGGTATCAGAGGTGGTTGAAGAAAAGCCATGAGGATCACCCCAAGATGACACTTCTATGGAAGCAAGCAGAGGATGGTAGAGACCTAAAAGAATTCTAGGGTATGAAGAAAGCCTTAGGCAATTAATGGATAAGGGTTTGAGAGAAACCCTGGTTTATGGTAAAGTCTTGAGATTCGATATATGAAACCCTCGCATGGCCTTTGTGAAGATGCTCAAGCACTTGGATCAGTTTGACAGAAATGTCCCGGTTATTGAAGAAGTTGTTGATCGAAGGCAACATTGCTTTATGATCTATGGCTGACTCTTGAAGGCTGGTTCAAGAGGGAGAGGATCATCTCTCATTAAAGAGAAGTATTCCTTGACTTATAACCCTTCACTCTTGTTTATGCTTATAGATCCAATTTCTATGATTATTGTTTCTAGTCGTTACTTCCTACATGTATATTTGAGCACCTGGATATATCTAACCTTTGTGATAAGATGTGATGAGTGGATCCCTCTTGACGATCTTTGGAAATGCAGGAAAGATGGCTAGATCGGGAAATGCAAAAAAGTTTGCTAATGCAACTAGATCTGGACAAGGAAAGATGGCTAGATCTAGAAAAGGTAAAGAGGCACTTGAGCACTACAAGCCGCCTATGTGAAGGTGAACCAGTAATACGGTAAGGCATGCATGGTATATTGTTTTAATGTTATGATTCAGCTACAACATCAGATGGCTAAGCAAGCACTTTGGTATATTGACAATGTCTACTTCTCAAATGGCTCATGCATGCACATATAAGAGTGATTGGGACTATGTTTACTATGATGAAATAGTGCACCTGGTATTGAATGGTTTGATCATGATGATCTGCTTGATTCTACGAGAGTACTTGATGTGATTGTCGAACATGGATATAGTGGCATAACTTAATGTATGGCTAACATCTATTGTTTCTAGATCCTGATTTTGATTTTAGTGGATGGTACTTTTGATTCTTGATACGCAGTGCAAAGCTGTAGCAGTGCAATAGCCTCCAGATGACAGCACGGAGCAACAACATATGGAGCTTCAGTGATGAGATGTAGCCCAACTGACTTGTCTGTTAAAGATTGGGAAGGAGAACTTCAGTTGCTTACACTCAGCAACTGAGTTGCAGTGCAGCAGTTGGCAGCGCGATGCAACAGATTGAGAGGGAGCTGCAGTACAAATGTAGCAGTGGCAGTGGCAGCGTCATGAGCAGCAGTACGGGAGAGCAACAGCAGCGCAGTGATGAAGGGCAGCAAGCCAAGCATCATCGCAGAGACCCACACCGGAGATCAGTGCAGAACTTCGGGGTGAAGTATTGTTGCTAGAGCACATTCCTTGCTAAGAGGGAGTGTTGAGATTTTGAGGTGTTGGGGTAGCATCAAATGTGATCTAGCTCCGAAAATTTGTGGAGGGACTAGAGTACATGAGATCTCCAAGACCCAGAAAGCGTTTTAAGAAATTCCATCATGTTTAAGAGATATTTAATTAATTATTCTTTTTAATTAAGGACCCTAAGTCTAACTTAGGAAAATTAAAAGATTAAAGTTAATTAAATTAAACATGTGATGAAAATGACTTCACACGAATCAAGCATCTTCTAATCTTAGCCGTCGATTCAAGATTAGATCACGGTCGTTGATGTTTCAATGAGAAAAGTATAAGAAGAGGGCTTGGGGTCAGTTGGAAGACACACATTGGCAGAGCACTGAGACTAAGCTGAAATTCTAGGGCGTGGTTTGCTAAGAATTTCATAAGTGTTTCAGCTGCAACGAGGGGTAGTATTGGCGAGAAGGATGGTTTGATCCCGGGCGAAGAGTGCAACAAGAGGCAAAGAAGTAGCAAAATGAGTAGCACAGAGAGGGCAACAGCTACGCAGCGCAGCCACAGCCTAGCAGAGGCAGCGCAGAGATTTCAGGGGCTTACGCAGGCCTAGAAAGGGCAGTGCAGGGGCAGCAGGAAGCCACCAGGGCTGACGCATTCCCAGCTAGGGCAATGCAGGGGCAGCGTAACCCAGTCTGGGGTGATGCAGGCCCTTCCTGAGTAGCGCAAGGGCTGACGCAGGCTAGCAGAGCTGACGCAGAGGGCTTCAGAGCAACACTGGGGTTTCTGAAGACTAAAAAGGGCTAAGTTCTGTAAATCCCGTTTGAGGGTGTGAATCAGTCAGTTTTTGTTAATTTTTGTAGATGTTCTATGCTTGATGCAACTTTACTTTTATTACAGCAATCACCCAAACAGTTAAGTAAAATGCTGATAGAACATACCAGTGGATCTGTAGAAGACAAACCAAAAATAGGAGAATGTGGTGGAGCGTTACGGCGGTCAACGGGATGCTTCAACCAGCAAAGTCTTCTTGATCAGCCAACCCAGAATGTGTCACAACAATCCTCAAATCAGTCAACACAAGTCAACTCTAGAAAAGTCAACGCTGTCCAGAAAAGTCAACACAGGGCAGCAACATAAAAGTCAACGCAGCTCCAACTTTGGTCAACCTTTTGACCTCGGTTCTTGTACCAAAGTGTACGGCCTACTAAAATCGAAGTCTCCACAAATTTTGGGCCTCTTTGGACCATGCGTTGACCAAAGTCAACGCTGGTCAAACTTCCTAGTAAACCCTAGCTACAGCAAACTGCGTCCTTCTTCTTGGCTGTAGTAGCTCGTCCTTCTTCCCACACGTGAGCTGAATTTGTCCTCCAAGAAGCTCGTACTAAATTAGAGAAGAGAAGAGGAAGTGATGAGATGAGATGGGTGAAATGCTCTCCAACTTTGACTGTATTTATATCCATCATTGAGGTGTGTGACACATCTGCTGGGGGTGCAAAACCTTAAGGCTGACCTGCACATATAATTTATTATAAATAATAAATTCAAAATAAATGTTCTGCTCATCGGATTAAGATAAATTTTATATGGATCTTACACCTCTCCGAAAGAGGAATCCAACAAAAATATCAATATCTTAATCTGAGCATCACAACATGGAGTTTGGACCTAGTTGTCCAATTTTAACAGTTTTTCTGTCTCCAAAATAGAGGTATAGCAGCAGTTTTATTTCTCTATCGGGTTAACCAGTTGGTGCCAAGATTTGTTGTACTTAGAATCTACTTGATAATAAAACCCTCCAGCAGCCAAAAGACTGGTTTTCCCGCATTGGGTTTTTCCAAGGACAGTTGTCCAGAAAATCCTTGTGTGTCACTTTGTCATTGTGCATGTATTCAGTTTAGATCTGTATGTGTAGGTTGTTGATGTATTTACTTCGATGTTAATGCTGAATATTTCACATTAATAACTTAATGTAGGTAGGAGAAGTAAATCTGAAAATTAACAGTGGGGTATCTGTTTGAGATATTCAGAAATTTTCATAATTAGTAGCAGAAGGATCATAGTGTCAGCAAGTGTTGTCATTCATTCTAATGACAGCTGCATAGCTAGTTACAGTCAGTACCCAGGAGAAAATTGTAGAACTAGTTGCAGTGACACAGGCAATGTGAATTGCCCAGTTGCAGAATGCAACTATAGTTCCAGCTAGAAGATTCTCAGTGCAGAGCTACGCAATCCAGTTTCCAACACAGGAGGACAGTGCGAGTTGCTAGGAGGGAGCACAGATATTTTCCATTGGGAGATCGAGACTCAGAGGAAGTCTAGTTTCAGAGGGAGCATCCCTAAGGAAGCTAGTACTTCAGGATGTGAGGAGATCAGACTCATTATTGCAATAGTTGCAACAACAGTGTAGAAACCTCAGCAGATCAGATTTTGTCATGATTGAAGAGATCCCTCCAGGAGTGAGGTGGGGTGACTTGGTCTTGTAGCCCCAGAGTGCTACAGGATGGGCAGGATTCTTGAGGAGGTCCACCTCATGAATCAGTACCTTGCTACAGGAACCCACAATACGCAGTAGCAGGATGGAGTCTGGACCAATGGCAGTTGGTGTGGTCAAGTGCCAGAGTGACAAATGCAATAGCTAGTAGCAGTCAGAGACTGGGCAGCGTAATGCAGAGTTGGAAGAAATACAGTTGGCACATTTGCAGAGTCAACAGTAGTGCAGAGGCTTTAGTGAAAACGCAAAGACTAGCAGCAGTCAGGACTCGGGTGACAGATTCATCACACTAACCACAGTTGGTTCAGTGTTTTGGACAGTTCTCAGTTGCAGCAGCAGCAGATGAGAGGGAGTTGCAGATGTTCAAGTAGTAGCAGCAACTCTAGTTTCCAACACAGGAGGACAGTGCAACTTGCCAGGAGGGAGCACAGATATTTTCCATTGGGAGATCGAGACTCAGAGGAAGTCTAGTTTCAGAGGGAGCATCCCTATGGAAGCTAGCACTTCAGGATCTGAGGAGATCAAACTCATTATTGCAGTAGTTGCAGCAACAGTGCAGAAACCTCAGCAAATCAGTAGTAGCAGCAATATGAGTAGATCAAATTTCATCATGATTGCATACATCCCTCCAGGAGTGAGGTGGGGTGACTTGGTCTTGTAGCCCTAGAGTGCTACAGGATGGGCAGGATTCTTGAGGAGGTCCACCTCATGAATCAATACCTTGCTACAGGAGCCCACAATACGCAGTAACAGGATGGACCAGCGGCAGTTGGTGCGGTCAAGTGCCAAAGTGACAAATGCAGTAGCTAGTAGCGATCAGAGACTGGGCAGCGCAGTGCAGTGTTGGAAGCAATGCATTTGGCACATTTGCAGAGTCAGCAGTAGTGCAGAAGCTTCAGTGACAACGCAGAGACTAGCAACAGTCAGGACTCGGGTGACAGATGCATCACACTGACCACAGTTGGTCCAGTGTTTTGGACAGTTCTCAGTTGCAGCAACAGTAGATGAGAGGGAGTTGCAGATGTTGAAGTAGTAGCGGCAACAGAGTTGCAGTGCAGATGCAGTGGTTGGTAGCAGTTCAGCAAGGTCAGTAGCAGCACAGATGCAGCATATTAAAGTTGCGCAGTAGTTGGTAGGCAGCAGTAGCCAGACATCAACAGCTTGACAGGAGATGGTGCAAAGGGAGTGTATTGTAGCAGTAGTTGCAGTACTAGAACACTTTTCTCGCTAAGAAGGAGTGTTATTTTTTGTAGCATCGGATGTGTTCTAGCCTCAAGATTTGGCAGAGAGGTTAAAATACACGTATTCTCCAATACCCAGAAATCATTTTTGGAAATTCCACCTAGAGATGACTTAATTAAATTAATTAGTCAGTTTTTAATATTTCCCAAGTCTAAACTTAGGAAATATGATTATTAAAAGGAATTAATCTTTAATCGTGGTCGTTGAAGTCTCAACAGAAGATTATAAGAAGAAACTCAATGGGGCTTGGAGAACACACTTGCAGAGTTCGATTTCACTGGCAGATCGATTTCCAGAGTAGCGGTGCTGAGTTGCCGGAGAGAGAGCTAGTGAGCTCGAAGCAATGAGAGAGGGGTAGGGATAGTAAGGTCAGAGGAAAACATTTCCAAATCCAGTGAGTGCATTGCAGAGAGGTAGTGAGTGCCACAGAGAGGTAGCGCAGAGCCACGTAGAGGCAACGCAGTGCTTCAGAGGAGATTTTGTATTTTGCTGGGGAGAAGTTGTGATTCAGTGCCTGGAGCCGGAGAGAGAACTCTAGAGGCCAGGAGGATCCATTTCCCAGATAGCAACTGATCAGATACTGAGAGGAAGAGAAATTCCGAGTTGTGGGGACGCAGTACTGCGTAGGCTAACGCAGTGATTACGCAGAGGCAGCAAAGAGCAGCTTAACTTGAGCCAAGGTCAATGTCGGATCGCCAGTGGGTGTGAGATTTTTCTCACTAGATTTACTATCAGTTATTTATCTGTATGGATTGCTAGATTTAAGCATCCAAAGTTTTGTACTCAGATTTACTACTGCATAATAATCAAACCCTCAGCTGCTGCACCGATTTTCCAGAGTTGGGTTTTCGAGGGAATTAGTCGAAAAACAACTGCGTATTTGTGTGTGTGCATCTATTCTTCCAGCGTTATTTTTATTCTGTAGTATTTTATTAGTGAAGGCTGCAGTGTATTTGTTTCATTATTTACTGTAACACACAGTAAATAATTTGTTTGATTAATTTAACAAATAGAAGAAAATATATCAGTTGTTGCAGCAGGATTCTGGGTAACAGAAGTTTGACAACAAGTGGATCCCCCCAAGCAGTGATGAGCGAGATCCTTGTCATTTGTTGACAAATGGATCCCCCCAAGCAGTGATGAGCGAGATCCTTGTCATTTGTTGACAAATGGATCCCCCCAAGCTGTGACGAGCCTTGGATGAGCGAGATCCTTGTCATGTGTTGACAAGTGGATCCCCCCAAGTTGTGATGAGTCTTGGATGTGCGAGATCCTAGTCATGTGTTGAAAAGTGGATCCCCCCAAGTATGTATAGGGTGATGGATGTATCTCCCCTATGATGATTCTTCTTCATTTGATTGTAACATCATTGTTCCAAATAAGAGATAGCAAAGATCCTTGTATCAAAAAGAAGTTTTTACCTAGCTGAGAGGGAGTGTTGAAAATTGGCAACTATTGGATGAATTTCCTTGAATAAAATTGCATTTCTGACATTTCTTAAGTGACATTCTAAAAATAGAAAGTCATGTCTATCTTTGCAACCATGACTTTCCAAAAATATTAAATCACCTTCCATCAATTCGTAATCATATATATATGATAGAAAATCACTTAACTTGTCCTTAAAATCTCAATTGTTTAACTTTTAACTTAATCATCAATATTATTATTATATTATTACTATTATCCTCTTTGTGATATTATTATATTATTATTAAAAAGAAATACAAGTCTCTCAACCATAAGACTCAATCATGTCATATGTAACTCCCCTCAATTAATGCATATGTTACTCTCTCTCTCTCTCTCTCTTAATGGATTCAGTCCTCTCCCTTTAATGCTCTTACACACCTCTTACACTCTCTTCCACACTTAAATGACTCGTCATAAAAATATTCCTCTTACGCCTCTTTAATGCATAAGTTACACTTCTCTCCTAAATGCATAAGTTACACTCCTCTCCTTTATGGCATAAGTTACACTCCTATTTTGGCATATGTAACTCCCTCAAGGCATAGGAGTTACTCCCTCATGAATTCAACCTCCTTGTTGTTCCTATATATGTGTGCCTCCCATCCTCACTTGACACAATTGTGTTTGTGAAAGGAGAATTCGAACTAAAGAAAGAGAGAGTTTGAGATTCTAGAGGAAGATTGAGAGAGAGAGAGAGAGAGAGTCTTGAAGAGCACGTGCAGATCTTGGATAGCCAAAGTGATTCAGTGTTTGCATCAGCTACTACTATCAGAGATCTTCTTTAGATTTGGGTGAACTTCTTCATTCTCTCATTGTACTTTGTATCTCTGCTGAACAACTAATTTCTAATAGAAGAAGAATTTGGTTGGTTTTTCCCATTGTGGGTTTTTCCATGGTCATTGACCTAACTTCTCTGTGTCTCATTGAGTTCTTAGTTGTCTTCCATTGTGCATATGGTTTATATGGTTTATGTTCTATCTACAATTACTTAAGATATTTTGCAGCATAAAAAAGTTTTGGATTTAAGTGATTGTAACAGCATAGAACATCATAATTTCAACAAATTCATTCAAGGAAAGCCTCCCATAGCCATTTTGGTAGGAATTGGACTTAAAGAGTGGGGGATTGGGCCAAGGTGACTATGGGCCCTTGTCCTATATGTGTTGGTTCAATAGGTTGCTACAATATCTTCAGCAACCTTGTTAATAGAAGCAGTAACAAGCAGGAGACTCAAAGTATTGGAAGAAGAACCATTAAAATCCAAAAAGCCACTCCGATTAGGTAACAACTGCTAGCACATCAAGGATTTTTTCTTAATCATCGCTAATGAGGATCAATTCGTGCTATTAGGTGTTTTCTGATGAAATTGTTTAACAATTCTCTATCAACCCTTCCTCTCCAATAACCATGTGTGATTGTGTGTTATATATGTTTATGGAATTGACATACGATATTAGAATCAAAGTGATAATTGCTTCAACAAAAGCATTCAAGGATGAAATGTTGCAAATAGACATTCATGTCTTCAATTTTAGTCATTTTGGTTTTGATAAACCGTTGTGAAGACGAATTTGTCCAAATTTCCTAGTTCACTCAATGTCAAAAAAATTGTAAACATGAAGCATTATAAATAGACATTTGTGCCTTCATTTCTATCATCTTGGTTGTGGCCTTCATGATTCTTTCTTGGGGATCCCCTACAAGGAAGAATTTGTCCAAACTTCTAAGTTCACTTTAAATCAAATTTGCTCCTATTTTTTAAATTTGTATTGCATATACTTTGCAGAAATTAATTTAAATAATTTACTACGTACATTCTATTGATGATCTATGTGCTAGATATGGTCATTATATTCTCTTAAATTCTAAATTCAGTTGCATGCCTCTCAGCCTAGGCCGTCACACTTTTCATCATTGGTTTTACTCATATCTACAAAAATAGGTGCAGTTGGCGCAGGTTTTGGTTGGGGGGAGGTCAACAATAATTTTCAAACCAATGGTTATGAAACATGCATTATACAAAGTTAGGTTATTTTAGGAAGATATACTACACTTGGAAAGAATTCATTGTGTGCTCAGTGACCGGTCTTGCAATATTTTGAAAATTTTGGACCAAAGAATATTTCATTGTTGGAAACACTCAACCAAGAAGGATTTAGCATGGCACAACCACCACATTTTTAAGAGTTCAGGTTTCTTCCAAGTAAGGTGTTTAGTTTAAACATTAACTAGTCCCCAGCTAACTCTTCCAAAGGAAGGGTTTGTAGCATAACCATGCCTAATCTAAGCCTCCAAAAGTGAGATCTATAATTATTTTTTCAGAAGAGACCACAAAGAGGCCAAAACTTCAAGCAGGCGAAGATTAGTGAATAAATGGTCTGATTAGTTGTAGAGGTAACTGTTGCTTTCTAGTAGCATCGGATGTGTTCTAAGCCTCAAAATTTGCAGGGAGGCTAGAACACATGCATCCTCTAAGACCCAGAAATCGTTTTGGGAAATTCCACCCGAAGACAGTTTTATTAAAATAATTAATTATTTTTAATGGATGCCTAAGCCTAAACTTAGGAAATTAAAATAATTAAAGGTTATTAATGAAATTGGGTGTGAATCTTCTAGAAAAAGACGGAGATCGAGTCAAGATGATCTAAGTCATTGATTAGGAATTAAACTGGGTCGTTGAATGTTCAACGAGAAGATTATAATAAGAGGCTCAATGGACACTTGGAAGACACATCTAATTGGAGATCAAGAGATCGATTTCTCAAGAGAGCAGCACAGCAGTTGTCGAAGAAATGATCGAGAGATTTCTTGCAGTGAGGGGCAGAGACAGTTTGTCGGTGGAAGTATTCCTGATCTAGCGAATACATTGCAGAGGCAGAGACAGGTGCAAAAGAGGCGGTGCACAGCTATGATGTGCAGCGTAGAGCCACGCAAAGGCAACGCAGAGCTTCAGAGGGAGTTCGTGTTGATTTCTGGTCGTATCGGATGTGCTCTAAGTCTCAAAATTTGCAGGGACACTTAGACAAATGTATTCCAGATAACCCAAAAATCGTTTTGGGAAATTCCACTCGGATTGTATTTTATTATAAAATAACTAAAGTGAATTAATAGAATATGGGTGTGAATGTTCTAGAAAAGCGGATCAAGTCAAAATTTAATCCTAGTCATTGATTAGAGATTAAATCTCAGTCGTTGAAGTTTCAACGAGAAGACTATAAGAAGGGCTTGAAGGGTCATTTGGAACACACACGAAACACCGAAGGATCAAGAAATCGAATTTCTGAAGTGAGAAGTGCTCAGAGGAAACTTTGATCAAGAGATCTTTTGCAGAGAGAGGCAGTAATTCCAGTTGGAAGCATTCCTGATCCGGAGAGTGCATAGCAGAGGAGGTAGTGAGATCCACAGAGGCAGCGCAGAGCCAGTAACGCATAGGCTACGCAAGCACTACACAGAGCCTGAGAGGGATTCGTATTTTTGTTGAGGAGACAGCGTTGGGTCAGTGCCCCAAAGAGATTTTCTGGAGGCCAGAAGACCCCAAATTCTAGCCAACAGAGGGATCAGTGCAGAGATAGAGGGCAGCCACAGCTGTGATACAGAGACTATACAGAGTGATGCAATCACTGCGCAGGGCAGCTCATTTTGGTTGTTGATCAGTGTCAGGTTCCCGTGGAGGAGTGAGGTTTGACTCACAAGATCTTTCTTGTTAGTTTCTCTACATGATTTGACATATCTGTCAATCATAGACTTTTACTTAGAAAATTTACTGCATAATATATAAACCCTCAGTTGTTGCACCAGTTTTCCCACATTGGGTTTTTCCGGGGACATTAGTCCAAAAACAACAGTGTCAGATGTGTCTATGATTTCTTCTTGTTCAGTTTTGTTTCCGCACTTGTAATTTTCCATAGTTTATTTAGTGAAGGTTGCAGTATGTTTAATTCGATGTTGTCGTAGCAATAAACTGAATAATTAATTTATCAGTTAGATGAATTAATACCATTTGTTGCAATAGGATTCCAGATTTGAAGGAATTTTCACATGGTATCGAGCTTGTATCGCTGAGTGCAGGATGAACAAAAGAACAGATATGTGGATCCAGCGTTGGTGAAGCCGGGATCAAAGAGTTGCGTAAGCAGCAAATCGATCTCCCAGCAGATTGTGCAGTCCAAGCCAGGAGGACCAAAACCACGAAGAAAAATCTCTCTAAGTGAGTCAACAAAGAGGAATGATTTTGCAGATTACAGTTTGGCAGAAGCAGAAGGAGCAGCGCAGCAAATCAGCAGGCGGAGGGACGCAATTTCTATGCAGCGGTGGTTGTGGGTGCAAAAGCATCAGAAAAGAGATATGGAGACACTTTGATGGAATTTTCTTCCTTGGGGAATTACCAGCCAGGGAATTCTATTTTTCGAGAGTTGAAAAACAGTTTTGGGTGGCAGATCTACCATCTCTAGCAAGGAGTGGCGTTGAGAATAGGAGAAAGAGAGGGAGTTAGATTCGACATTTTTCAATCGGTAGAAATGGCAACAAGCGGGCTGAGAGATCAAGACAAGATTTTTCAGATTGCAGTTTGGCAGAGGCAGAAGGAGCAGCGCAGCAGACTAGCAGCCGGAGGGACGCAGTTTCTACGCAGCGGTGATTGTGAGTGAAAAAGCTTCAAAAGAGAGATCTGGAGACACTTTGATGGAATTTTCTTCCTCCAGGAATTCCTAGCTGGGGAATTCTATTTTTCGAGAGCTAAACAGCAGTTTTGGGTGGTAGATGATAGATCTACCATCTCTAGCAAGGAATGCATAAGCCAGTTCCAGTGCTGAGCATAGGAGAAAGAGAGGGAGTTAGATTCTACATTTTTCAATTGGCAGAAATGGCAGCAAGCGAGCTGAGAGATCAAGACAGGTTGGAGGGAGCCTCCACCTATGTGATCTGGCAGGCAAGGATCAAATGCATGTTGGATGAGCATGACCTCAAGCTCTTCATCGAAGGTACAGTGGTTGTTCCAGTAGATGCAGATCCTCTGAAGGAATACAAGAAGAATATGGCGAAGGCAAAGCGCCTGATCCTTGATGGAGTCAGGGATCATGTCGTATGTCACATAGCTAGCAAAGGGACTGTTAGAGAAATGTAGCAAGCCTTGGAGAAGCTATATCAAGGACCTTTCGAGCAGCAAAAGATGTATCTAGAGGAGAATATGCGGACTACTAGGATGAAAAAAGGTGAGTGCATTAATCCATTCCTATCTAGACTTCAGGAGAACCGAGATCAATTGCCAGCTGTGGGATCAGCTCCTCAGGCCACCCAGATGGTCAGATTGGCCCTCAACTCAGTGTCCGAAGACTATCAGGTCTTTGTCCAGAGCATCCTGGGCAGAGAGAATTTGCTGGACTGGGAGTTAATGTGGGCTACTCTTCAGCAAGAAGAGATGAGGAGGGACTTACTCAAGTTTCAACTTGAGGGCAGCTGTAGTAGTGGGAAGAAGACGAAGTAGGAGGAGGACAATGTGGCCCTTGCATCAAAGGGGCAACAGGAGTAGCACAAAAGGAAGAAGGATCTTTCCAAGATCAAATGCTTCCGGTGTGGTGAAATGGGTCATTATGTCGCACAGTGTCCTCTCAAGAAGAGAGAAAAGGACGAGAAGCATGATCCGCAAGCAGCACTTGCCAGAATCGATGAGGAAGAGTTCGCCATGATAGCGCATATACCTCCAAGAGGGAAGTGGGATGACTTGGAGATGTAGACCCAGAGATATACAGAATGGGCAGGATCCTTGAGGAGTCCACCTCTCGGATCAATACCTTGCTACGGGAGCCCAAATCATATGTAGCAGGATGGACAAGTGTCAGTTGGAGCAGAGGACTACAGAAGTGATAGTGCAGTGGTTAGCAGCACCAGAACCTGAGCAGCGCAGAGCAGAGTTGGCAGCAATGCAAGAAAGCACAGCGTAGAAGTCAACAGCAGCGCGGCAACTTCAGAGGGACAGCGCAGAGGTTAGCAGCAGTCAAATCATCAGTACCGTGATGCATCATACTGAACACTTGTTCAGTATTGAATGTTTTTATGTTTCAATAAGCAACGGTATTGCAGTGTCAGCAACAACATGGATGCAGAATTTGAGAGGGAGTTGCAGTACGAATGCAGTGTTGATAGTGTCAGTATCAACAGCAGTACAGATGCAGTGTTTGCGTAGAGTTGGTGGGTAGCAGTGTCAGACATCAGCAGCGCAGAGGGAGATGTTGCAGAATCAGCGTAGTACTCAATAGGGTGTATTGCTAGAGCACATTCCTCGCTAAGAGGGAGTGTTGATTTCTGGTAGCATCGGATGTGCTCTAAGTCTCAAATTTTGCAGGGAGGCTTAGACACATGTATTCCAGATAACCCAAAAATCGTTTTGGGAAATTCCACCTGAATTGTATTTTATTGAAAAAATTAATTATTTTAAAGGGATCCTAAGTCTAAACTTAGGAAAATAAAATAATTAAAGTGAATTAATAGAATATGGGTGTGAATTTTCTAGAAAAAGTGTACCAAGTCAAGAGTCAATCTTAGTCGTTGATTAGAGATTTAATCTCGACCGTTGAAGTTTCAAAGAGAAGACTATAAGAAGGGCTTGAAGGGTCAATTGAAACACACACGAAACATCGAAGGATCAAGAGATCGAATTTTTGAAGTGAACAGTGCTTAGAGGAAACTTCGATCAAGAGAAATTTTGCAGAGGGGCAATAATTCCGGTTGGAAGCATTTCTAATCCGGAGAGTGCATAGCAGAGGAGACAGTGAGAGCCATAGAGGCAACGCAGAGCCAGTGACGCAGAGGCTACGCAGGCACTGCAGAGAGCCTGAGAGGGATTCGTAATTTTGCTGAGGAGACAGCGTTGGGTTAGTGCCAAATCCCGGAGAGAATTTCTGGAGGCCAGAAGGCCCCAGTTTCCAGCCAGCAGAGAGACCAACACAGAGACAGAGGGCAGCCACAGCTGTGACACAGAGACTGCGCAGAGGCAGGACAGGACAACTCATTTTGGGTGTTGATCAATGTCGGGTTCCCGTGGAGGAGTGAAGTTTGTCTCACAGGATCTTTCTTGTCAGTTTCTTTGCATGATTTGACATATCTATCAATCATAGACTTGTACTCAGAAAATTTACGACATAATATATAAACCCTCAGTTGTTGCACCGGTTTTCGCACACTGGGTTTTTCTGAGGACATTAATCCAAAAACAACTGTGTCAGATTTGTCTATGATTTCTTCTTGTTTAGTTTTGTTTCTGCACTTGTAATTTTCCATAGTTTATTTAGTGCAGGTTGCAGTGTGTTTAATTCGATGTTGTCGTAGCAATAAACTGAATAATTAATTTATCAGTTAGAAGAATTAATAACAGTTTCTGCAATAGGATTCCAGATTTGAAGGAATTTTCACAGTTCGAAGTTTTGCTAAGGAGCAGTTGAGATCCCGTACCAGAAGTCGGGGTGTGAGACCGGGAGGTCAGAGGATCGATTTTCCAACCAACAAAAAATCAGCCGAGATGTGTGACACAGTCCTTGCTGTAGTGACGCAGTAACTGCGTCAGTGTGACACAGAGCTGCAAGAGACAGCGTAGAGGTCTCATCTTCAGTCATATCAGTACCGGATCTTCCTATACCAGTGTGAGGTTATCTCACTAACTTTCTTGCCAGTCTATTCTCTGTATCAGATAGCCAGTAAGGCATCCAAGATTGTATTCAGAAACTTCTGCATAATAATACAAACCCTTAGTTGCTGCACCTGTTTTCCCACATTGGGTTTTTCCAGGGACATTGTCCAAAAATAACGATGTTGTGTGTGTTATTTCTTTACTGCGTTGTATTTTGTTTCCACAATATTTTTTATTTGTGAAGACTGCAGTGTGTTAGGTTCGTTATTTACCGTAGCAAACAGTGAATAATTTTGTTCAGTTATATAACAAAATAGAAGAAACTTAACCAGTTGTTGTAGAAGGACTCCAATCGTGGAATTTCACATGGTATTAGAGCGAAAGTGGGATCAACTGGTAGTTGTAGGGTTAGCACCTCAAGCTACGGAGATGGTGAGATTAGCCCTGAATAGCGTCTCGGAAGAATGGCAAGTTGTCGTCCAGAGTATTCTGGGCAAAGATATATTGTCGATTGAGGGGGGATATGGGCAGCTCTCCAACAAGAAAAGATGAGGCGTGATCTAGTAAAGTGCAAACTAGATGGTAATAGTAGTAGTGGGGTGAAGCCCAAGGAGGAAGAGGAGAATGCAGCCCTTCCATCAAAAGGGAAACAAGGGTAGAGGAGGCAGAAGAAGGGCATCTCGAAGATCACATGTTTCAGGTGTGGTGAGCTTGGTCACTACGCTACGCGGTGTCCTCTTAGAAAGAAGGACAAGGAAGATTAACATGATCAGTAGGATGCACCCACAGAGATCGAGGAGGAGGAGTTTGCCATGATTACCCACATACCTCAAGGGGAGAGGTGGGATGATCTAGTACTATACTTCCAAAAAACTACAAATGGGCAGGATCCTTGAGGAGTCCACCTCTCGGATCAATACCTTGCTACGGGAGTCCGTATCATAAGTAGCAGGATGGACCAGTGTTAGCTAGTGCAGAGGAATGTCGGAGTGGTAGTTACAGTGGCTAGAAGCGCTAGAGACTGGGCGACGCTAAGCAGAGTTGGTAGCAGTGCAGTTGGCACAGTGCAGAGTTAGCAGCAGCGCAGAGGCTTCAGAGGGTTAGCGCAGAGACTAGCAGCAGTCAGATCTCCAATGACATATGCATCATACTGAATACTGTTGGTTCAATATTTTGGATTTTTTTTGTTGCAATAGCAACATAGTTGCAGTGCAGATGCAGTTGGAAGCAGCATGCAGGGTTAGCAGCAGCACAGATGTAACATTTGCGCAGTAGTTGGTGGGCAATGATGTCAAACATCAGTAGCGCAAAGGGAGATGATACAAAGTCAGAGTAATGCTTCAGCAGGTTGCATTGCTAGAGTGCAATCCTCGCTAAGAGGGAGTGTTGACTTCTGGTAGCATCGGATGTGCTCTAAGCCTCAACTTTTGCAAAGAGGCTAGGACACATGCATCCTCCGAGACCCAGAAATAGTTTTGGGAAATTCCACCCAGAGACAGTTTTATTAAAATAATTAATTATTTTTAATGGATGCCTAAGTCTAAACTTAGGAAATTAAAATGATTAAAGGTTATTAATGAAACTGGGTGTGAATCTTCTAGAAAAAGATGGAGATCGAGTGAAGATGATCTGAGCCATTGATTAGGAATGAATCTGGGTCATTGAATGTTCAACGAGAAGATTATAAGAAGAGGCTCGATGATCACTTGGAAGACACATCGAATCGAGATCAAGAGATCGATTTCTCAAGAAAGCAACGCAGCAGTTGTTGAAGAAGTGATCGAGAGATTTCTTGCAGCAAGGGCCAGAGATAGTTTGTCGGTGGAAGTATTCCTGATCCGGCGAATATATTGCAGAGGAGGTAGAGAGAGGTGCAGAAGAGGCAGCGCAAAGCTACGATGGGCAGCGTAAAGCCATGCAGAGGCAGTGCAAATCTTCAAAGGGAATTCGAAGTTTTGCTGAGGAGCAGTTGAGATCCAGTACCGGAAGCCAGGCTGTGAGACCGGGAGAACAGAGGTGTGAAAATTATATTGCAATGTATTGGTTTATTTATCCTACTTGATTTAATTAAATACAAGTTATTTTCAGAAATTAGATTCAGAAAATACCAAACATAAACACAAGTACAACCTACACATGCAAATCATTTACTGAATAATACGCTCATGCAACAAAGTGACACATGGATTGTTGGACATAAGTCCCCGGAAAAACCCAAAGCAGGAAAATCAGTGCAATAGATATAAGGGTTTATTATTAAGTAGTTCCTGAGTACAACAAATATGGGTTCCAAGTCTAGAAAACCTGACAGAGAATAAAAGAAATCAAATCTGCAGCTAACCTGATGTTCTGGTGCCAAATATCAGATTGATCCACACCCTCAAACGGGATTTACAAGACTCAGCCCGGATCTGACCTTAGAAACCCTCAGCGCTACTCCTAAAGCCCCAGCGTCAGCTTTGAAGGCCTGCGTGGCTCTGGGAGGGTCTGCGTCACCCCTGGAGGGTCTACACTGCCCCTGCGCTGCCTTTGCTAGGCCTGCATGGCCCCAACTGTCTCTGCGCTACCTCTGCGTTGACCCTGTTGGACTGCGTGGCTCTGAAGTCCCTCTACGTTGCCCTTATTGTTGCTCCTCTGCTTCTTGCTGTCTCTTGGCTCTTGGGATCAAATAATCCCCTCAGCCAATAATACACCTCACTGCAGGAAATTCTTAGCAAACCCGCCCTAGAATTCCAGATCTATTCCTAAGTTCTGCAACTGTGTGTGTCTCCAACTGACCCTCAAGCCTTTCTCTTATACTTTTTCGTTGAACCCTTCAACGACCGAGATTAAATCTTTCATCAACGGTTGAGATTAAAAGTTTTCTTAATTTCAGCACATGTGTTAATTAATTCACTTTAATTATTTTATTTTCCTAAGTTTAGACTTAGGAAATCCATTAAAATAATTAATTATTTGAATAACTTGAACACCAACTGAAATTTCTCAAATCCCTTTCTGGGTTTTAGAGATCAACTGTATCCTAGCCCCTCCACAAAATTTCAGGGCTAGATCACACCCAATACTACAACTATACAAAATCTCAACACTCCCTCTTAGCACGGAGTGTGCTCCAGGAAAGTGTACTCTAGCAATGCATTCACACCATGCACTACAAGATCCTGAAGCTAGATTCTGTGCTGCTGATTCTTGGCCTACTGCCCTCCATCCACTGCACTGCTGCTCTCAGTACTGCTGCCCATGCCACTACCACTGACATTGCCACATCTGTACTACAGCTCCCTCTCAAATTGCTGCATCATGCTGCCCATAGCATTGCCACTGCTAACTGTTGCACTGCAACTCAGTTGTTGAGAAGTAAGCAATTGAAAGACTCTGCCCAATTGTTTGACAGATAAGTCAAGTTTCCCTCCACCACTAAAGCTCCCTGGTTGCCGATTCATGTTGTCCTCCTGGAGACACTGTCATGCTACAACACTGCACTGCGTGAGCCCAACTTCTCTGCGCTGCTAAAGTCCAATCAGCCTCTTTGCGCTGCTGCCTCCACGCTGTTGTTGCCTCTGCATTATGTTGCTCCCTCTTCAACTCTTCAGCTCCCTCTTCCGCTTCAATGTGGCCTTCTGCAACCATCTCCCGACTCATCCCGCTACCGTCTTAAGGCTCCCGTAGCTCGTATGTGATCCAAGAGTAGGGCTGACTCAAGGATCCCACCATTGTCTATAGATGCTCTACAGATCCATGTCACCCCTCCTCTCATCTCGAGTACATGAGCACTCATGGTTGCAACATCATCAGAGCCATCATCCTTTGCTGTCGCAGCCTTGGAATCAGAAGAGCCTTCGTCCTTCTTCTTAGGACAACTGCTGGCGAAATGTCCAAGATCACCACAGTTAAAGCATCTAACCTTGGAAAGGTACTTCTTCTTCTTCCCTTGTTGTTTCTTTTCCCTTTATGCAAGGGTTGCATCCTCCTCATCTTCCTTGACTTTGGCCTTTCCGCTTCCACTCCTGATATTCTGCCGCTTAGTGACCCTCCTGATCTCCTCTTGGCGGAGGATAGCCCACATGTCAACCCAAGATGGTAACGCTGCCCTTCCCAGAATGCTTTGGACAAACGTTTCCCAATCTTCCGAGACTGCATTCAGAGCAGTCCTCACTAAGAGACCCTCGTCCGGAGTAGCACCAATGCCAACCAGCTGATCTCGGATGGCTTGAAGCCTGAATAGAAATGGATCTATCTCTTCACCCTTCATCATTTGGAACAACCGCATCTGGTTCTCAAGAAGCATTCTTCTTTGTACGGAACCTCCTTGGTACATCGTCTCCAAGGCTATCCACATGTCATTTGCTGTAGTCTTACTAAAGAATATGAGGAATCATCACGTGGTCCCGCCCCGTCTATGATCAAATGTTTCTTGGTCTAATACTTTTGTGGCTTCATACTTCGAGAGGATCTCACAAATCTTGGTATGCAAGAGCCTTCTTTGCATGCTCTTTGAGACCATACTCATCCGAAACTTAGAGGATTCTGGCCTTCCAGATAACATAGTTGGACATGCCATCCAACCTATCTTGATCCCTTAGTCCATATCGAGCCATCTTTGCTCAGATCTGACAGAAACAGTACTTCTCGCTCTGGATCTGGGTTTCTTGGAGACTAGAAACCCTCTAGTACTTGCTTCTGCTGAACACTGATTTCCCTCCTGGAAATCCTTCACCAAAATGCAAACGGACAGTATTCTCCAATCCTCCTGATCAAATCTCAGATTTGTTTGCCTCAGATCTACTGAATGACTGCCTTCCTCCCACCTTTGTTCCCTTAGCTAAGCACAATTCTGCACCTACAAAATCTCTACCCCACCAGCACTGCTGAAGATCTGAAGCACTGCTTCCAGATCTTGGCAAAATTCTTCTGCAACTGGAGAAATGGTTGGAAATCATCTTCCTGGTTGGCCCAGCGCTGCTCAGAAGTGGACTGCGTAACCCCAAATTGGGTGACGCAGTCCTTATGTTGCCCTAGGAAGGGTCTGCGTAAGCTTGAAGGCCTTCTACAGCCTTCGTTGTCGTTTTCGGATCTCGTTGCTTCCCGTCGTCAAGATACCCTTTCCGGATCTGTTGCTTCTTCTGCCACCCTGCAGAAAAATATTTCTTCAGCTGATTGCTGGAGATTCAGCTTGATCTGCTATCGCTCTGATACCATGTGAAAATTCTATTGCAGTGTACTGGTTTATTTCTCCTACTTGATTTAATTAAATACAAGTTATTTTCAAAAATTAGATTCAGAAAATACTGAACATAAACACTGTTAGTCATCAGTAATTTTTGCCTTTGTTGATGACTAAATGATTATCCCAAGATTTCTAGAAACAAGGTTCATAAACATTGTGAGTTCTAGAAATCTCACTACCTTCATTATCCTCAAGATAATTTTTCACCATTTCATCATTCTATAATGTCTTTCTTTGCTTACCAATCCCAGAAAACCCATTAGAGGCTTATGTCACTCTTTCTGTCTATATGTATTCACCTTTGGCCCAAATCCTCTATTTTTTTTGCCTAAAAACCCCCCCACTGCTACCTAAACCCACCAATCAAACATATTTTTTGTGTCTCCTAAAATACTCCCTAACACTGATGGTCTCAAACTATCTCTGTAGGCTCTTTAGATAAATCAAGTACATTGGATTTTGGATCTTCAATACATTAGTTTATCATAAACTCTATCTTACACTGGATGATCCAGGTCTCAGTCCAAAAGCCAAGTCCAAGAAAGCTTCCACTAGGTCGCCTAGGGTTTCACAAAGTCATAGGGTGGATTTGGTATCCTAACAACTCTGTTTTTCCTGCATAAAGAAGCTGCATTCAAAAAAGAAAGGAAAAAGTGATCTTGTCCAAACTGATCAAAAAGGTCATTCAAGGAAGGATTTTTGGGCCTAGAGCACAAATCTTGCAGGGGGACAGCTGCCCCTTGCTCACATTTTTGCAAAGGGATCAAATGGCCATCAACCTAAAAAGAAGTAAGGTAATGGGAGAATCATCACAAATGGACCATCAACAGCAAAGAGAAGGCAGCAAGGCCTATGTTTTGGAGAATCAAGGATTGTGATTGTTTTGGCCATACAAGTAAATCATTCCAAGAGCTACAGAAACAAGGGTCACCTCAACTCCATCAGTGCACTATTGAAGGTATTTAGAAATAATAAATGATTTTTGAAAGGTTTTTGAGAACTTAGAAGATAACACTATTTACTTTTTCTAACAGCCCTAAAACCTATAAGTTTGGGAGATGGACAAAAATGGTCAAATGATGACAAGGAGCCTCCTTCATAACAACAGATGGCTTCAAAGGGTTTCAAGCTGCCCTTTAGGGTTTGGCAAAGAGGCATTGACTCCACCTCACCAAAGGTACAAAAAGGCAAAGAGTATTAATACAAAGGCATGAGGTTTCAAAAGATAAAATTAGAGGTCTTAAAGGGATCAAAGGAGGCAGACAATAAACATTGTATCCCACTTCACCACAGGGACAAAAAGGCTAGGAATATCAATGCAAGGGTTTGACTTCTCAAAAGAACAGTCAGAGGCATTTTCAAATGGTCAAAGGAGGCAAGCATGAGGTAAAATTGCCCAAGGAGGTAATTATGACAAGCATAGGTTCATTATTGATAAAATGAGGTGCTAAACTCTAAAAGAATAGTGATCAAAAGCAGAGGTTGTGTAGGCACCTGCAAGAACAAAAGTGGCCCATGGAAAGACACAAATAGTTTAATTTGCTCACCTTCCCAACCAGAGATACATCATTGTCAAACTGTTCTGAAGAACTAACATATGATTGGTCTAAAAAGCAGAGAAACCTCCCAAAATGGTTTCCTTATCAAGGGTATATTCTACAAAAAATAGATTAACCCTAAGTGACACTTCTGCAGGACTGTCACAAAAGGTTACCTACAGGAAGGTTGGTAAGGACAAACAAACCAAATGTTTCTCACCAAGATGGCACACATGAAGACTAAAAAATTTGTTGGTGCCAACTGATAAGGTTTTCACACCAAAAGGTTTGTTTCACTATCTCAAAGAGATACATGACAAAAGGTCAGTTGAAGGAAGGTTAAAACTCTTCTTTTCAGTCTCTCCACCAAGCAATCAAAGGCATAAACATGCAGGACTGAAGACTCCCAGGAAAAGTGCCAACATGATCACAAGATTACTATTTACAAGTGTTGAAGTTCATAAAGAGGATAAAGTGAAGAAAAACCTATTGGAAATGTTGTCATTGATGGTAAAGGATATGGCAAAGGAGTAGCACCTGAAACAGCAACAAGGCAAAGGAGAAGACAGGAGCAGCAAATTGAAGTAGAGAAGAGGAGCACAGGTTTTTGGTGAATGGTGTAGTAACATTTACAGGAGAATAGAGGGCTCTCAGTTTGGAGCATGAGAAGAACAGAGTGAGAATTTATATGCACTATAGCAGCAGATATAAGGTTATTAGAGACAGAGTGAGAGGTTATTCGCACTGGAGGGATCGACAATCCTGCAGAAGGACTGGTATTAGTTCAATCCAATTCGAATACACGACCTCGGTTAAAGATTGGAACGAGGATACATTTGGACGCAGAGTCTATGCAATGCGAGGCAGAAAGGAGCATGAACCCGTGGACAGTCAGAATGGTTACAAGTCGTAGAGGTATTAGACATCAAAGCAATGGAGAAAGTGGAGAGGATCTTATTGAGCAGATCGGTTCTATGAATGAGTAGCAGAGGCAGCATTGAATAAAATGGAAGCATAAATATAACACACACATGAAGAACAGTAATGAAAGAGGCGGAATTGTAAACGACGGTAAGGAATGGAACCTAGAGAGGAACCGTGAATGCGCAGTGAAAACCTGATGGAGCTGGGCGTTAAACATATGGAAGCGCCATGTTAAAATGTGAATGAAACAGAGGTCAACAAATGAAAAGGCGGAACCTTGTACTAGACGGAACCAGATCACGGAAGGACGTGGAACCTTGAGAAAGAAGAGCGGAATTCATAAATAATAAAGGCAGACGGAACCCTGAGGGAGAAAGCAGCAGAACCATGACTGGAGTGAACAGTAAAGGCAAATTTCTGGTTTTGATCGCACCGCCTTCGTCGGGCAAGCGGTAATTAGAAAATCAGCGCGATTCCATACGCTGGGCGACACATGTCCCTGAGCGATTTTGGAAAACCACCCCTCATCGCGAGTTAAAGTTCGTGCAATTAACTCGAGCGATATCCGTCAGATTGAATGGAGCAAGGCTACGTGCTCTCCGTTGTTGGATGTGGAAGGCCGTTTAGGCGCTGGGGTCTAGTCCATCGCGCAACTATTGAATATTAACCCTCGTGCAAGTTAACCGCGCGATTTCCGTAGGATCAGAGGGTGAAAGAGCGATGAATTATCCACCATTGGATCATGAATGAAGTTGCAAGGTGACAAACAAGGAATGGGCCAGCGTTTGATTGTTGTATAAATGTGTGGGCCAGCGTGGGTGAAGTGGTTATATCGAAAGGAGAATAGGTGTTAACATTACAGTCTTTTGACTTTCGAATGTATTCAGTCAAAATTGAATAGAGGATTCAATAATACAATGCGAAATGCTATGGGGCCCGAAGAAATTATATAAGTGTTCTCTAGGGATTTAAATACGAAACCAAAGGGTTCATTATAATGTTGAAAGCGTGGTATATGTTAACATATGTGAATAGCGAGAATTTATTGTTGGATTGTTATATGTAATATAGACCAACAAATAATATGAAGAGTTATATAGTGAACACTGTATATGTGCTGAATGGATTTTAAAGTCACTGAAAAATTTGGATGAGTGCTTTAAATGTGCAATATAACAAAAGAGTGAGGATAGCCCGAACATCAAGGAGCTTCTGCACTGAAAATATTCTGCCCAGATATAAAATTAATTGGGTCACAACAGTGATTGTAACCTCTGATGGAGCAGCTTCAACATTGATTCAAATTGCCAGTGCAGAAATTAAAAAGTATTGAAATTGCACAACAGTTATATTAAAAGATAATTATATGTACAACAATTATACAACTGCAATGAAGAAGAGAGCCTACAAGAACGAAAGAGAGAGAGACAGCGACAAAAAATTGTACAGGGAAAAAGATGAATTGAAATTGTAATGTGAATTTCAACCATTAAGTTTAAGCTCATATGTGAACAAAGAATGTAAGCAGGTAGCCCGAGAACAGAGATTGGTAATGAACAGACATCGCCCAGATTCATATGTATTTGAGAATAAAACCTGAAAAGAAATTATCTATGTAGCTGGTGCACACAAGTACAGTGAACAGATGAATAGACACAGAGATGAACCAAAGTATACAGAACAGTCACTCAACAGCAGCAGAAAAGACAAATCCAGTAAAGCCAAAATCCAGAAAAGGAGCTGAGTAAAATTGAAGTGTGTAACTGAAAATGTGAATGTAAATGTTGTAATTAATTTTTATTGTTTGTGATGCATTGGCAAGTCTCCGGTAGGAAAACAAAACTCCCACTGTAATATTAAAATTAATGCATATTGTTATATTTTTGAGTGAGTTGGAAAAGAAATGAGAAGGCAGAAGACTAAAGGGTATGGCTATTCATTCCAAATTCCTTGTGGAATACAAACAGTCATGTGATGAACTCTATATATAATATCAACCTGATATGCAAGGAGAGGTTAGAGAGAGTAAGGATAGAGAATGAAAAGTATAGAAGATTCAGGCAGAGAAGATAAGGAAGAGAGGAGCAGAAAGAGATGCTACAGAACAGAGTTGATATCTGAGGTAAATCAGCAAACATTTCTTTTGATAAATTGAGGAAGTTGGAGCTTCCCTATCAAGTTGAAGCTTGATAGCTGTCAGTTGTAGCTGACTGAGGTTGGAGCCTCCTGTAGGTTGGTGCCTGCAGAAAATTGAAGGGAGTTGGAGCTTCCTTGCAAGTTGTAGCTTGTAGAATTGAGGTTGGAGCCTCCTGTAGGTTGGTGCCTGCAGAAAATCAGTGGTGAGAAGGAGTTGGAGCTTGCCTTTGCATCACAACAATAATAAGATGTGGTTTTCTCCCTTTATGGGTTTCCATGTATATCTGTTGTCTCTATCTGTGTTGCCTATGTACTGAGATGATTTACCAAATCTGTTTAATGTTTGTTGCTCTCATAATAAGTTTGATGTCACATTAATTTAATACTTGCTGCAACATATTAAGACTATTCATATACTAAGGTTGATTATAAAAGTACGCTATAAATAAGCTGATGAAAAGTTTAAAAAGCTCATGTATGTGTTAAACTGATTCAACCCCCCCCCCCCCCTTCTCAGTTTAACTAAGAATTCAACAAAACCTTCAAAACAAAACACTAATTTCACTATCTGCCTTTTTCCTCAAAACTTGCTAGAGGATCTTTTGCTTTTCAAGGATTGGCTCATTTTTCCAAAAAATTGATAAGAGGCACATGTGTGAGCTTGATGAAAGGTTTTGTTAGTACAAGAAAAATATCAAGATGCTTCCAGCAAGGCAAAAAAACCATTTTTTGAGACTCTGCCACCTACAAGACCAAAAAGGGCCAAAAAGACAGTGGAAAAGGTAAGAAGGAAATAAACATTAGGAAAGTGGGTTTTGGCATGAAATCATTTTTCAAAAAAGGATATAAAGGTCTCCTTGACCTCTTCCCAACTCATTTTGTCAAGAAGGCGAAGAAGAGAACCGTTGAAAGAAGTTTTTAAGGGTTTTTTTTGCAAAACTGTTGAAAATTTTCAAGCGCTACGCACCTGGCCATCGGCGCTGCATACAGAGGGAGCGGTCGCAGTTCAAACTTACACTGTGTTGTGCACCGGGAGGGCGGCGCTACGCACTGGCCAGGGTGCTATGCACAGGCTCAGACCGACCCGACTCGCCCACAAAAAAGCCTCTGCCGCTACGCACCGACAGTCTTTGTCAAAATTGCTAAAAAAATTTGCCTAAATCCAAATTTTTGCCTCCAAGCCCCTGCACAGAGTTAGATAAGGTTGGTTTTCTTTCTTCCTTGCCCTCCAAGCGATATTTTTCATAATCTAGGAAGATATTTAAAGCCTAATGTGACCAAACCCTAATCTCCATAAAAATCAAATTATTGACCTTCTTGGGCAGGGTTTGCAAATTTGAAAGGTTGTCATAGGTGTAAAGACACTCAGTGCTAGCAAACCTACTTCTAAATTCTGAAAACACTCCTTGAATACTTCATGTTGCCCTCATTTGCTAAAAATTTTCCTCACATCACTCATTTGCTCTCCCTAGACCTAAAGGCTCTCAACAAGCTAAAAATCTTTTTGTTCTTGACCAGTCACCATGTCTGAGGAAGAAATCAATACCAGCAGTGATGAAGGCCAAAGGCCTATCAAGCCAAAACACAAGGGAGGAAGGGTTAATAGTTTGAACCTTTAGATGCCATTCAAATCACCTCTTCTCCCATGATCCTTGCATGTTTTCAAGATGTTGGATGCTATCAGTTTTGTGAGAGGGTTAAACAGGTCCAAAGCCACTCAGAGTTGACTAGGTTGTTCATTCTCAGCCTACAAAACCACCAAGTCAACCTAGCAGGAGTAAAATTTGAATTATCAACCAAATCCATTTCTAAAGCCACAGGAATACCAGATATTGGTGAGAGATGGTTTAAACAGAAGAAATTGGGCTTGAGCTACTATGAGCCCTTCCTCAAACCTAGCTGTCAACAAAGCTGCAAGGCTGTTTTCCCCTTCTCCCACCTGCTAGAGAGGTATGCCCTACTAATGAGGCAGATTATCAAGTACTTCACTTGTGAGGGGAGGTATTCCAGGGTTTATTCATATCACATAAGGCTACTAATGCACTTCACTAGGGTTAAATTGCTAAACCTACCATACTATCTCTACCGGAGCATTGACAAAATGGCTTCAGTGGTCAAGAAGAGGAGTTATGCCCACCAAATGCAGAGCCTTTTTCACCACTCCTTGGTTAAGATGATTGTTTTGCACCAGCTGGAGCAACAGGAATCCCTTGGGAAGTTTTTATCTCACATGATGTATTTGCAAATCCCCAAGCCTTCATTCAGCAAAATTTCCCCTCCACTTCTCACTCACTTACCTCAAATCCCCCATCACCTCCACCTATGCCTTCTCCACAAGGAAACCTACCTCTTTCCTCTTCTCCTGATGCATAAAGTGAAGATGATGACAGTGGTAGTGAAGAACAAGCAGGTGGCAGCAGCAATGAAGAAAAAGAAGATGATGAGGAAAATGAGGAAAACAGTGAGGCAAGTACAGAGCTTAATGAGGCAGATGATGATGACAGCAACACTAAGGAACAAGAAGATGATGATGGAAATGATGAAGGCAATAGGGCAAAAACAGAGTCTAATGAGGAAGACCAAGAGGATGATGATGACCATGAGGAGGAAGATGAACATGACAGCCTTGAAAACAAAGACAGTGATGAATTGGAACAAGACAGTGACAATGATAACACAAATGAGTCACTCCCAAGTGCAGAAAAAGGTGTTGATAATGAGCAAGATGAGGACCAAGAGGATTATGAAGAAAATAATGAGGATAACAGTCAGCAAGAAAGTGCCCAGCACAACCAAGAAAAGAAGGTACATAAGCATGACAGTGAGCACAATGATAGTGCAAGCAATGCTGAAATGAATGAAGACAATGATCTTGAAGAAACAGTCAGTGATGAGCAAGGAAATAGTCATGACAGTCATGACAGCTGTCATGACTATCATGACACAAATCAGCCTCTAAATGACCAAGAAACTCAAAGTGACAGTGCTGGAAATGACCAAGAAGAGGACCTTAGTGAAGGACAGAGCCAAAATGAGGCAAGTGAGGAGGGTAGTGATCAGTTTGAAAGCCAAAATGACAGTATAGAAAATAGTGAGGAAAATAGAGATGATAGGGATGCTGAAGGTAGAAAAAGCAGTGACCCAATGGGGCATGAAGTGACTCATGGAAGCCATGGCAAAGATGAAAAGGCTTGTGACATCACCAAAGACCAAGGCAGTGATCGAAACACCTCCAAAACCATCATCACTCCTCTCACATGCACAGACCACAGAGGAAAAAGAGATGTGTTTGCTGCCTCAAAAAGGCAAAGGGCCATCTCTCATCCAGCTATCAAGCCCAAGGACAAAGGCAAGGAAAAGATGGACAAAGGTGAGCAACAGGTAAAGGTAAGGAGAAGCAAAAGAATCAAGAAGACTTCTCAAGAGCCTCAATTCATTGATCTAGACAGTGACAATGAGGACAAGGAGATGACCACTAGATTGCTTCTCTTGGACAAAGATGCACAGCTTAGGGAGTGGGAAAGAGATTTTGACATGGCACAAGGTGTCATTCAGTGTTACTAGGAGGAGCACAAACATTTCAAGAAGGTTAAAAGGGACCTTGCTCTCCAACAGAAAATGACCAAGCACTATGCAAGGAAAAACATGCTTGCTTGTGCCAAACTGAAAGAGACCCTCATGGAGCTAGAAAACCTAAAAAGGGCAAAAGTGCATGATGGCCTTGGAGTTTTGGCTTAAGCTTCTCAACGGGTGTCCAAGACCTCTTGAGGGACCTCTCCACCAATTTTGGGGCAATTTGAACCAAATTTTGTTTTTTTTGAAATTTTGAGCCCTCTGTGCGCAGCACCCTAGGCGCTACGCACAAAATTGGTGCATCCTCAACTCACAAATTTTGCATTTTTGGATTTCTCACATCACCAGCAATCTGCTCACCAAATTTCAGATCATTGGAGCATTTTTTTACTCCCCCAAAAGGTCAAAAAACATCAAAATTTTGACCTTTTTGCCTCATTTTCAGACTAGGCGCTATGCACAGAGCAATGTTGGGAAAATTGGTTTTTGAAAAGGTAAATGGCATCCACTCAACACAACTCAACAATTTCTGGAAAGTAGACTCATCAGGCTTTCCAACGAGCCATCACGAAGCCAAATCCGGTGTCGGGAAGGGGTCCAAAACTCAGCCACAAAAGACCCTATTTTCTGCTGAAGTGGTACTACGCATAGAGGCTGTCTAGTGTGTTTTGGACCAAAAGTCAACAAAACACGCTCATTTATTGCAAATAGATATTTTTGAGTTTTTTGAGGCAAATTACTCTAGAATTAGGTGCAAATAGTTATTTTAGCATTTATTTCTTAGGATATTATGTGCCTTGGGCCTTGCATGGTCTCTTGGCCATAAATGACATTTATGGTTATATTTGACATTTTCTTAGTACATTTAGGGTTTTAGTCCTCTGCTCCATACATAGAGCATGAGGCCCCTATGTATTTTGTTGGCATTTGATGAGCTTGAAAAGCAATATACATGGTTTTATGAGCTTGGAGAAGAAATTGGTTTTGTGAAGTGGATGAATGGCTTGTTTGGCTTGATGATGGAAAAGCTTGTTTGCAGGATTCCATAGCTTGGTGAATGGTGATGTCTTCTTATCTTGTTAATGTTTTCTTGTTCTCATTTTGTTTCATTCTTCTTGGTTGCTATAAATCAGAAAAGTATAGGTTGAGACATGTTCTTTGAGGCACCTCAATCCTCCTGTTTGTTATAGCCTTGATGTTTTCCTCTTTTGGCCATCTTAAGGAATTCTTGATTGCTCCTTGGGTCCACCAAAACTTATTTTTGTTTCATGTATGGTTAGTATGCTAGTTTACAAGTATGATTCATGGTATGCCCTCCTTATTTGAAGCTTTCAAAACCCTATCTTGAAGCCTTTCTGTGGAATATTGATTGCTAGGTTAAGTCAAAGAGGTCTCGTTCGATCTTGCCCTTTGTCCATACTTACCAACTTGTTTCAGAGTTCCCAATAGCTTGAAATATGATATTTAGGAGTTCCCTCTTCATAAATTGAGTTATTTGTTTTATCTTATATGTTTTCCCAAAATCTGAAGTTGAGTTTCTAAAGTTAGAAGCTCTTATGCTTTCTATGTCTCACTGAAATGTTTCTCTTGGATGTTTATCAGTGTAAAGTATTTTTCATTGAGCTTAATGGTTTTCCCTACCTCATGAGTTGTAACTTTTAAACTATATGTGTTTAAGACCTCTTAGTATTTCCCAAACTTGATGTTCACTACACCTCATACATCACCTTAAGGATCCATTAACCTTGCTAAATTGGCCCTGCAACACACTCTATTTCACATCATTTAGACACCCTTGACTTTATTTGACTCCATAACCCAATGACTCTAACAGACTCTCACTCCACCTATTCCACTTGACCATCTTACCCAACCAAAACAATCAACAAACCCTACACTTAACAACTAGCCTAAAATCAAAACCCTAGAGCAAAAAGAACACATCCTTTGCACCCAATAGAGAGATCCCTCTCTGAGTCCAGGAAGGCTAGGTCCTTGGACTCTAAAAACTGGTTCCATGTTACCCTGTCATTTGGTCTACCAATCTACCAAATCACAGGACCCTATCAAACACAACTACAACCTACACATGCAGATCATTTACTGAATAATACGCTTATGCAACAAAGTGACACATGGATTTTTGGACATAAGTTCTCGGAAAAAAACCAAAGCGGGAAAACCGGTGCACCAGATATGAGGGTTTATTATTAAGTAGTTCCTAAGTACAGCAAATCTGGGTTCCAAGTATGGAAAACCCGACAGAGAATAAAAGAAATCAAATCTGCAGCTAACCTGATGTTCTAGTGCCAAATATCAGATTGATCCACACCTTCAAACGGGATTTACAAGACTCAACTCGGATCTGACCCTAGAAACCCTCAGCGCTACTCCTGAAGCCCCAGCGTCAGCTCTGAAGGCCTACGTCAGCCTTTGCGTGGCTCTGGGAGGGCCTGCGTCACCCCTGGAGGATCTACGTTGCCCCTGTGCTGCCTTTCCTAGGCCTATGTGGCCCCAGCTATCTCTACGCTACCTTTGCGCTGCCCCTACTGGACTACGTGGCTCTGAAGTCCCTTTGCGCTGCCCTTGTTGATGCTCCTCTGCCTCTTGCTGTCTCTTGGCTCTTGGGATCAGATAATCCCCTCAGCCAATACTACCCCTCACTGCAGGAAATTCCTCCGGAAATTCTTAGCAAACCTGCCCTAGAATTCCAAATCTATTCCTCATTTCTGCAATTGTGTGTGCCTCCAACTGACCCTCAAGCCTCTCTTATACTTTTTCGTTGAACCCTTCAACAGCCGAGATTAAATCTTTCATCAACGACTGAGACTAAAAGACCGCTTGATCCATGTGACTTAAGACAATTTCAGCACATGTGTTAATTAATTCACTTTAATTATATTTGTTTTCCTAAGTCTAAACTTAGGAAATCCATTAAAATAATTAATTATTTGAAAAACATGAACACCAACTGAAATTTCTCAAATCCCTTTCTCGGTTTTGGAGATCAAGTGTGTCCTAGCCCCCTCCACAAAATTTCAGAGCTAGAGCACACCCGATGCTACACCAACTATACACATCGAATTGGAGATCAAGAGACCGATTTCTCAAGACAGCAGCGCAACAGTTGCCGGAGAAGTGATCGAGAGGTTTCTTGCAGCGAGGGGCAGAGATAGTTTGCCGGTGGAAGTATTCTTGATCCGGCGAATATATTGCAGAGGAGGCAGAGAGAGGTGCAGAAGAGGCAGCGCAGAGCTACGATGGGCAGCATAGAGCCACGCAGAGGCAGCGCAAAGCTTCAAAGGGAATTCAAAGTTTTGCTGAGAAACAATTGAGATCCAATAACGGAAGCTAGTGTAGGTTTTAACCCTGTACAGAACTTATCTGCAAACGAATCTTAAAAACAGAAAATAAACAATAACGAGAGAATAAAACATAAAACAGATATACACAGAGATTTTCCCCTGGATCCCAAAATCAGGACTACCAACTTGATTTTTCATTATATTCCTTTTAGTGTTACAACACATATATACATGTCGAAGCATTCATAAACCCTAATCCATTAACCCTGGATTAGAACATAGTCATAGTTCCCTTTACTGGATCTACAAAATACCAGGGGCCGAAAACCATCATGCCCCAAAACCATGTGCAAGCCCATGCACAAAACCATGGGCGGGTCTGCCCACTGAAAAATAGGGTCCGCACATGCGACTAATCGTGGAAAGAATATAACACATACCCAACATTCTCCCACTTGTTGTTTTCTTTCCACAGGGGGCCACAAGAGAGCTTAGCCATTAGTCCAACTCTGAAACATCCATTGTTTCTCTACACCAAGAGAACTTCTGAGTGCTCACAGACTTTGTCAATGCATCTGCAACATTCTTCAAAGTGTCCACCTTTACCAGCAACACCCTTTTATCCTCAACCATATCTCTCACAAAGTCATATTGAACATCAATGTGCTTTGTCTTTGAATGATAAGCAGGGTTCTTAGCCAAGAAAATTGCACTTTGGCTATCACAGTCTATCCTTATAGCTCGCTGCACCAACCCCATACTTGAACTCAATCTCTGCAACCAAACTGCTTCCTTGCTTGCATGAGTGGTTGCCATGTATTTTGCCTCTGTAGTTGAAAAAGCCACTACAGACTATCTTTTACTCATCCAACTGACTGCACCTCCAAATAGGCTAAACACATACCTACTTGTAGATCTTCTTTGGTCCAGATCTCCAGACCAGTTTGCATCAACAAAACCACGGATGTCCAAAACTCTATCCAATCCTGGTCTTCCCTGGTAGCACAAACCATAATCACTAGTGCCACGCAAATATATGAAAACTTGCTTCACTGCTGTCCAATGCTCCTTCCCTGGTTTTGACATAAACCTGCTCAATACTCGCACTGCATGTGCAATGTCTGGTCTAGTACATACCATTGCATACATCAGGCTACCCACTACACTTGCATATGGAACACAAGACATATCCTCCTCTTCTTCTTGTGTCTTGGGACATTGTTCAGCAGCTAGCTTTACACCTACAGGAATAGGAACCTTCACCGGTTTACTATCTTGCATATTGAACCTCTGCAATATTTTCTTGGCATACTTCCTCTGGTTTAACCAGAGCTTCCTCTTTGCCCGATCTCTCTTAATTTCCATGCCCAAAATATAGTTTGCAGCACCAAGATCCTTCATGTCGAAGTTGGAGAACAATTGGGTCTTCAAATTCTGGATAATTTCTTTGTCATTTCCAATCAGCAACATATCATCCACATACAAGACCAAATAAATAACACGGTCACCAATTAATTTAAAATATACATAATGATCCTCTTTGCTTCTGGTAAAGCCAAGTCCCCGTATATAGGTATCAAATTTCTAATACCACATCCTTGGTGAATGTTTTAACCCATAGAGAGACTTTTTTAACTTGCATACCAGCTCTTTCTTACCCTTCACCATAAAGCCTTCAGGTTGCTTCATGTAGATCTCCTCTTCCAGATCCCCGTGAAGAAATGTTGTCTTCACATCCATGTGTTCTACCTCAAAATCAAAAGGCAGCAACAATAGATAAAAGTAATCTAATAGAAGTAACCTTGGCAACAGGAGAAAAAATATCATCAAAATCAAATCCCGGCACCTGGGAATAACCTTTTGCTACCAATCGAGCTTTGTATTTCTCCACCTTGCCTTTTACATTCATCTTCTTCTTAAACACCCATTTGCTCCCGATGGGCTTCCTTCCAGCCGACAACTCCACCAAATCCCATGCCTCATTTTAGTGCAAGGATGCCATTTTATCAACCATGGCCTCCTTCCAGAGTTTTCCATCCTCTGAATCTACTGCCTCCCTGACAATTCTGGGATCATCATCAATTTTAGTTAAAGCAAAATTTGAATAGAAAGCACATGGACTATACCTTTCTGATTGCCTTATTTCCCAAACTGATCTTCACATAGCTGGAGTTTGTGGCTCTTCCTCTTCGAAATCTTCTTTTGTTGTAGAGTCTGATTCATCCTCCTTTAGCTCAAACTTTATCTTCTCGGGTTCCTTTGGTAGGACTTCATGTTTAACAACATCTTTCACCTCTCTAAACACCACATCTCAGTTGTACACAACCTTCCTTGTTTCTGGGTTCCAAAGCTTGTAACCTTTTAAACCATCCTTATACCCAATAAAGATGCACCTTTTAGATTTATTATCCAACTTAGTCCTTTTCTCCTTTGGAACATGTACATATGCATCACATCCAAATACCCTCAGATGTGAAAGAGAGGGTTTCTTACCAGTCCATACCTCATGTGGAGTCTTATCCTCCAACGTTGATGAAGGTGATTTGTTAACCAGGTAACATGCAGTCTCCACTGCTTCTGCCCAGAATTCTTGTCCTAATCCAGTACCACTGAGCATGCTTCTTGCCTTTTCCATCAGCGTTCTATTCATTCTTTCTGCAACTCCATTTTGCTAAAGTGTGTATGGATTAGTCTTCTATCATGCTATACCACACTTATTACAAAATTCTTCAAATTCCATCTTGCAAAACTCCCCACCATTATCTGTCCTCAGCACCTTTATCTTCTTCTCTGTCTAGTTTTCCACGATAGCCTTAAATTCTTTAAATCTGTCAAAGACTTCAGATTTCTTCCTTAAGAAATATATCCATGTATTCCTTGAAAATTCATCTATGAATGAGACATAGTACACAGATTTTCCCAGTGATGGAACCGACACAGGTCCAAACACATCACTGTGCATAAGTTCTAATATCTTGTTCGCCCTCTTAGCACCAGAAGGAAAACTCACCCGATTCTGCTTCCCATATACACAATTTTCACAGAAATCGAAATCCAGAGAGCAATTAAACATACCTTCTACCATACCATTTCTATGCAGTATCCGAAGGCCCTTCTCTCCAATATGTCCAAGCCTTTGATGCCATAGCATGGTATTTTCTCCAGAGACAGCTAGGCTTTAGGTCCATAAAGACACAGGAAGCTATTTGCCATCAACATCCGCAGTGCTACCAGGCTTATAGAGTTCCAATCCGAACTCCCCGCATTAGTACCAGTGCTCCCCGAACCATCTTGCAGGAATCTTTCTCGAACACTGTTTTTACACCTGCATCATCCATCTTCTTCTGAGAGATCGATTTTTGGCCAATGTACGAATATACGGAGGCTTTGAAGTGAGCTAATCCTTCCACCTTACGACTTCGACTTGACTTTTCCACGTCAGGCGATTTGGCCTTCCTATCATCCTAAGAAGCCATCACCACCATCACTTCTCATACTCGCAGAACCACTCCCTATGGGGAGTGAAGTGAAAGGATGCACCTGAGTCAATCAACCATGCCTCATGATCTACATGTGTATTTGAAGAAGAAGCCAAATACACATCCCCACCTTCATTCGAGGTGGTTTTTGCCTCTGCAGAAGGAGCATCATCATATCTCTTTCCTTTCTCAGTGGCTTTATATCTGCAGTCCTTTTTGTAGTGCCCTTCCTTTCTGCATTTCCAGCACACATTTACAAACTTTCCTGGAGATTTAGATCTCCCTCTAGATTCAGATCTCCCACTCAAAACCTTATTCTTGTTTGATGTTTCTGTTCTGGGACCTTCCTCGTACAGATAAGGCATCTCCATTCTGGCCCTCCATATTTCTTCGTCTCATTTCCTCCGACAGCAAGGCTGAGACAATGTCATCAAAATTCAAGATAGTTGTATTGCTACCTATTGCAATAACCAGATTGTCCCACGAATCTAGTAGAGAACATTTTTAAACTGATGCACTTATCTTCATCTGAGATTTTAATATCAACAGATAACAGCCGACTTACCACAGTATTGAAGGAGTTCAGATGCTTTGTCATCAAGTCTCCATCCTTCATCCTCAGGTTATACAGCTTTTTCCGCAGGAACAATTTATTCACCAGAGACTTAGATTGGTACGAAGTCCCTAGCTTGTCCCACAAAGTCTTCGTCGTAGCTTCCCCAGATACATTTAACAATACTGAATCTGAGATACACAACCATATTGTGCTCTTTGCCTTCCGATCCAACTTCTTCCAGTCTTCATCTGAAATTTTCGTTGGTTTAGTACCCGTATCTACCGTGATCCACTGATCTTTATCCACCAGCAAATCCTCCATCTTGAGCTTCCACAACTCAAAACTTTGACCATTAAATTTTTCAATCACTATCTTTCCACTGCTCGCCATCTTCTTTCACCGCAACATTCGATCCCGCAAATCTCCCACTGAACTGGGTCTACCACAGGCCCGAGCAAAAAATCCCTCAGCAGCAAAGGCGTCCCCTTGAAGCCGAAATAGCTCTGATACCAAATGTAGGTTTTAACCCTGTACAGAAATTATCTGCAAACAAATCTTAAAAACATAAAATAAACAATAGCGAGAGAATAAAACATAAAACAGATATACACAGAGATTTTCCCCTAAATCCCAACTCAAGACGACCAGCTTGGTTTTTCATTATATTCTTTTTAGTGTTACAACACATATATACATGTCGAAGCATTCATAAACCCCAAACCATGTGCAAACCCATGCACAAAACCATGGGCGTGTCCGCCCACCAAAAAATAGGGTCCAAAAAAATTTCCCTGGGCTGCCGCCCCCCCTGTGACCCCCCTGCTGCGCCCGGCGCAACATACAGGGGGGGCGATACGCCCCCCTTGTGACCCCCCCGTGCATGCAACTAATCGTGGAAAGAATATAACACATACCCAATAGCCAAGGTGTGAGACCAAGAGGTCAAAGGATCGAGTTTCCAGCCAACAAAAGATCAGCCGGGAGGTATAATGCAATCCTTGCTACAATGACGTAGTCACTGCATAGGTGTGACGCAAAGCTGTGTATAGACTGCGGAGAGGTCTCATCCTTAGTCAGATCAGTACCAGTGTGAGGTTATCTCACTAAATTTCTCGCCAATCTATTCTCTGTATCGGATAGTCAGTAAGGCATCCAAGATTGTATTTAGAAACTTTTGCATAAAAATACAAACCCTCAGTTGTTGCACCGGTTTTCCCTTGTCCAAAAATAATGGTGTCGTGTGTGTGTTATTTCTTTCCTGCATTGTATTTTGTTTCCACGACATTTTTATATTTGTGTAGGTTACAGTGTGATGTATTCAGTGTTTGCCATACATAACTGCAAATAAATTGTTAAGTAAAGATTAGCAATTAGGTGAATATTTTCCAGTTGCTGCAATAGGATTCCAGATTTAGGAATTTTCACAGTAACTCCTATTATCTGCTACTTGGAAGTTAAATGGATTGAAGATGCTAGATAATTAACACTAAGCATCAACAAATTCGTAAGATAAAATAACGTTTAGCTAACAAACACAAAAGCATCCTGAAAAATCTTCTCCATCTTGGACTACTGAATTAAAAAACTCATAGATATTCTTAATTTAACATTTTCAAAAAGATCTATTCTTGCAAACTCTAAGTATACCTGCTTGTGTCTACATCAATGCTTGCTAATTGGTCATTTCAGATTAATTATATATTACAAAGTGATAGGTGAATTACATACTTGCAGACCCCTCATACCCACCTGTTGTGATTGTTTCTTTTGTTCCTCTTGCAATTTCTGTACTTCTTCTTTGTGCTTAATCTGCAAATCTTTGACTTTTACTTCCGCATCTCTCGTGAACTTTGGGTTCATAAGAAAAGAAGAAAGTCATAACAAAATAAATAGCAATATAGGTCAACTTTAAATAATATTTAACTCCATCTAACCTTTTTCAAATCCTTCTCAAATTCCTCCTGTTTTTTCTTCATCTCCTTAGTATATCGATCCTGATATATCTGATTCTCTTCCCCATGTTCTTCCTTAAGTCGTTTTAGCTGCACCCATAAAAATGAGATATCAAAGACATAATAAGTATTAAAGTAGAGGAAGATCATAAATTGAAACTAATTCAAGAATGAGACTTATGCAGGCAGTGTATCACTATTGTGCAAATATTTTTAAAATCATCAGTGACCACTGAAAACCTTGAAAGCAAAACTTACTAATGATTCATGTTCCGTTCGAACTTCTTGTAAACAGCGGGATGCATCTTCTTGTACTTTTGCAATTCTTTGCTCAGAATTTTTTTTTTCCTCCTGAAGCATTTGGTCTGCCTGAAAACTCGAGAAAGCCAAACAATTGGAATGCTCCAATAAAACAGCAACAGGAACTCCAGAATATCTACTGAGTCAGCAAATACAAATACCAAAATTATTTCAGTCACAATTCTGATAATGTGCCAACCTTTAGTTTCTCCTTCTCTTTCTCCCTCATAATACACTCCTTTGTCTCTGCTTCACACCTCTTTCGAATATCATTTATTTCCTGGAAACACACCATTCAAATCCAAGAAGAAAATGGAACACTTTCAAGATTCATGAACTTGAGAATGATTTCTAAAACAATGTACTTTAAAAGGTGGTATTTGGAAAATGAAGAGATGAATACCTGGTCATTACGTTGAGATATTTCCTTTAGATGTCTACTGAGCTCCACCTGCTTAGCCTCTAGCTGTAATTCACACTGTCTTCTGATTTCAACAACTGTGTGTTCAGCTGCAAGCACTTGTGCACGAACCTGCAAGATTCAGAATATACACAAACTATAGGATGACTATTTAGGGCTTTTATGTAGTGTTTTGATATTGCTCTTACATTAATATGCTTCCATAAGGAAAAGGAAAATTTCACTCTAGAAATTATAGAGCACAATTGAATGAATGGTTAATCTATCAGAAAGTTGAGAGATAGTCGAGGAGTCTCTGAACCTGTGCATTTTGTTCTTCCAGTGCTTCTTGTTTTTCTTGGAGCTGTAGTATCAATTGAGCCTTGTCAATTGACTCCTGACGAAGCTGATTTACTTCATTTTCCCGTATGTTGATTGTCAAATTAACTTCTGCAAGTTTTTTAACTAGAGATTCAATTTCCTCTCCTTTTTGGTGTAGCATAACTTGTGCATTATCATATGCATTTTGGTTTTCGGCTTTCAAGTCTAAAATGGTGAGCTGTAGACCTTCCTATACAAGATAAAAAGACCCTATTAGTTAAAGGAAATCGATTGATGTGTCCATCACATCATCATTTCCCAGAACAAGGTACTGCATCAAAGGTTTTACACGTGAATTTCAGATATCATAGAAATAAAGGTGAAAATTAAATTCACATTCTAATCATTTGTCCCAAGCGGATCTTGTTTCAAGATTTTAGCATGGCAGGACCAGTCGCATAGGACAAATGCATGAAAGGTAAAGTTAGTTGGCCTGAAGAAAGCTTATAAATCTGTGCAAATAAATACTTGGAAACCAAACCAACCTTATCCTTTTGAACTTCGTTGATAGTGTGTGACAAGCTAGCAACATTCTCCTGTAGTTTTACTACAATTTCTTCCAATTCACCCTTTTTGTCTAAAGCTTGATTCAATTTTAGTTGGATGATATGTAGTTCTGCCTTAGCTTCAACCTCTTTCTCAGCAGATAGTTTTGCTGTAAGATCCCGATTTTGCTGAAGCTCCTTATTTTGCTCTCTTGACTCTGAGATATCATTACAAAAGCATGAATATTCAGCATAACACGGGACACAGAAAGGTTTTCCAAACAAATACTACGTGCACAAAAATAAGTTTAATTTTACCTTGAATTTGTGATTGCAGACTTGCATTTGTAGAAATTGCATCCTGAAACTGGCTATTGAGACGATCAAATTCAGCCCGAGCTTTCAGATTAGCTAGCATTTTTTCTTGTTGAGCTAGCTCAGTGCTTTTGTCTAATGCTAATAGCAGTTTGTCGACATTGTTCGATGCCACCACAGAAATCTGTTCCAGCTCAACAATCTTGTTGGACAGTTCTAGAATTTCATCCTTGAAGGCTTCTTTCTCAGATTCGGATGTAAATAATTTCCTTTCATATTCTTCCAAGTGAATCTCTAGTTGAGCTTTGTCTGTTTCCAATTTGGACTGAATGACCTGCATGCTTGTACAGGCATTTTCTTTAAGGGCCAACTCGTTTTGTACTCCCTGAAACTGCGTTTGAAGATTTTCCAATACCCTAGTCTGCTCTTCAATCCGAAACTCAAGTCGGGTTTTGTCCGTTTCCAATTTGGACTGAATGGCCTGCATGCTTGTGCAAGCATTTTCTTTGAGGGCTAAGTCCCTTTCTAATCCCTGAAACTGCGTTTGAAGATTTTCCGCTACCCTAGTGTATTCTTCAATCTGAGACTCAAGTTGAGCTTTCTCTGTTTCCAGTTTGGACTGAATGGCCTGCATGCTTGTGCAGGCATTTTCTTTGAGGGCCAACTCCCTCTGTACTCCCTTAAACTGCGTTTGAAGATTTTCTAATACCCTAGCGTCTTCTTCAATGGTATCTTGCAGCCGTTTTTCGAGGTTATCTAATACCAATCAATGCCTCAAAAGATTAGGACAGAAATTTGCCTCATTTTGACTTCAGTACCTTATTCGTACTTCCAGTACTTTGTTTATTGTGTGAAGATTGTTCTACCTCTTTTGACAGTAAGAAGGTTTGTTTTCGCAACTTCGGCATCGTATGACTCTTCGAATTGTTCCTTTTCTATTGAGATTTCCTTCAATTCCCGTTCTCCTACGAGACCACTCAGATATGAATGTAAAACTGAAAGACTTGAAAGGTGACCAAAAGTCTAAAACTAAGCATTCACATACATAAAGTCTTACGTTTTTTAATGGTTATTTCTGCATTGTCCAACCTTGAGGACAGAAGATTTACTTGAAGCATCAATTCCTCGAATGATTTCATTCTTTCAAATATCTTCTCCTCCAAAGCTTTCTTGACGTCTTCAGCTACACAAATAAAGATCGAACCATTTGTTGTGATTTAGACTAATTTTCAGCAGAGAAGTTTGAAATTTATATAACGTAAATTTGTACAGGGTAGAATAGTAATTTGTATTTGGAAAAATCATTACAAGGCTAAAGTAAATTTTCGAGGTGACCTTCAAGTATAGCTAATGTAAATATTCGACATTACCTTCTTCTACTTGACTCGCTAATTGCTGCAATGTCTCCGTGAGCTGATCGCAAAATGTCTTAGTTGAAGATAATTTTGAGTCCAATCCTTTCCAAAGTTTTGCATCTTCTTTCTGTTTCAATTTAAGCTTGACATTTGCATCGTTCACATGTTGCAGTTTGGTCTCTAGGATGCGAATTTGTTCTTCTGACTTTTTCAACTTTGAATTCTGAAGAACAACAAAAACAATAATTTCTCATCAAATCATCGGGCACAAATTTAACACATCAGTAAATGCTTCACTACCTGAAAAAAATTGTAAACTATTTTCCAGGCTAGATACACTGAAGCGAACGAACAGTCAGAATGTGACGAGATCTAGGCAAAACATCTAGATGAACAAAGAAAACGATAAATTAAAGATATCTCTGGCAAGAAGCTTCATCAAAATAATAAGATCAATTTAGTTAACTTAAATTCAAAAATTAAATTATAAGATTTAAGAAATATAGAGAGGTAGGTTATAAAAACTGGAAGAAACTACAAATATTTAAAGAAAAATCCGAGAAGAAAAAAAAATCGTAAACAATTACAAATGCAGCTTCTACAAACTGCATAAAGATTGAAATTATTCATCAAATATTTAAGTTCATTTGGAAGACAACTGTCAAACAAGATTGCAAAGGAAGAGTTAAATATCACAGTTCTACCGCTATTTGCAGGTCAGTTTTTACGCAAACAGGCTTCTGCACAAGCTTTTCTGGAAAACGTTACAAAAAAGAGCAGTCAGTAGGTAGTTGAATGATTATTTTTCGTATGAATTTGTAATCTGGGATTTAAAGGATGGAACAAAATTTAACCGTCTTTAGCTCCAAACCTGCATTTAGCTTCAAATAACTGAAATTTTCGCCCGGTCTGATTTCTGACTTTGGCCGAAGTGCTGGTGGAGGAGTTTTAACTGCTCCCAGCAGAGACCTGACGGCTGGTCTGGCTGCCTCGGGAGTTCGCAACCCACCGCCTTTCTTCAAGGAAAGCTGAAATGTTCCCATTTTCAGAGTTTCACCCATTTCTCCGAGATCGGACGAAGAAAAGGTTGCAAATGACGGCTCACTCTACCGACGTTGCTTATATGGCAAGCGAACCAAGTTGGTACATTTCAACGCAAGCGATTTTTTTTTTTAAATGTTATAGTGTACATAAAATTTCCATAAAAGTTTGTCTTATTTAGTTAATTGAAAAAAATTTAAATTTATTTTGTTTTTTTAAATATATTTTAATAATTACAATATAAAAATTAAATATTATTCATACACTACATATTAAATACAGTATGTATTGAAAGAATATATTTTTGGAACACGTTATGATTTAAATTATATTAAATATTATTCATACACTACATATTAAATACAGTATGTATTGAAAGAATATATTTTTGGAACACGTTATGATTTAAAAAGTGTAATCACCCAATATTTTTGGAGAAATTGTAACGTATATCATTTAAATAGTATGAATTATTTAAAATCAAAATGAATTTATTAATTTTTGGAAAAATATAGTTTTTAATATTAATAATATTATATTTTTAATATTAGAGTTTTTAATATTAATAATATTATATTATTTTTTAAGTTTTTTTTAAGTTATGGTGAGATCTCCTCATGAGTTGAGACTCATTAGTTAATGAAATTTTTATAAATAATTATTAGGTTGATAATTGAAGTAAAAGATGATAAAATGTTGTTTTTTTTTGGGGGTTAATTTTGTTATTAAAATTTTGTAGAGATTTTTAAAAATCATAAATTTTATTTAATTTGAAAAGCTTAATTATTTTAAAGGTTTTTTTTATGGTGTTTAATTCATTTATGCTTTTAAAAGTGATTCTACACAACAAGAAATTATAATCTCTCTAGAAATCGTTGGCTAAAAAAATCATTTCGACTATTAGTTAGACTATGCCAAAGATAATAGTATCTCGTGAATAGTTAGAGTAATTGAAAAAATAAATTGACTTATAATAGTAAAAAGTTACATTTCCCTAGTTTTAAGTCAATAGGGAAGTGTGTTGAGGTGGGGACAATGAGGATTTTGCCACTTTTTTAATGGAGCAAGGTTGATGTGCCTCCTTCCCACACCATGTATTGCAATGTGGTAAAAAGGTGTAGAATGGTATTTTATACAAGCATGAGGGATGTCATCATAAAAGTGTTGGTTTTTATCCTTAAGGTGATTTGTGCACAAGTTAAACCACTTCTTCTCTTAATTGGGTTTCCTACAATCATGGCATTAGCCCCTTTGGGTATGTTAGCATGTTATTCCATTATATTGGTTGAATGTTGGTATTTAAAGGTGAATGCCTTGGCATAGAGTCTTCATTCTTACTATTTCTTTTGAATGTCTATGCATGTGTTTTTCTATGGTATGTTGACTTTGTTCCTAAGTTTCCTTTCTTCTCCATTACTTTTCCATTGCTACCTTTGTTATTGGGTTTCCTTCCTTCTTCATTATTTTTCCAATGTGTCTCCCCTTCCCTATTATGCTCCTTTCTCGAGTTCTCTGGCCACACTCCATTTTTTCTTTGCAACTACCATGGTTCGACATTGCGTGTGTTGTCACTAAGGCAGTGGTGGTCACAGGTCGTTAGGTGGCTCTCAAGTTCTCATGAGGGTGGACTCATCGACTCACATTTACAAGGAACAAGTCCCTCCAAGCATTCATGAGCAGCTCAGTGAGGTGGAATCAAATTTGGCTAGTGAACATGATTATATGTTCCACTATGAGGTTTTGGATATAGTAGCTCCTTGGGTGCTAGATGTTGGACACACTTGTGGTCGAAAAAATCAATAAATGTATACAATTGATCTTTATTGGCATATAAAGGTTCTCCTTGGTTATGTCTTGCTTGACAATAATAATGATAAGGATTAAATTATCATGGTTCTGGATGACATTGTGTTGTAGCTGAAAGAGATGAATGGAAGGTTCATGTATATTGAGAAGAGTGTGGCTTCAAACCCTGGACCGAGCTACCCCAATCCTAGGGAACCTGTGCCAATCAAGGTTGAGGCCTCTATTTCCACCTATTTTACTTATGTCTTGCTTTTGGTTGTTACTTTTATTGTTTAATTGCAAGTATGTTAACATTGATAGAATATACTTAGATGGCTCCAATTCAACCTATAGCCAATTACAATTACAGTATAATTTGTCTATTATTACTAAATGTATAGATAGTTTTTTTTTTACAAATTAATAGCATTTTGTTTTATCAATAGTCTAGTTTCCCATGTATCAAATCACTCACAACGGAAACTAATAATACATGTAACTTTTATTACTAATAAAAATACTTAAAAAAACAAAAACTAAAAACTAAATTCCCCAATTAAAATAAAGAAAAACTAAATTCTAAAATTAAAATTAAAATTAAAATAGTATTGTATTTTAATTGAAATTATCTACATCCTTCAAATTAATAATTTTACATCTTTCAAATTAATAATTTTAGAGAGAACCACCATTATATAGAAGTAAAGTCATCCCAAATTTTTTGAATATAAACTTTAAAAAAAAAAACAAACAAACAAACAAATTTTCAAAAAGCACACAAAGAATTTGTTAAAATAACCTTTAGCACTTATTAAAAAATAAAATTTAAATTTTAAACATTAAGTAAGTCCATCTAATATATTGAGAAAATTCTAGTTCTTTATAAAAGAAATAAATTTATTTCAAATAATAATTATTTTTTAATAACATACTCCAAATCATAATCACTATAGTGATTTTTTCATTCCTAATAAATCTAACAATATAATTTAATTATTTACAATTTTAAATATAAATAATAATTTTGATTTAATTGTAATAATCAAATTGTTTAATAAAATTTCAAATTATTCAAATTTAAAAACATGTACATAGAGTCGTTGAAGAACTGAATAATAAAAAAGCACATAGAGTCCTTAAAGAGTTGGTCCATGTATACTTGAATTACTTTAACTAAAATGTAATTAACTAATGAAATCAAATACAAGAAATCAAAAGTTTAGGATTTGTTCATGACATATAAGTGTTACATTGAATTTGAGGGAAGATATACAATTGCTTAAGGGGATCTCTAACCATTTAGCAATACGCCTGTAAATTGATTTGCACAATTTTTGGATAGTAATCATGGTGAAGATGGTAAAGAAATCAAATTTTTTATTGTAAAGGTAGTGCACAATGTTGTTTATCTATTTTGTGTTGTGCTTTGTATAATCTTAATATTAGCAATTGTACTAAAAGTGATCCAGATTTATGTAGAAACGTAATAGAATACACATATAACCATAAATAAAAAGATGTAGCGTAAATAACACTTCATTTCATTAATATCAAAGAACTGAAATTTTCTTATAGATAGAATGGAAATAAACTAGCTAGGGCGATGGTAGCTTACCTCTGAGAAGAGATGTGGCGGCTATAGGCCTCTGAACTGTGTTACAATGAGGCACGAGGGCCTATTTATTATTAAGAAACAATGGAAAATCCTAAACATCCAAAAACCTAACCCTAGGAGACAAAGCGCCAAAACTATGGGCCCCGTTTGGGTAAATTGGTGTTTAAACTTCCCGGGGACGTAACTTTGGCATAAGATCTTCGTTTGACGCGCACCATACCTCATTAGAAATATCTATCTGAGGAATACAACTTATTTTGTGAGAAACATTAGTCCACATTAGTCCATGGACCCATGTCTCTCTCGGCTTTCCCAAAAAATGTCGTTTAGGGCCTCAAAACGGCTCCAGAAGTTCAGAACCTGAAAAACTACTAAAAATAGTAAGTTGTGCCAAAACTGAAAAACTGAAAGAGACAATGATGGGGCCCCAAGTGGAATAGGCGGGTGGCCACCAATATCCACCTGGATCATTCCTCCCCCCTTAGGAAGCAATGGTCCCCATTACGTTGAGTTCCTCCATGAGATGAGGAAACTTCTATTGAACTTGGTCCCTGGTGAACCACTTGCCTTGCTGCAGGAGTTGGCCAGCTTTGACAACCAGATACAGTTGGATCTTATGTTGGTGAGTGTTCTTGATTTGCATGTCCATGATACAATATGTGGTGGCTTGTTCCGTGCAGTCTGGGTTTAACTCTGTTGGGGTGAGTTGTTCTGCAATGTCGAAGGTGTTGAGTAGAGGTGGGAAGTAGGGCCGAAGGTGGTCCACATTGAATACTGGGTGCAGACCAAGAAATGGTGGAATAATGAGCTCAAAGGCATTGTTCCCTATAGCCTTGGTGATGGTGTACGAGCCATATCGAAGCAGACGAAGCTTGCAGTGGGGTCCATTGAGGCGCTCCTTCCGCAAATGTGGCCACACTTTTTCGCCCACCTAGAAGTTGTGTGGCACCCGATGTTGATAATGTCATTGCTTGTACTTAGCATTGGCTCTATCCAATATGTCATGAACCTGTTAGCAGATGTGTTGAATGTACTCGATGAAGTTGTTTTCTTTGTCAGCTTCAGACTGAACATGATCCGAATCAGCCTGAGTAGCCACAAATGGCATGGCTACGTCAATGGGACATAGTGGTTGGAATCCCAAGCCCACCTGAAAGGGGTTGTGGCTAGTTGAGTTGTGGAGAACCCGGTTATAATTATGTTGTACATACGGGAGGCTCTCATCCCATGTGCATGGATGCTTTGAATTGTACATTTGCAGAATGTGTACAATCATCCTGTTGACGACCTTTGTCTAGCCTTCAGTTTGAGAATGGAAAGTTGTGAACTTGGTGAGCTTGGTGTCCAGCATTGACTAGAGGCTGTACCAAAATGTGCTGAGGAACCTGCTATCCTGATCTGAGATGATAGACTTTGGGATCCCAAAGTGCACCCACACTCGTTCAAAGAAGAGTTTAGCAGTGGCTTCTGCTGTGATATTCTTCTTGCAAGCCACCATAATGGCCATCTTCGAAAATTTTTCGACGACCACGAAGACAAAGTCATTTCCATGCTTAGTAGAAGGAAGGCCCGACATTTATTCCATGGAGATGGATTCCCAAGGTCGACTAGGGGTAGGTAGAGGAGTATAGAGGCCTTGCTTCTTGATGGTCAGTTTGGAAATAGCGCAAGCGGTGCAAGATCTAATGTACTTCCTGACATCCTATTGAAGGTTCGGCCAATATAGATACTTCTGCAGTACTGCCATTGTTTTCTCGACCCCACAATGCCCAGTGACTCGACTATAGTGTGCTTCTCAAATCATCTTGGCACACTCGCTTGAAGGAACACAAAGGTGTCACAGGTGACATAGCAGTGCATCTTGGAGGTGAAAATTTGGAACTTGTGTACCCTCCAAGGGTGTCTTGTATGTGTGGCCAAATTCAGGATCGCTCTTGTAGAGAAGCGGCCAATCAGAAGTCTCGTGCCCACAAGAGTTGAGAACGGTTGTTAGCGCCATGATCGGTGGTCGGCTGAGGCAGTCTACAACATTATTGGTGCTACCCTTCTTGTACTTGATGTTCAAATGAAACAGTTGCAGATATGTGTACCACTTTTGATGGCGATCATTCTACAACTTCCCTTGTGTCTGTATGAACTGCAGGGGTCGGTGGTCTATGTGGATGATTGTTTCCTTCCCTAAAATGTAATGCTTCCATTGTCGACAAGCCTGCACAATGGAATACATTTCTTTTTCATAAGTGGGATACTTGCGGACTGCGTCGGACAATGTCTCACTATGATATGCCACTGGATGCCCCTGTTGAGTAAGAACTACTCCAATAGCATAGTCAAAGGCACCTGTCTCGATCTCAAATGGTCGTTGCAAGTCTGTTAATGTGAGAACTAGGGCAGAACATGGGCGATGTTTCAAGTCTACGAACATCTTCTGTTGAGGTTTCGACCAAAATAATTTTTCTTTCGCTCCTCCCTTGGTGACTTGACTCAAGGGCCAAGTGATATGAGAGAATCCCAATACGAACTGGCGGTAGAAATTAGCAAGACCTAGAAAGCTGTGAAGCTCTGTTAGAGTGGTTGGGGCTAGCCAATCCCGAATGACTTGGATCTTGGTTGGATCCACATGCACCCCCCTTTCATCAATAATGTATCCCAAATATTGAACCTGGGTCATGCCAAAAGTTCACTTCTCCAAATTGGCACACAACTTGTGTTGCCACAGTGTTTGGAGGACCTGTCGGATGTGGTGGAGGTGCTCTTCCCAAGTTTGGTTGAAGATCATAATGTCATCCAAGTACACCACTACAAATGAGTTGGTGAATGGCCGCAAGATGTCGTCCATCAACCTCATGAAGTTTGCGGGAGCATTCATCAACCTGAAAGGCATGACCAACCATTCGAAAAGGCCTTCCTTGGCTTTGAAGGCAGTCTTCCACACATCGGAGGGTTCGATTAGTACCTGGTGATACCTAGACTTCAAGTCGATCTTGCTAAAATATTTCACCCCTTTGAGTTGGTACAGAAGGTCATCAATCCATGGGATCAGGTACCTATTCTAGACAATGATCTTTTTCAGTGCCTGATAGTCAATATAGTCTCCAAGTCCCATCCTTCTTCTGTACCAACATGATCAGGCTCCCATAGGGCGATGAACTCCGTCGGATGTGACCTTTCTATAGTAGCTCTTGAATATGCCTCTTGATTTCATCATTCTCTAGAACATAGCGTCGATAGATCGGTCCATTAGGTAGCGGTTCACCTGGGGTCAGATCAATGGGGTGTTTGACCTGACAGTGTAGAGGCATCCCTGTGGGTGAGGTGAAGATGTCCCCGTAATCCTCCACAACCTTGTCCATTTGTTGTTGTCGTGCAGAGGAGCCCTGTCTGGAGGTCGTGGCCACAGTCCTCTTCTTGCCCTGGGGGCAGATCATTTGGAAAACAAATTTCCTGGTTTTGGAAATGAGCTTACTGCATTGTTTTGCAGTAACCAAAGAGATAGCGGTAGGCGGTGGTACCTCTGGTATCTTGTACAACTTATTTCCCAAAGTAACAATAACAGTGCGAGGTCAGGACTCATACATAACATGTCGCTTCCACAAGTTTGGTTGGCCTAATAATACATCAGAAACATCAAGAGGAGCAATGTGACATAATACCTCATCCGTAAAGGGATTGATGTTGTAGGGAAGGCGGCACTGTTGGTTGACACGGAGATCACGTCCTTGGTGAAGCCACCCAATGGTGTATGGTTGTGGGTGTGTTGTGGTCGGCAAGCCCCACTGCTTCACGATGTCTGATGAAATGAGGTTCTTTTGGCTCCCACTGTCGACAATGAATTGTATCGGAGAACCCTTTACCCACATCTGGGAGTGGAAGAGATGCTCCTCCTCCTTTGGATCTTCTGGTTCCTCCTTCTGGATCTTCATAGTGGCAATGGTGGCGTTGGGCTCCACATCAATAATCTGTTTCCCTTTGTCATTCCCCTTGTTAGGTTCTGATTGAGAGTCGGAGCATGCATCTAATTGAGAAGCTCTCGTCTCGGCCACCAGCGACTACTTGGCCCGACACTCACTTGTGTTGTGAGTGGAGCTCCTATGGAACTCACACCACTTTCATGTGTCCTTCTTTGGCTTCATGGTGTTGTTCTTTGCTTGCAGCTTTGGCGTGTTTCCTTGGGCCGCCATGCCTTGGCTTTGCTTTGTCCATTGTTATGTGGTTTGGGGGCACCTTTCCCTTTCTTTTCATTCGCAGATCCAAAGTCTCGCTTCTTCTGTTTGAATTTCTGCTCAATTTTAGCAGCATACCGGTATGTTGTACCAAGCCAGGAGATGTCAAGGAACTCCATTTCCTCCTAAATGTATATGTGCAAAAAACTACGATACTTTAGCACCAAATGTTTCTCTGAATCTTTGATACCCAACTTTGTGCGCAGGGTATGGAACAGATTCATCAGCTCATGCACATCTTGATCCCTTCGTTGCTGCAACATAGTCCATTGTATGTACTTGTCCTCATAGCTCCCCACGGGATAGTATTGTTCCTTGATGGCATCTCAAAAAGAATTCCATGTGGGTACGACTGATAACAGAGAGGGTCCGGTCTCGTCCTTTTTCTCACAGTAGGTTTTCCACCAGTCCTTGACATGGGGGATAACTTTGAGGAGTGAAAAAATAATCTTCTCCCAGTTGGAAAAGTCATGGACCAAGAGATATCCTTCTAATAGATTCAACCGTCTATCTACGACATATGCATCTATTTGGCCCTCAAATATGGGAATGTCAAATTTTACTTGTACCTTAAAGGGAGTCGCGCCTCTAGAGTGGCTACTGGATGCAAATGCACCATCGATGGGAATTCGTTGAAGGATTTAGGCAAAGTTATACATCATCACATTCCTTTGTTTTTTGAGGGCCTCCTCGAGCAATATTTTGATAGGATCTCCTACTCCCTCATCTTTCTTTTCATCCCCCATGGGTGGCCGTCGGGGCATACGAGGCTGATCTTGCAAAGGTTCAACCAGATAGAGCCCTAACTCCTTATACCCCGACCTCGTTGGGGACATACAAAGAAGGATTGAGAAAAAGCAGACCGCTCTTATACCACTAATCCATATTTATGCAAGAATGCAACATAATACACATATAACCATAAATACAAAGATGCAACAGAAATAACACTTCATTTCATTAATATCAAAGAACTGAAATCTGCTTACAGACAGAATGGAAATAAACTAGCTAGGGCATTGGTAGCATATCTCTGAGAAGAGATGTGGCGGCTACAGGCCTATGAACTGTGTTACAATGAGGCTAGAGGGCCTATTAATTATTGAGAAATAATGGAAAACCATAAACATCCAAAAACCTAACCCTAGGAGATGAAGCGCTAAAACTATGGGCCTTGTTTGGGTAAATTAGTGTTTCAACTTCCCAAGGACGTAACTTTGTCATACGATCTTCGTTTGACAGGCAACATACCTTGTTAGAAAGATACATCCAAGGACTACAACTTTTGTTGTGAGCAACATTAATTCATGGACACATGTCACTCCCAATTTTCCCAAAAAAACGTCGTCTACGGCCTCAAAACGACTTCGGAAGTTCAGGACTCGAAAAACTGCTAAAAATAGTAAGTTGTGTCGAAACTGAATAACTGAAAGAGACAATGGTGGGGCCTCAAGTGGAATAGGCAGGTGGCCACCAATATCCACCTGGATCAGAAAGGTGCAAAGACGCGTCGATAGGAGGAGTGGGGAATGTGGAAGGCAATAATGAAGCGAAATATAATGACAACGAAATACAATCAGAATTTGAGTTTCTATATATCTTCTAAAGAATGTAGTTGGATGTTAAATTAAGACGAAAGTTGCACTAAAATAAATGTCCCAAAACAATGGTAATGACATAGAATCACCTTCAGCTCTTAGTTGGACAAAAAAAGGATGAACATGGCAACAAGTTGCATTCCAACAGGAAAAAGTTTACAATGAGACTACTATGAGGATATAAGAGCAAGATAAGCATGACAATAAAAAACAATATATTCATTGCAATCAAAATCCTCAATAGAAAAATCAGAGTATTCAATTTTTGAGTGTTTAACAATGAAAACCTTTATGATAAATTCATCTCTATATTTCGAGGAGTTCAAAACAAGAGGCTATAAACTCTTCAAGAAGAAATCCATTCATTACCATATGATGTTCCTTTAAGAACAAACATGTTTCTAAATGACATTCTTAAATCAATTGTGTGCCTTGTTTCAAGTGTCAAGAGAGTCGGTCACACCACATGGCATTTGTTTAGGCATTGCAATTTAGTTTGCTATGTTTATAATTGTAGGTGAGCTGAGGAGGATGAAAAAATATATTCTTGGAAAGCTTAAAGTTATACCATTACATCTATGATTTTCCTTTTTAGCTTTTCGTTATTTTTCCATCAAAGTCTCTGATTTTATTCCTTGCTCAAGTGTAGAGTCTAAAACATCTTGATATTTTTGAAAGTGATACAAAATCATCTATTTAGTATTACCAAGGATGGCGTGTTTGCCTAGTTTTTTTACGCAATAATTTTGCGCGCTAGAGTAGTTGTATGAAGGCCTAGTCAAACCTTCCATCCTAGCGATACGTACTTCTCTTATTTACTTCCTTGAAAACTTTCATCTTGCAGCTTGCTTTCTATTGAAATAAATTCATTACATTGACAACTCTTTTTTGTGTGGGAAACATCTTAAACCATGGATGTGACAATGTGTAGACCTAAAAATGATGCTTTCATAATCCAGAGGTCATTTCTAGTGAATGTGTTCATACTCAGGCATGATTGTTTGAGGAAGACCTTTCTGAAAACTAGTTCATTGTAAGTTTCACTAAGAGAATGAAGCTCTCTCACTCTCATGAAATTGAAATGAACTGGCTAATAACATTTCCCATGGATTTTAAATAAATTTGTACCCAAAAATGTAGGGACAAGTTTGGTAGTTTTTTAAGATTGGAATGGTTGGAAACTCCAAAAATGTAGGATGGAAACCTTCAAATTAGGGCCTTGTAATGTTGTGTGATGCATTTCCCCAAATGACGGTTTACCTTCAAGGATCTTACCTCTTTAGGTTGAGACATCCACCCAAGGCATGTTTCCAATGGGTAGGCCATAGGTCACAGGTTCAAATTTGATTAAGTCCCTGACTACCTGACTAGAATTAATGACCATGATGACTTTCATTGAAAAACAACCTCTTTGTGGGGGTTCACAGACCCACTTTCTTGGTACACACCCACAAGATGTAAGATGATTCGAACCCTAATGAGTGTTGTAACTATGCCTTACTTTCATTGAATCAAATCACCTCGTGTGCCCAAAAAATATACTTTGTTATTAAAATAATAGGTTGACAAAATTTTGAAGAGTTGTAGTTTTTCTTTCTCCATTACCATTGTTTTGGGACATTTATGTTATTGTAACTTTCTTCTTCGATGCCTGTGGTGTGGAAGTCAATATTGACGAGAATATGAGAGATCTTCAATCCGATACCCACAGATCAATTCGTATAATCCCTTCCTTTCTCATCCACTATAGACACCTTAAGGAATTTGTCCATCAATCATAGAAATGGCTCGTCATTAATATGATTCCATAAAAATTCTAGTAATCAATCTAACAAAATGTTATCAAAACACTTAATCATGTATGCACATGTTTTCATTCCCTTCCAGTTTTCCAACATATCCCCAAAGGTTGTATGACAATTGTGTCGAGGTCTAAATCTGTGGGAGCAATCCAAGAAGATAGGTTCATAAATGTCTCAGTGGTCATCGATTTAAAAATGATCTTATCTCGGTAAGGGGTCATTTGTCTGTGGAGTTTGGCTTTGGGATAAAGATGTGATGATGATCACCCCTCATTGATTTTGTTCCTTACCTATTCCATTTCCAAACCATATAGTGTTTCTTCATTCAGGCCCAAGGTGAGGTTCCCGGGAGTTGATTTAATCGTCGATAATGAGAATAAGGTGATCAAGTTTACTAATAACTTAAAGTACCCCCATCACCCGCCCATCCACGTATTTAGTTTGTTAAAACTCTTATCGAATTGAGGCATAATAAGGTAACTCAACAAATACATCAACCAATGAAAGAGCCACACATTCCTATTCTTCTTAAATCTAATATTCATAGTATTGCGTCGGAACAATCACCAAAATATAGAGAATATATGTAGCAATGTGTTTCAATGGTAGAAGAAGAAAGATGTTGAAGTTTAAAATTTTTAATAGAGGACGAAAATTAGGACAGACAAGAAATGCATCCATAATTGATTATATTAGTGGAAGGACATACACAATAATCTAATAGAAAGTAGCAAATGTGAATACCAAAGAATAGCCAATCTCCATGGGGGGTTGAGGCCTTTATTTATCTGATTCACATGTTTCCTGTAGATGAAATGGGGTTATTAAGGCCTTGATTATGGTTTGTTGTGGGACCTTGATGAAAATGCAGAGTACATAAATACATACATACCTTTAGGCTCCGTGATTTCTATAACCTATTCATTGAGAGGGGGTGAGAGATGATGCCTTGAAAGGAAACAACCCATGCTTTTGCATTGTTGAAAAATATTTCACTCCACCATAAAATTAATAATTTCACTTGAGCACCTTGACTCTGCCCTACATCGACCCCATGCCTCAGTCCTTCCACCCATTACAAAACCTTTTTTTGTCTTATACCATAACCGCAACAAAAACAAAAGCAAATTTTTTATGACACTGACAACAAACCCAATGGTGGGGAAATTCCTCCATAAACACCGTCACAGTTGCTTGCAAGAGACGAAGGTAGGAGCTGCCCATATTCCTTTCAATGGTTGGCCAAAGAAGCACGATGATGGATTACTGAGACTGCCCAAGACTCATGAGTCATACTGAATCCTTTTGTGAAATGATTCCTTGGTGAAAATTCAACTTGAGACTCATTTATAGATTGAAACTAGCCCAAAAATTTGTAATATTTGCTTTGAAATTGATCCACATTTCAAAACGTAATTGCCTCAAGGATGACAGAAATGAAGCTCTCAGATTGGGTGGGTGAACAATGTTTTCCCACCCCAACCTCGCAGAGGAAACACCTATCAATGTAAATATATAAATAATAACCTAGAAAAGTTATTTGGTTATGGAGAATGATATTCAATTAAGTGGCCAAGGCAATAAAAGTCTCTATTTGCATTAAACAAACAAACATAGACTTATGGGAATGGATAGGGCATGGAATTATGAGAAATATTCATTAGTCTAACCATTATGCTCTCAATCACATCAATCAATTACTTTGTCATATTAAACAAGAAACAAGTAAATTCATCTCAATTAACATCATTTGTCTTGAAAATGTAATAAACTTATAATTTGTTAAACTATTAAATACATTTAATTTTGAATGGATGTTTCACTTAAATATTTTAAAAATATTAATTTTATTAAAGAAAATATAATTTCATTATTATTTTATAAACTAAATAAATATTCAAATTATACATCTATATATTTAATAATTAAAAATTAATTAATAAATATTTTATTAAAACACATGGAACTCACGAAAGAAAAATAGTTTCATTTGCTATGATTTATTTATTTATTTTATTTTTATTTATTTTATTTTATTTTTATTTTTTCCAGAAGAAAAAAATTGTCTGGTGTATATAATCTACCAACGCATATTCCATTATTCATTTTCAAAAATTTACAAAAAATGTATGTTCTACATTTTTACATTCATTGAGCCCCCCGGGCAAATGTGTATGTTATCCAATAAAACAACAAAAACTATGTCAAAACTATCAGTGATATTGATAGTGCATTCAAGCATTGTGACGTGCATAGTAACTGTAGTGCCTCCATCCTACAAAGCACTTTTTCCATAAAAAGTCATGCAAAAACATAAAGAAACATAAAGGTTAATAACATTATGTAGGAAGAAACTCCCCATGTTTCCCCGATGTTCATGTCAAAACTTGCACATTATATTTAATGTATTGGTACCGAACCCCAGGAAGATGCTCCGCCAGCCTCGTATGGCACATAGTGCATCTGGCCAAAAATACCATTCAACCCCAGTTTGGAAAGGCGATACACTTCCCTGTTCTTTTCTCTATAGACATGGTGAAAACAAATTTGGTTGAAAGAATTCCGAAGAACATATATTCTGGCCATCCAGTGTGTTAGATGAGGTAGCCATAAATCATTGTTGTGTTTCATATGCTCAATAATAACTTTGGAATCTCAAAATACTGACAATGTTTCAATATATAATTTCTTTGCAAACCACAATATCCCCCGTAATGCGAGTAACTTCGCCATGGTGTTTGTGCCTTGTCCCCAATTTCAATATATATAATTGAAATTTGTATCCATCATAAGCCAAACACCACAACCACAAGAGTTATTTTGTGCCGATACGTCAAAAAATCCAGCTGGATATGTAATTAGGTGGGGTCTCAGGCGATGTGATAAATCTCGAGGAGGTGGGCTATTAGTGATTTTGTTGTGTTGCAGTGATGTGCTTGGCATCCTCATCTCGCTTGGATACATCCCTGGTGCTCACAATGCCTCGAGATAAGGGGTTTTTGAGCTACATTATGCAAGTAGCGATGGTTATGGACGCTTATAGACTGTCCCTACTACCAAGTGGATGGTTATTCAACGTTGTGGCTCAAAGGATTTCAAAGATAGAAGGGGGCCTGACCCTAAGGAAGATTCCATTGTTCGAGCTCGCTTCAAGATTGGTCCCTATTTCAAAATTGTCACAAGGATTATTATTTTTTATAGTGATGGATGCCATAAATTTTCGGTGTGGGTGAGGAGAGAATACCTGACAAGTATTAAGATATATTTTCTCTCTACCACTGGTTATTTTCCTCTTCGTCGTTTTCTCGGTCCCTGCATTTTGGGCCTTTAATGGTGTTGTTGTCGAGTCTTCCTCATTCTCAACTCTCTTTTGAAGCACCCCCAACCATTAGAGCAAGCTCAATATACTTTTTTTCTCATATATTATAAGAAATATTAGTGGGTAGTACTTTTCTTTTTAGATTAGAAACTCATCCTTTGTCTCTTCTCTTAAGCAGTCCATTAAAGATAAATGGGGCATGCCGATAAAATTTCAATGTTTTCCAAAGATTCCTCTCAGCTTAAAGACTATAGTACCATAAGAAACCCAACCATAATCCCGAACTCAAGGTTGCGTGGGGGTGCTTCTGGTGCCAGGACATCTATTGGAACTTCTATCTTTTTCAAGGAAGTAGTGCAAGGAAGGTTTCAACCCCAACAAAATTTAGTCAAAATATTTTAGGCCCATATATAGTAGATAAAATGGAACATGCTCCAACCATGGAAGTCAACATCTCAGAGGTATATTTCCTCTTTTCTACTCTTCATTCTAAGGCTACTATTTTCAAATCTAATGGCTATTGGCCAAAACCTGAAGCTTTATTCCAGTGGGTTTTATCTTCTTGGACACCCAACTGTGACATTTATTTATGCTCAAAAGGTTTCTTCATAGTCCAAATTGATACACAAAATGATATGGATTTTGTTCTAAATGAAGGGTTCTGGTTCTGGGGAAGATATGGGTTATTCATCACTCGATGGTTCCCTGAGTTTGATGCCACATCTATGGTGGTCTCAACTATGCCAGTATGAGTGAGGCTCCAACCCCCCTTTCTTTCTAGCATCACAAAGTTCTTGAAGATATTGATAATAATCTAGGCAAATTCAAAAAAATGAACTTGAAAAGAACATAGAAAGGCCTATTCACATTTTCCATAATATGTGTAGAGATATACCTCAACAAAAGGCTACTAGATCACATAACATTGAAACACGAAAAATTCCAGTGGTCCCAAGTTTTAGATTATGAGAACACGAAATTCTGATGTTGAGTATGTTTTCAAACATGACATTTGGAGAAAAAATGTCCACAGGCTAAGAAGAATCCAAAAAAGAAAAAGAGGCATCCTAATCGGCCAAAAGGATGGCAGTTTTTTGAGCTTCACCTCTCAGAAGATGAAGAAGAAGATAATAAAGAGATTCATCTTGTCCAATCAGACATGGAGGTTATGACTCAACCTGGAAACCAATTGGTAGGGGATGTTGCGACATAGTTAGGAATTGTCACCCTGATTCAGAAGGGTTCTGAACATGAAGACTTCTAGACATCAAATGTGATGGAGGCAGAAAAAGAGCTCATGTTTCCAAGAGCTCAGACTCAAACAAAAAAACTTCATACATAGAAAATTGAAGAAAATTAGCATTGATTCTTGTTGAACCAAATTTGGATATTAGCACAAAGTGCAAATTAAAAAAAAAAATATATATATATATATATATATATATATATATATATATATATATATAACTTAACTCTCCTTCAATTGTATGGTTCTCAAAATTGTTATGTTTCTATCAACTCAATGCTAAGAGGCATAGTGTTATTTTTCCCTTATGAAAAATAAGATTACGTGTCTTCTTTATTCATAATTTTTTTATTAAAACACATTTAAAAAAATAATAATATAAAATTATACAAAATCAAACAAAGTTATAATTAAGTTGACTTTGTAATTATAATTTTTATACATGTTAAGTAGCCCAACAAATTGTCAAGCCTACCTAAGACAGGGTAATATTGGTGACTTTCATAAATATATTTAAACATTGAAGTGTAAGTGTATTAATGTAAAGTAATGTTTCATTTAATCTTATCTAAGTTATTATAATATTAATGGTTTTGATAAATATATATGGAAACATTGAAATGTATTAATGTAAATTAATATTTTTACGAAATTTTATTTTGTAATATTAAACGTATGGTAAACTAAAAAGAAAGCTATAGTCATTTTCTTGAAACAATAATAGTTATTAAAAAAATGATATTTTAAATTAGTTTTATTATCATTTTTATTATTATGTTTTATTTGGGAGTAATGACATATAATATTGATTAATTGTTATTAATTCGGGTCGTACCGAAAATTTTATGTATATTTTTCTTTCTTTGTAATATCAAATTATAGGTTTGGTATTTTCAAGAGAGATGACGTCTAAACCTAGCCGGGTAGGGCTCTTGACCTCGAGGCGTGAGGTCATATAGTACTAGGTAATAATAACATTGAATGGCCTTTGTGCTCAACAACATGTCCCATCGTAATCTACCAACATCGGATTGGCCAAAATTTGAGCATTTATACACGTTATCAACAACTAAGGAAACGTCCCTCTCCACATGAGCCAAATGCTTGATTGACTCAGCTACAACCATGGCAGAATAGTTGCAGGGTGGTCAGGCATTCGTTCACATGAAAAATGCAAGGGGCCACATTGTGGAGGGTAGAAACCACCGAATTCATGCACAATATACCAATATCCATTCTCCCTTCATTCCTTCTACGAAGCTCATATCTGATTCGTGCCTTGTAATACCTTTTGTAGGTGCTGCTACGGTTCTTGTTATGTCACTGTGGGAAGAAATGACATATAATATCAATTTGTTGTTATTAATGTGGGTGTTGATAGTTGCATTAATCCAGCTAAATCTAATTTTACAACTTTGCTTAAGTGTTGTAATGCCCTTAATTTGGTCATGTTGGGGAATATAGGTTCCACAACATCCAAATAGTGAAGTGACACCAAGGGAGTTAAATGATGAGCTACCAGTAATCTGAATAGATTACCATATACATCATATTGCAACAAAAACAATAATAAAATGTATCTCATTAAAAGATTTGATAGCTTATTAAACAAATGCATAAGAGAAACTTGTTGTCAAAATGCAGAAAACACAAACACAAGAACTAGAGATGATGTAAAATTCGAAAACAATATAATCCAAAATTATCTATAGTTATAGAACATTTTGTTGGAAGCACAATGATAGTTATAGAAATATAAAATAAGCTTATTCCATTAATAGGAAGACTAAAATCAATGAACTTACATACAAATGAAACCACAACTATCATTGGAATCAATATAAAATTACATCTCAAACAACACAACATGAAATCTTAGAGATATCAATAACAAACAAATAACCCAAGTTAGCAAGATTGATGAAGAAATACATGAAAAACATTAGGAAAAATTAATAAATTCAATGCATCATAATCCACACTTAAGTTCTGCGACAACACATCCGAACTTGAGAAGTAAATTTGTATTATAAAGAACTATGTCAACAATATCTCAGACGCGCACGATGGACACACAAACAAAAAAAATACAAGAAGCAAGACTAATGTTAGCATACAATTAAAGCAACTTATGGTTCATGATACATGCAAGAATGGAAGTGAAAGACTATGATCAACAACTAGTTTTATGGAATTGTATGGAAAACTAGAAATACCATTTGAACATTGAGGCCAGTGGAGAAATACATCAAGAAAATGCATGGTCTACCACAAGAGGCAAAGAGACAAAACTGAACTATAACCAACAATTCCAAAGCATCTGGCACAATCCAACCCAAAGGTTAAGATCAATGCAGAAATGCTTATTTGCAAAAGAGATTTAAAAAATAGACAATGTCCAACCAATGCACACCTTTCAAACCATGGTAGTAAAATCAATGAACCACATAATTTATGTAAAAACCTCAACCAATGCAGACCTCCCAAGCCATATTAAGAACATAGTTGCCTAATAAGTATGTATTACTATTTAAGCCCTAAGCTACCCCATGTCATAATATAAAAACTACAGAAATATATCGTAAAGAATGTAATTTACAAATAATATGAACAATGTACACAATAAGGAAGCCAAAGTAAAAGGAATGATGTAAAGTAAATTCAATGAACCCACATAAAAAAGTTTACAATAACAACTTTTTATATTGGAATGATCATTAAGACATTTTTTTATGATAGGCAATGATCTTTATGTGATAGTAAACCCAATGAACCACATAAAAAAATTATACTAACAATTATTAATTCAAAATTAATTTTTCTTTATAAATTCAAAAACTTTACAAACAAGTGTTACTTGGTGGCAATGTGCTAAAAAAAAAAAAAGCAAAAGAAGTAACATTGCCACCACATGGCTTTTGTTAACTTATAAACTATAATGATAATTTTAATATATTCCTTTATTGAAGTTTAATAAATTTCAATTTAATCATAAGTTATTTTTAATTAAAACATTATTAATAAAAAATTATCATACTAGCAATTTTTTTTGGGTTGTTCTTTAATTTATATGGGAGTTGTCTGCCGATGCAACATAATAGCCTGGACGACAATTTTTTGTAGGAATCCCGTAAAAAAAAAATTCAAAAAATCAGGTAGTTGGAGTGTTTGAATTGCATTTTTGATGGTGGAAATGGATTCAGCACCATCAAAAACTCTTAGGGCACCCAAAATAATGAAGTTTAACGACTGTAACCAAGATTTTAAAAAAAATTTCTAGAATTTTTCATAATCTTACCAAAATTTCTCGGTTATTATGTGGTTTTTAAAACTAGGACATTTATATGTAATCATAAACCAATTCAATTAATTAAGGGAAAAAATTAAATTCTTATTTGTTATTATCCCATTAACATAAAAAATTTAGTATATTAAAATTTGTATGTGATCGTAAATATATATATATATATATATATATATATATATCTTAATTTTAGATCGAAAGGGTTGATTGAGGTCATATTTCTTAAAATGCAAAAGTTTTTTTAGTGTAAAAAAAAAAAATTACACCTCAAGAAATTTAATCTCTCTAAATACTAGATAAGTGTAACAACCCTTGTGAAAATTCCGTGTATTAAAGTTAATAAAGGGAAAATAATAACCACGGTTATGGGACATTTATTCCGAGCTAAATGTTGGGAAAAACAGCCTAGCGTGGGTGTTCATTTGGTTTATTATGGCTAAGAAAATTGACAAAGGATTTGGAAAGACAAAGTGACATTAATTGACATTTATTTATAAAAATAATGGAATTAGGAGAAAAGGAAGGTGAAAGGTCACATGTTGCATGGGAGGAGGAAAATAATGGAAAATAATGGAAAATGAAGAAAATAGAGGCCTCATTAATAAAAAGGCTTAAGAGGATCAGTTGGTACCTTTTGTTAGTTCAGTTTTGGAGCTTTCTCTTTCACACTCTTGGACACTTAGAGTTTTCTTGGAGCACTTCAACATTAGATCAAGAAAATATAAAAAAAGGCAACGAAGAAGAGCAGGATCAAGCGGCTACACCGAAATTATTTTTAGGTATAGAGTTGCATGTATTATTTTCTTGCTAGGTTTGGCATGCATGACTATGCATGTGTGTTCTTGGTTCTCTTGTTGTCATGGGCATGGGTTTTTCCAGGTGTGACGGTGTTCTTCAGTTATCGATCAGGCCTAGGAATCCTTCGTCGATGAATGGTGGGATATACGGTAAAGCCTGGAGGGTGGAGTCCTGATTAGGCCTAGGGATCCTCGAATGTTGTATGGCGGGATGTACGATAAATCCTAGAGACTAGGAGACATGCAAATTCCTCATGGTGTAGGTAGAGAAATCCGGTGGCATCCATGCTTGTTTAGGGCCTAGTGACCCGATGAGGATTGCGGTAAAACCTAGTTCTATTGATGAGGGTGAGGTAGTTTAGCCTCACGAAGCCCTGGTTGATTTTGGTTATGAGTCCCATATTCATGCTTGGAATATGACACATGGGTGATTGGTTTAACGAATGATTTTGTAGCCAATCTATGGTCGAGTGGTATGTGGAAGCCTTGAACGCTGTTGGCCTGTGGATTCATTAATAATAGTTTATTTCCCTTGGTATTTCATGTGTAAATGTACCAGTTCATATGTGGCATTTATGGTTGTTGTATCCTTGTTACTTATGTTGGTTATATGTTGGTTATGAGCATGTTTTATGACAACGATAATGTATGTCTCTCATAGTGTTTTGATTTGTAAATGAATGAACAATGAATATATGATCTAATAGATGATTATGCAACTTTTGTGATAGGGCATCAATGCTTCTTAATGAATCCCAGATAAGTATGAGACCCCTATGCTCATATATGTTGTTATAACTTGTAGATTACATCTTCGTGACATGTTTGACGAAATTCCTGTCATGGCTAGTAGGGGTCCAGTCAAGTCAATTGTAAAATGTTTGCATCAGTACCTTTGTTTCAGTCTTATTTATTATTTCTGAAAGTCTCATGGAGTTTTGGGTAGTGCCCTGAGTCTTGGCCTTGAAAAAGTGGCGCAGAATCTGGGGTCGTTGGCACAAAACTAGCTAAAAAAGTCCATAGTTGTTGGCTTGCCTTGCTATGGGAGTGACTAGAGGCCTATAGTTGCATGCATGGCTTGTCAAGGGGCGTTAGACCAGTGAAATGTTAAGTTGTCTCAGGGGTTGGTCACCTGGAAGGGTTGGTTGGCTCCTGGAAGTTTTGTAGCATGTGTGGAAAGTCAGTTTGGTTTAGTTCCATCAGTTCCAATTCCTTAACTGTACACAGGGAGTTGAATCACATCATAGTAGCCTATCGTCACATGTTTACCCTAGTGAACCGAGTAGCTTGAGTAAATGTGGGAGGAGGGTGTTACAGGGTGGTATCAGAGAATGGTTCACCCCATGGACTGGATAGGTGGTGTGTTGGTCATGCATTCATGTTGATTACATATGTGTTACTTATACTTGTGGTCTATGTGCTTGTTGCATATGCATGGTGTTGTTAATCATTTTCATGATGTCTCCATGTGAAATTTGATGGTGTTATGTGTCGTCATGAGTGTATGATGGGTATGCATTGTTTATGCATGCTAGTGCTTACATGTTGTTGATATGGTTATAATTTTCATGCATGAGGTCATGGTATGTAGTTGGTATGGTCATGCATTAATGAATTAATTATGGTTGAAATGATGATTATATGCTAATATTATTATGATTATACATGTATTGTGCTAATCTGGTTGATCTTGTAGATGAGATATATTCTCCAAACTATACCGAGGTATGTTGATTATGTTATGTTTTGGTTTTAGCTGACATTGTATACTTGTAGGAAAGAAAGAAAAGATGACTAGCAAGATAGTAGACTATAGTTCACACAGCTCTCTCTATGGATCATATGAGAAGTGTGGTGGTGGGCATTCCTCTGACTTAGTAGACACATTGAGAAGCTTGAAGGTAGAAATAAGGATTTGCAAGGCAGATAATGATAGGATCATGCAGGCACATGAGAAACAAGCAAAGGTTAATGCAATAATCCTTTAGATTTGGTCATAATTGCAGAGATAAGGACCACTTCATATCAACCATGGGTAGGAGGACATGACTAATGGGACATATGGAAATGGGTCGCATGGTGGTCACAGGTCGAATAAATATGACACTGTTAGATATGGAAGGCTCTTGGATACTCTGGATAGGAGAGGTGATGGATACAGGTACTATTATAGTTCTGGTTCTGATAGGAACTACGATCGTCATCGTTATCATCCTTACAAGAGGAGTGATATGGGATATTTTCTAAATGAGTCCAGGAAAGAAAATCCACCTACCTTTGATGGAGATTTGAAGAAGACGGAGGATGTAGATATGCAGAGGATTTGTTACTTGGAATGAAGAAGTTCTTTGAGTTGCATGATTACACAGAGAATATGAAGCCCAAAATAGTTATCTTTAGCCTCAAAGGGAAAGAAAACAATTGGTGGGAATATGTGAAGTGAGTTAGATACATCAAGACATAAAACTTAAGTTGGCATGAATTCAAGATACTTTTCAGGAAGAATTACTTGTCGGAGAGGTACTATGACAACAAATGCAAGGAATTCTATCAGCTTAAGATGATATTGATGACAAATTAGGAGTATAGGACCAAGTTTCTAGAGTTATTTATGGATGTACCATATCTTAAGGATGAAAAGGCTAGTTCAAATAGTTTTCAGTGGATTTCCATTGGCATTTAGAGATCGAATTGAGTATGATTAGCCTCGGTTACTTGAGGAAGTCATTGGGAAACTGAAGCTCTTTTATGTGCAGTCAAAGAGTAAGACCGAAGATCAACAACGTTGGAAAGGGAAAGATAAAGGTAAAGGTAAATGGCAATTGAAAAAAACAAGGCTTCATAATGTAGAAGAGAAAGAGATTGTTGCACCATACAAGAAGTTCAACGCAGTTAGATAGGGAAATGGGTCATGACCAGGAGGGCAACATAATATAGGTGATGGTACAGGATGGTTGGAGTGTTGGATGTGTGGTAAGGAGCATATTAAGAGGGATTTTTCGCATAATTAGGGTGGTAGGCCTCTAATCTATAGTGCGTAGGGGGCACATAATGTTGGGGATGTTGGGAAGAGAATTCCTTGTATATATATGTGTTGTATAATAGGCAGGTATATCACCAGACATATATTATCAAGTTGTTTCTATTTTGATTGAGCCTGGGTCTAATTATATTTATGTTGTCCCTAAATTGGTGGATACGTGTGGTTTGAGTAAAGAAGTTGTTGGACGGATAAGTCGTTCTTGCGGACAAGATAGACCTCCCAAGTGTCCTATGGACAGCTAGCAACAAACAGACAAACAAAAACTATTTTATCTAGATAATATTCGATTCATTAATTAGCTACAACAGGGGTTTTGAAGACCTACCTATAGTCCAACGCTATTTGTAATAATCTTCTTTCCAGTTGCTTGAAAGAGTCGTCTTCAAAGACCTGCAATCACAAACTTGGAAAAAATCAATAGCATCTGCATAGGATAAACTAATTCACGAATTATATGTCTATCAAGATGATCAAGGAATTCAAGAAATAAGCTAATTAATTAAATAACTCATTGATAAAACATGATAAACAAACTACTTAATTAAAGAACTCATTGAGAAAAAGGTATTCATTCGTATTATCTTTGATAAAGAAGAGCCTTACAACCATGTTCGCCTTGATGTTGTACAGGCCTTCCTGGGGTCCGGAACAGGCATTTCCTTTACTCTAACAAGCTTTGCACTCTCTCAGCTATAATACACATGGGTGTTTAATCATTCCCACATAATGATTAGTTAAGAGAGTCTGAGTCTATACAACATTTCTCTTCAAAAATTCTCAAAGTGTAACTCACTAACTAACTTTTGAAGCTGCACTATGGCTTCAATTTATAGGAAAAGAGAGGAGGTTATAGTTCCACATAAGAGGGGATAGAATTCTCTTTTGAAGGGATTGAGCTCCATCAATCAAGGGGTAGGCTCCCATTATGGAGGAATGAACATACATGATAGGAGCGAACCTTCGACTGGATAATTGCTTCTAGAACAGATTTGACTGTTGGGCTTCTAAATGTTACTTTCCGCCTTCATTTTACCTTTTACAGGGATCCACACTTTTAATGAAGAAAAAGTGTGTTTAGCTCCGCATGCTTTAGATAAAAAAGGTGCGGTACCGCAGGCATTGCTAAGAGAAAGTGCGGTATAGTGTTTTTAAGACTTTTATGAGCTTTTCTCTCAATTTCAAGGCTTGATTTTAGGAACTTTGATGTTGTAGACTTCTAAGGGAGTACTAAAACGTCATGGTGACAAATTTCAGTGTAACAAATTGCCCCCTAAAGTGCGAAGTCTGAGAGCATTCGAAGAGTGATGTGCTTTATCATTTCAAGGATTAACCTATGGACACCCCAGTCGGAATCTTGTAAAAACATTCAATGCAAAACACACACACACACACACACACATATATATATATATATATATATCATTACTGAGGTAGGCATTCCCATACTCGGATCAAAAACTAACTAAACTTGTTCTGATACAGAAATGATTTTAATATTACATCAATATTGTAGACAGAACATGGACGCATCTATCTATAATGAATATTCTACTGCATAATGAATAATAAAACTCCTCGCAGCCTGGATGGTGGAAACTATATCCAGTGTCTTGATTTCTGCTTTCCGAACTAGTACGGTTCTATCCATGCGATTAAATGTGTTAAAGTCGAACATGGTAGAACCCACTTGATTACCAGTCAATGATGTGAATTGTTAACAAGTGTGAGAGAAACCACCAATAATGACAATGGCTCTCAAAGTACTCATTACAATCCATGAAATGTGAATAAGTGATCTGAAGTCGAAAATTTCACGGAATCGTTCGATCGAAGGTGAATGATGCAACCTGCCGTCGAAGGCGAGAAACCTGCCATTAAGGCATGCAGATTCCAAGGCATTGACGGACTCTAGATCAACTTCCTAGATGATGAGCTGTCGTCGATATAAAATGATCCGTTACAAGCAAGCTCACGACATGAAACCATAGATCAAGTTTTGAAGAAATTTTTTGCAAGGACTGACTCAGGGATGGTCAATGCAAATGGAGACAAATGTTTGCAGATGAATGGTTTGTTTGACTATCCTCTTGAACACATAATGACACTGCAGATGGTTTGGTAGCAGCTGCCCTAAGCTAATACCCAGAAACCAGCTGAAGACCTTCAATGTGGTTTGATCAACTGATAGTTAAAGGATTTTCCCAACCCAGGTAGAAGTGTGATAAAAAGTGTCGTGTTCAAGAGTGTTGTACTTCTTTTAAATCAAAGTGTAACAAATGAATTCGTTTTCTCTCTTTTTCCCCACCATTTCTGGCAAGTACCTCTTTATTTTTGACAAGCTTGAGGAGGATAACATTTGATTGTTTATAAGTTCATCCTTTGGATGAGTCCAAATTAGTTTAAAATCGAACCCTAAGAAGGAGTGGTCTGTTCCTGTTTGTAATTGACAGGTCATTTACTATTAAATTTTAACGAGTCTAGTATAGGAGAAACTCGGTGTTTTTCATTTTTAGGGAGTCAAAAGAAAAAACTTAAGAAAACTCCATGGGTGTTCTTTTTCGTATTTTTAGTCTCTCAGGCGCGAAAAAGGATAAATAATGCAGGAGAGAACTCTATTGACCAGGATTAGTCAACGTATACCTTTTTCGTAAATAGTCCATTTCAGTCCAGAAAAGGGGTAAAATTATACTGAAGGGACAATTGTTCATTTCCTTTAACGAGTTAGAATAGTCAAGTACTCGGAAATCTTTTCATTTTTAGGGAGTCTGAAAAGGGCTTCAAAGAGAACTCCATGGTTTTTCTTTTTCGTAAATTTTAAAGAGTCCAAAAAAGTGATAAAAGTATACTCTTCGTCAAAAATGACCATTTCACCTGAAAAATCCGGTATTCTGCACAAAACTCAAAAAATTAAATGTACCTGCTTCAATAATAAAAATATTTTGAAAAACCATCTTTTTAAAGTGAAAAATAAACAAATTTAAATTTCATTTATTCGAAAAAACTTATAAAAAGGAGTTTTCCAAATTCATTTTTACCGTTTGAGTTCAGAGTGAAAATTTGAGGGCTTTTGGAAAAAAACACTACAGAGAAGATTCCGGACAAACCGATCGTTGAAATAAAAAATCGTCTGCTCCAGGTAATCCACATCCTCTTTTCCTTGCTTTTTAGCCATTCATTTCCTTAATTTATGGTTTAAATTCATTTTTGGAGAAGAATTAGGTTCAAAATTCCGCCCTCTGGGGTCCGCAGGTAAGACACACAGTACCTGCGGACCCCGACATTTTCTTACAAAGAAAAATGTCGTGGTCCCGCATTTTTAGCACAGAGCCCGTGCAGAGCTATGCACCGTCTCTGAATGAAAAGTGCGGGGGCGCCGTGAAGAATTTAAAAACATAATTTCTTTCCAAATTACCCAAAATTTCCTTTTTAAAATGATTTTAATCTTTCATTTTGTTCATTGTAGGATATTTACAATGCTTATTTGGCGGGAACGTGAACATGAGGAGGTGGATGAAGCTGCAATGATCCATCCGCCTACATTACAAGTTTTAAGAGCATGCGGGCTACTTAAATTCTGGGCTATTAATGGCATGAGATCTCAAGTAGACCTTCTCACTTGGTTGGTAAACAAGTGGGATGTACAGGACCAGTGTTTTATGATTGGAGGCAACCGACTCGAAATTGAGCTAGAGGACATATGTTTTTTGACTGGTTTGTCTAAAAGAGGCGAACCACTTTCTCTATTTGGGACTAGGTCAGGTGGCCAGTCTGTCGCTAGCCTACAATTAGAGTTCTGCAATGATGAGGCCAATCCTAAAGACAAACGGATTGATATCAAAACTATCATCCGTCCTGAGTTAAAAGTGGTTGCATTTACCGTAACCAAGTTATGTGGAAGTGCAGCTTTGCATGTTTTTACTGAATCTCAAATGCGGATTGCAGTAGATTGTTTCCGAGGCACCATATTCAGCTGGTGTGAGGCAGTGTTGGCTAACATCAAAGGCCAACTAACTAGAGAAAAGAATGGGAAGTTAAATAACTTCGGATATGGATCGATCGTAGTTACTTTTGCTTTGGAGAGGATTCCTATACTGGCCCCGCAACATATCCAAGTTGATGTTGGTAGAGCTTAAGAGCCTCGGATGGTTCGATGGGTTGCTTTGATGGCCCATCACAGCGAGGGTGGAGAGATTGTTCGATTTCCCCCGGCATACTTCCGTTGGTTAGAGCACCAAATCTTTGTGATAGACGATTTTCCTTCTGCGGGTATAGATTTCCGCGGTGACCGAGATATGCCACTTCCTCCAGGAGTTCAGTGGGATGAGTCAGGTAAAAAATATTTTTAACATGCTCTAATTTCTAATTTTTGATAACAAAAATTTCAAATGCAGATGTGGGTCCACGCCGATCAGTCACTCTCCGCCCCTTCGAGAGGAGGCAAAGGGATGCAGCTGCAGCAACATCACCACCACGGGATCAAAAAACAGAGATCCTTACTGATTTGGAACACCATCTGGAGCGACTGACTATGGACATCCCTGAGACTACCATAGACGACATTCCACTTCGTTTGCAGAGATATGTCATTGGTGTTCCTGGACCATTCAGGAGATTCCTGAGTAGAGTGGCACGAGCTGTAGTATATTATCATGATCATTACCACAGATAGTGGATGATTGATTGTATAGACTCATATCATTTTTGTATCACTTTTTTTTCCGATCATAAGACATTTTGAACCTATGATCGAGGACGATGTACTATTTTTTGAAACACTACTCTATGTTATGATATACTACTATTTCCAGTTACCTGTTCAACATATTATCGAATGTTATTTTGATTTACTACTTTCATTATTGCAAATGTCTGTTTATAACACTAGAAGCTATTGCATCTGCTAATGTGTTTAATCTTCTTGGAATGTGTTGATACTCAATATAATCAAATTCTCGTTCGAAGAGACGAATTTTCAAAAATAATCTTAACAACAATGGGTTTCTAATTGCATATACTCGATTTAATTGTAATACAACAAGTGCAGAATCTAACCTAACGATCAAACTCCAAATTCCAAATGAAATGGATTCAGACAATAATTCAGTAATTGCGCTATATTCTGCAATATTGTTTGTCGTTTGACTGAGGCCTACCCCATGCATAGATACTAAATTGTCAATGGGTGAATAAATAACCCAGGCTGCGGAAGAAATGTTCCGTGTACTACGACAAGCACCATCAACAAAACCAATGTAGGTTTGAAAAGACGTCGACATCTGCAATATCAAGAGTAATCTAGATAAGAAGGAATAGTAGTAAAAACACACTTAAGCTATCACACGTTTCTAATCTACAACACACCAGCTAAAAACTAACTAATATATAGGAAAGATCTTCACACAAAAATCAAGCATAATATTTCTTCAGATAAAGCCCATTTCTGGGTTTTCCTAAAGAAACTCTGTCAAAATCAATCAATTCATAGGCCCCTTTTGCAAGTTGTCGCTTGACAATATAAGGACCATGCCACATGGGTTCAAATTTCCCAGCTCCTAGCTTATTGTTAGCTTGATCATATAGCAAAACTAGGTCTCCTTATGAAAAAATACGAGGTGTAACACTTCTATCATACTGAGCTTTCATTCGTTTCGCATGAGTCTCGGTGGCTAATGTAGCGGTACACCGATTCTCATCTAATTGAGCTAAGTACAAAAAGCATTTTTCCTCCTCAGAGTTAGTTGGTAGTAACTCTATGGCTAGTTTGAGTAACGGTATCTCACATTCAATCGATAATACCGCTTCTAAACCATAAACCAGTTGAAAAGGGGTAAAGCCTATTGATGTTTTTGCTGAGGTCCGATATGCTCAAAGTGCCGAAAAAAGCATGGTATGCCAATTTTATTTATGAATGCCGATGATTTTTTTGATCATGGTAACTAAAAATTTATTAATCGCTTCAACCAGACCATTAGCCTGCAGATGATAAGGGGTAGAACTGTCATGGCGCAGGCCAAGCTGGTCAGTTAGCTCAGTCATCATGATGTTTCGAAAATGACTCCCATGGTCAGTAATTATCGCTTGGGGTACATCGAAACGAGCAATCACATGATTGAACACGAAAGTCGCTGCAGTTTTGCCATCTGCCGTAAATGTAGGCATCGCCTCGGCCCATTTGGTAAAATAATATACTACGAGAATAATATACCCATTCCCCCCGGCCGAGTGAGGGTTACATGTAATGAAGTCAATGCCCCATTTTGCAAAAGGACCAACAACAATTATAAGGTGAAGAGGAGCGGGTGGTGCACGCATCTTTCGATCGAAAATTTGACAATTATGGCATTTTCAGACCGCATAAATACAATCTTTAAATAAGGATGGCAAAAAATAACGAGAGCGCAATATCTTTTGGGCTGTGGCATACCTAGACATATGACCACCACATGCTCTAGAGTGACAATCATTTAAAACCTTTTCGGCTTCTTCATGGGTGAGACAACGTTGAAAAACAGAGTCTGCACCACGATGGTATAGTGTGTCGCCAACAATATGATATTGTTGAGACTGGAAACGGATTTTACGTCGTTGTGATTGTGATAGTTCGGGCTGAAAAGATTGGGTCTGAATATAAACAATTATATCTACATACTAAGGATCTATGGTACTAATAAGAAACAAGGATTCATCCGCGATTGGTTGTTCTGCCACAGTTTATGTATTAGTACTTGGGAAGTCACACATAAGTTAAGCAAATATCAATTATTTCTTTGATTTGGATTTTTCAAATTCCAAGTCAAACTCCTGTAGGATAACAATCCATTTGGAGTATTTTCCCCTAGCAATTGTTTGGTCAAAATATACATCATAGGGTTACAATTAGAAATCATCGTTGTTTTGTGTAAAAGTATGTAATGACGAAAACGTTGGACAACTTGGACGGCTGCCAAGGCCAATTTCTCCACATGAGAATATTTGATTTCAGTCGGATGCAAATTACGACTAAGATATTAAATCACATGTTCACTATTGAATTCATCTTCCTGAACTAAAACCATTCCTATCATGGAATTGGAAGCAGCGAGGTACAAAAAATAATCCTGGTTGTAATTGGGAGGATGCAGTAACGGTGCATGGGTCAACGCGTTTTTAAGAGCATCAAAATATCGATCAACGATCTCGTCCCAAAAGAAAGGAATATTATGTTTTAACAACCTGGTAAAACCTTTCGTTAACTTGGCGTAGTTAGGAATGAATCGACGTAAAAAGTTTGCTTTCCCTTGCAAACTTTGGAGTCGGCGAAGAGTAGAAGGAGGAGGTAAATTGATGATAGCCTTAACCTTCGATGGATCAACACGAATGCCTGCCTTTGAGACAATAAATCCCAACAATCATCCAGATTATACGTAAAAAACACATTTGTGAGGATTCAGACGAATCTTATAATGCCTACATCATATAAAAATGTCTCGTAAATGAGTGATATGTTCTGCTCTATGCAAGGAATGAGCAGGCAAATCATTGAGGTAGGGTTTCACAATGTGTTTAATGTCATGAAATGCATAAGACATTGCCCTCTGAAAAGTGGCGCCAGTATTCTTAAGTCCAAAAGGTAATTTGCAATAAGCAAAAGTCCCCCATGGACAAATGAAAGCTGTTTTAGGTTGAGTTGCAGGGAGTATGTTGATTTGATTGTAACCAGAAAATCCATCCATGAACGAAAACATTTCACTTCCAGAACAATCGTCAATAATTTGATCAATATAACGGGTTGGATAGTTGTGTTTTGGACAAGCTCGATTTATATCCCTATAATCGATGCATACTCGTATTGTTCCTTGTTTTTTATTGACAGGAACAGTATTAGACACCCAATCCGTTAACAGAATCAGATAAATAAAACCTACAAGAAGTAAATTTTCAACTTCTACTTTAATAGTGGCATCTTTTCTTGGATGTATCTAACGTAATCTCTGTCTGATGGGTTTAGCATCTAGGTATGTCTTAATTTCATGAACAACAATTGGAGGATCAATTCCTGGAATTTCTTCATATGACCCAGCGAAAATGTCGCATAATTCCTGAAATAGGGCTTTATATGCTTGGATTTCATCACACGTACAAGAAGCACCTATATGAATGTTTTCAACAATTCTGGGTTTTACTGAAATGTCAATGGGAACCGTTGTAGAAATGTTTTCTAAATTCAATTCAGAATCGAAAGATAAGATAGGATTACGAGGTTCTTTGACGTAATCAGTAGTAAAAATAGAGGAAAAATTATTCTCAAAATGATCGAGATCAGGTAAAAACAAAGACCTATGATGTAGATCTTTCCATGGTAATTCATCGACAGATAAGAATTCACGAATTTGTTCATCAGTATTGAATATGTGTTGATCAAGATCCAGAATTGATGTCGAAGCTGAGCTCGATATTGAAAATGACTCCTCATTGATCACATTCACTGGATATGATTCAGTTGAAGGAGTATCAGAAAATGACTGTACAGTGTGATATGCTAACTCAAAAGGACTCAAAGGCATCATGCCATTGAAAGAATCCAGTTCTGATTCTAAAGGTACTATCCAAGGATCATCAAAGGAAATAGTACTTGATGTAATCATATTGATATTAGCAATCAGAGGCTGTACGTTGGGAGAAGGCAAGGAAAAAGTTCCCAATAAAGTAGAATCTTTAATTAACCCTACCCCAACATCCTTATAAGGGATAGTCGATTTTCCGATATGCTGGATACTATTAGTAGAGGCTGGGTCGGATGAATAATATGAAAGCTGATATATTTTAACAATCTTTCCTTTATGAGGAAACATGATGAGATGAAAGATCGACTATACAACAAAAGTCATGGCGTAAGCCCAACTGCGACCCAGGAGAAGGTTGTAATCCAAAGGGGCATCAACCACTTCCACATCCAGATTAACAGTTTTTCCTTCGACCTCTATTGGTAGATCCTGTAAAATACCATACGGCTGAAAACCTCTTCCAGCAAAAGCTTTAAGGATAGTCAGTGATTGGTTAATTGTCGGAGAACCTAGTGATTTCCAACATTTTAACGACATAATAGATGTGGAAGCCCCTTCATCAACAACAGTACGAAAAATACGTTTGTTTTTTACTATTACCGGAATTTGAAAAGCCATTTGATGGGGTAGGCGGGGTGTAAAATTCTCTAAATCAAAGATCATGAGGTTCGAATCTTGGAGGTCTACGGCTCCTAAGGCTGAAAATAGTAATTTTCTTTGGGTTGGGCATGATTGCATCACTTCCAAAGCCGACATTGTTGAAGGGGAAATTGCCAAGTCTTCAACAATATTGTAATTGTGAGAAGCTCTTGCATGTGGATTGAAAGATGATTTACGAAGTACACCTTTAACAGGCGGTTTGATTACTAAGTCGGGATTTTGTTTCTCGATCTGTAGCGGATCAGAAACTGAAGGAGATGTAGTCGATGCTGAATTAGATGTTTCTGCTTCTTTACCAGGATTTTTACTACTCTAATCTTGCGATCGCGTCGCAACCATGAAAATATCCTCTAGCTTATTTGAGGAATATCCAATCATATTACTATCTTGATCAGGAAAGGGATCCTTCAAGACAGCAGGTATGGGTGAACCCTTAACGAATTTTGATACCTCGGCTCTACATGGACACTCTTTTGTAAAATGATCCTCATCACAGATCATACATGGATAATGAGGTTTTCGTTTTTCGTCAGTTGGTTCAGTTTTATCGTTTTTATCTTTTGAAGATATTTTCTTTTTATTCTTACCTTTCTTCTTACCACCAGTTTTAGGTTTGGTTGTAGATGATTCTACAACATGAATATTGACGGAAGTTTCAACAGAAGAATCTCCTTTTGGTGAATCGGGTAAAGTGATAATAGGAGAAGTTGTCTTGGAATATTTCTTCTTACGTTTACCAGTGCTAACATAACCAATTACACCATCCGTGGCATGAGAGCTGGAAGGAGTTGTAGTTAATTGACCTGGTCTTTGTAAATTAGGGATTTTATCATACAGAGTACCTGACTAGGTATATACAAGGTCAAGGTACTGAGCCTAAGCAATGACTTGCTCTTCTGTAACAACGCCTCCTTTGGCCACATGTTCAGTAATTTTGGGCAATAATGATTTAATAAACCATTCAGCCAAAATTTGATCCAGAATAAAGACCTTGACTAAACGCCTTCTATGTCTCCATTCATGAATGTGATCAAATATGTATGTAGACGTATATTGTTTTAATGAAGTCAACAATTATGTACCATTGTCGTATCTGACAGGCAACTAAAAATGGGTTAAGAAAGCAGTAGCTAATGCATTAAAATTATTAAAAGAACCTCGTGGTAACTCAATGTACCATTTGGCAGCTAAACCAATGAGATTTCTATGAAAAAGACATAATTGAATCGAATCATCGATTAGTGAATTGGATGCACACCAGAGGTGATAAGTCATAACATGATTAGATGGGTCCTCTCCTGACTTACCCTCAAACTTTGGAATATCACTGGGCAACTTGTTTGGCATCGGCGGCCAATACGGAACATAAAAGATAGGATCATTCGTAAGGCGCGATAGATCAGGTAAATTTAAAGTTGCTATAAATTGTAACCGATGGCTAGGGTCTTGATAACCTTGTGTGATCAAACCAGTTCTAGGAGGAGGATATCCAGGATATTTTGGAATTGGATGCGCATTGGGAATCGTGAAACCTCCTGGATAACCAAGATTAACCGGACCATACTGGGGTTGTTGAGGTATTTGATAAGTATACCCAAGGTACGACTGATATTGATATACTGGATTTTGTGTAGCCTGTCCAAATCGATACTGTCCCTGGTACGGTTGATAAGTAAATTGTGGTTGACTAGTAAGAATCATACTTGTACCAGCTTGTCCTGTAGGTATCTGGACCATAGTCTGAATTGTAGGTCCTGACTGTGGCACAGATACTTGGGGAATTTGCACTAATACAGGGGTAGTAGACACAGGAGCTACAGATACTCTATAAATAGGTGTGGTAGGTTGAACAAAAGCTGCAATAGTAGAAGAAGTTTGAGGCGGAGTCTGAGGTGTACTAGGCCCAAGCTACTGAACAAAACCAGGTGCAGGGACTTGAACGATAGGCTGGACAGGTTGCTGGGTTGGAACATAACCTATGGGTTGTCCAGGTTGATTAGGTAATTGCACATTGGGTTGCAAAGTCTGTTGAATTTGAGATGGATCCCACGCCATATTCATTCCGGGGTATTGACCCATAGAAGGTTATGCATATGAAGGACCATAACCAGGTTGAATATAAGTTTGATAATTATCTGGAAAAGTTCTGGTTCCTTGTAACAATGGTTGACCTGAAGGAGGTTGAAATCCTTGATCTGGGTACTGACCTTGAGGCGTGTACTAAATCTGGGGTTGGTATTGACCTTAAGGAATAAACTGACCCTGGGGTTGACCCTGAGGAATAAATTGACTCTGGGGTTGACCCTGAGGAATGTACTGTCATTGAGGTTGATATTGACCTTGAGGTATGTACTGTCCTCGAGGTTGTTCTCCAGGCAGATAATATTGTCCTACAGTTTGTCCTGGTAAAAAATTACCTTGAGGTTGCCCCCCAGGCGGTAACTGACTACCTTGAGGTTGAGGATTTGGAATATTGCCAGACATCATAAAAATCTATTTTGCGTTCAACGTTTTAGTTTTAGTTTCATTTGTAATAGATGATAGCACTTGTTCAATTGGTTGAGGAGCTGCCCCCGGAAAAGCACCAGAGAGCGACTGGTATCCCAAAGGAACAGACAGACCACCGTATAAAAATGTTTCTAGAGATTGAGAAAACATAGATGACTCACTCGACATAGCTGATGAAGGATGATAACCTCTCGGTGTAGGGTGAAAAGGAATTCAGGGTGGTGAATACGTAAGACCTGCGTTTTGTAAAAAATATTTCAATGATAAATACCAAGCGTTAGTTCTAAAAGGACTGTAGAATATTGATTCACATTCCCTAAGATTCAAAGTTTCTGGGAAGAACTACGTCTTCGTCTGGACCAACAAGTTCTTCAATACACATGTAATCAGAAGGAAGGTTTTCAGTAATGTGATGTCTTACCCTAAGTGAATCAAGATCACTAGAAATCGGAGTAACAAATCCTGAAGATGGTTCCAAAACAACAGGTTCAGTTTCGGGCTCAGAAATTTCAGGTTCTTTAGCTAATTCACTAGTTGGAGAAATACTACCAGTAACTTCGGAAATTGAAATTGGCTCTTGAATATATTATGCTGTTTGTGATTGATAATTAGGATGAATAACTATGGATGATTATCCTGGTTCTATTGATCTAATTCTACTGAAAATAGATAGTACCTGTGCTCTCAGTCCTTCAAGTTGGCTTGGTGTATATTCAGGGGGTTTCCCCTGGAGTCTACACGATTGTCTTGGTAATTTAGCCACGATTGAAAATTATTAATCACACGCAATCAAAGAAAATTTCAATGAAAACTCCTAAAGTCGCTAAGGAAACAAACAAATGAATCACACACCAAAAAATCTAGGAGATCAAACCACACACAAACAGTAACTTCCCACACTAAAAACACTAGTTGGTGATGAAATCCAACATTGTAGTATTTTAATGTAGAAAGGGCGATGGAACAGTTACCTAGAAAACCTGATTAATGAAATAGACCGGTGCAAGTTTCTCCACTTAAACCATCTCGAGTGAAGATAACCCTCCGTAGAGTCCAAGTGAGTCTAGTCGACATCTTCTCTAGGTACAGTGGGATCTTTCCTCCACCGTCACCTTAGGAAAGAATCGTAAATATTGTGGCCACTAACGTTACCAACAAGAACTAATATACCTGGGAAAACAGTCTACGATCCGACATACGTGCAAGGGCAGAGTAACAAAGCTCAATCCCCTTGAAGGCTCCTTGAAATAATCCAAGGTATACTGACAAGTGGCCCCAGGATCCTCGACAATGGTCTATCCAAAGTTTACCATTGTTAATACACGCACATCTTCTATCGTTCCCAATGAGATATAATTGATTATCCCACTGGTTCAGATATGACCTCGTGCTTGACTCCTTTAAGAGGAGCTTCCCAGAGCATATAAGCGACTATTGGATTTTTCCTACCGCAAGATCAACTACTTGTTTGTTTTAATTGTCTTGGAGAGTTAATTACTCCCTACTCCAAGACACTAGCCTAAGCTATATTGGTGAAAAGAGCCCTAGAAATATAAAAATTACTAGATTGATTTTAATTTAAACGTTGATTTTAATAGGCTATTTCTTAGGACAATAGGTGCGAAAGTGAAACTGATGATATGTAGTGACCCGACTCAAAACACACTAAAAATGCATCTTATATGAGAAACAATTCCTTTCGTTTCAATGAATTCTATCTAAAAGAAAGAGTTGAGAAAATGAAATCTTTTAAAACAATTCTTTCCTTCAAACAAGAATAAATGAAAAGAAATCTAATTTCATGAGAACTCAAAATGATCAATTACTCAATAAGAAATCCCTTTATCATTCAAGATCAACATTACAAACAAAATTTTCTCCAAAAGAAAACTACAATTTTTCTAGAAATAACACTCAAAACTAAAAAAAACACTAATTTTGAGATCTAAAGGTTCTAAAGACTAAATCTAAATTAAAACTTTAAATATTTTGAGGATGTTTTGCTTAGATTGCTATCTAACTAAGAAATTATTTGCTTAGATCAGTAAGAACTCAAAAAGCATCCAATTTTGGTTTTTTAAGTGAAATTCCAAACTTATCAACAATTTTTTTTAAAGATTTGCAAATGAGAAAATGAGATCTAAATCTCATAAAACAATTTCTGCTATGAAGTCAAACTCAAAAAAAAAGCAAGGAAATACTGGTGATCTAAAGGTATACCAAGGCTTCTAATCTTTGAGTGGGATAAAGACAAAGCAAAAATCGCTATAACATGCAGATATTTCAGAAAATCATTCAAAACTTAAAAATTTTGAAATAAAATCTCAATCAAAGCTTTCTGACAGAAAATACAAGTCTGGATATACACTGAGAATGTAACAAACTGATCCAGACAAGAGAATTTTAAAGTTTTCTAAAAATTTTCACAGGGTCCACAGTTTCCAGTGTAAACAGGTGCGGTCCCGCACTGTTTATACAAGAAAAGAGCGGAGATGCTCGCATTGTTTCTAAAAGAAAAGTGCGGATACCAGAAAACTAAGAGAAAAATAAAAATATATAAAACATTTCTCAGGGATTCTACAGGGATATACTACCCAAGCCAGTATAAACTAATCAAAATCAGAAAAATAAATTCATATGTCAAAAATAAAAGAAATCAAAGTTCAAGATCCATTCCCCAGTGGAGTCACCATTTTGTTGGACAGATAAGTCGTTCTTGCGGACAAGACAGACCTTCCAAGTGTCCTACGGACAACTAGTAACAAACAGACAAATAAAAACTATTTTCTTTAGATAATATTCGATTCATTAATTAGCTACAACAGGGGTTTTGAAGACCTACCTGTAGTCCAACGCTATTTGTAATAATCTTCTTTCCAGTTGCTTGAAAGAGTCCTCTTCAAAGATCTGAAATCCCAAACATGGAAAAAATCAATAGCATCTGCATAGGATAAACTAATTCACGAATTATATATCTATCAAGATGATCAAGGAATTCAAGAAATAAGCTAATTAATTAAATAACTCATTGACAAAACATGATAAACAAGCTACTTAATTAAAGAACTCATTGAGAAAATGATATTCATTCGTATTATCTTTGATAAAGAAGATCCTTACAACTGTGTCCACCTTGATGTCGTACAGCCCTTCCTGAGGTCTGAAACAGGCGTTTCCTTTACTCTGACAAGATTTTCACTCTCTCAGCTAAATAACACATGGGTGTGTAATCATTCCCACATAATGATCAGTTAAGAGAGTCTGAGTCTATACAACATTTCTCCTCAAAAATTCTCAAAGTCTAACTCACTAACTAAATTTGAAGCTGCACTATGGCTTCAATTTATAGGAAAAGAGAGGAGGTTATAGTTCCACATAAGAGGGGATAGAATGCTATTTTGAAGGGATTGAGCTCCTTAAATCAAGGGGTAGGCTCCCATAATGGAGGAATGAACATATATGATAGGAGCGAACCTTCGACCGGATAATTGCTTCTAGAAACTTCCAGATTTGACTGCTGGGCTTCTAAATGTTACTTTCTGCCTTCATTTTACCTTTTATAGGGGTCCGCACTTTTAATGAAGAAAAAGTGCATTTAGCTCCGCATGCTTTAGATAAAAAAAGGTGCGACACCGCAGGCAATGTTAAGACAAAGTGCGGTACAAGTGTTTTTAAGAATTTTATGAGCTTTTCTCTCAATTTCAATGCTTGATTTTAGGAACTTTGATGTTGTAGACTTCTAAGGGAGTACTAAAATGCCATGGTGATAAATTTCAGTGTAACAGAAGTGCATATAGAATCTTGGTTAGTGTAGTTGGCTACAAGTACAAAGAAGAGAGTTAATCATTGGGTAAGAGCTTGTGATTTTGAACTGAATGGTATGCATACATCAACACACTTGAATGTATTGTCGTTGAGATCATATAATATACTTTTCTTCAGAGGAATAAGGTGGATTTTTATGACAAATCCATTGATTGATTGGGTGACAATGGGGAATAAATAATCTTACAGGGTAAGAAGAAAGAAACATTAGTTGGGATGGTTATAGCTATGCAGGAAAGCCCAATCGTAGAAAAGGGTCTGTGTTATTTGTATTACATATTTCTAGTGATAAAGATAAGGAGGATGAGGATGCTGAGATATTGAGCAGGTACTCGGTTCTACAATAGTTTCAGGATGTGTTTCTAGTAGAGATTTCAGAGCTACCGCCTCATAGAGAAGTTGAATTCTCCATTGATTTGGTACCAGGGGAGGCACCAGCATCAAAGGAATCGTACAGGATGAGCACTCCAAAGGTAGTAGCACTAAAGCTGCAGTTAAAGGAAATTCTTGACAAAGGATACATTAGGACAAGTGTATCATCGCGGGGTTCACCGATGTTGTTTTTGAAGAAGAAGGAAGACACCCTCATATTATGCATTGATTACAAGCACTTGAAAAAGGTGACCATTAAGAATAGGTATATGTTGCAGAAGATTGATGACTTGTTTGATCAGTTGCATGGAGCAGCAGTGTTCTCAAAGATTGATTTGAGGTCTGGATATCATCAGGTACGCATCGAGGAAGAGGACATTTACAAGACAACTTTCTAAACTAGTATGGGCATTATGAGTTTGTTGTAGTTCCATTTGGTTTGACTAATGCTCTAACTACTTTTATGTTCTTGATGAATAGTGTTTTGTGTCCTTATCTAGACAAGTTCGTTATTGTGTTAATTGATGATATATTTCTATATTCTAAGAATGAGGAAGAACATGTTGAGCACTTAACAAGAATATTGATATTTTTAAGAGACCATCAGTTGTATGCTAAGCTCAGTAAGTGTAGTTTCTTTCAAACAAAGGTACATTACTTGGGACATGTTGTCTCCAAGGAAGGCATAGTAGTGGATCCAGAAAAAATAAGGGATATCATGGAGTGGGAAGCTCCTAGAAATGTGGAAGAGGTAAGATCATTTATAGGGTCAGCAGGTTATTATTGGAGGTTCATTAGGAACTTCTCTTGAATTTCATATCCTATTACGTCAATATAGAGGTAAGGTAATAAATTTGAATGGATAGAGTAATTTGCAACGAGTTTTGAGAAGTTAAAGCGGTTGTTGAAAAATGATCCAGTGTTAAAGATTGCAATTACGGACAAAGGGTTTGTGGTGTGTACAGATGCTTGCAAGAGAGGAATTGGTGGAGTCCTTAAGCGGGAATGATAGGTAGTGTGCTATGAGTCACGAAAATTGAATGAGCTTGAGCATAATTATCTGACACATGATCTTGAGTTGGAAACAATCATCCATGCATTGAAGATGCGGAGGCACTATCTTCTTGGTAGGAGGTTTGTATTGATGAGTGATCATAATGGATTGAAGTATATATTTTACCAACCGAATCTAAATTCTAGGCAAGCTAGATGGTTGGCCACAATTAGTGAGTTTTACCTTGAGATCAAGTACATCAAGGGTAAAGAGAACAAGGTTACGTATGCTCTTAGCAGGTGGATACAAGTGAATCATATAGCAACTATGACTTCTTATGGGAAAAAATCACAGGATCAGATCTTACAGGTAGGGAAACAAGATAACAGGTACATGGAGCTTAGGCACAAGTTACAACAGAGTACAAGTGAGTAGTATGTGGACTATCACCTTACAACCGATGGTTTGGTCAGATTTAGGGACAAGGTATATGTTCCAGATATCAGTGAGCTCAAGAAGATTATATTGAAGGAATTTCATGCTAAACCATATTTGGGTCACCTGGGATACCGAAATACATTGACAATAGTGAAGAAGTTTTATCATTGGCTGAATCTAAAGAAGGGTGTGGCAGAGTTTGTGACTAGATGCTTGGATTGTCAACAGGTGAAAGAAAAATTTAAGCATCCAGGTGGATTTCTACAACCAATTCTGATTCCATAGTGGAAATGGGAGGTCATTTCCATGGATTTCATCACAAGTTTGTCAAGGACATCTAGACAGCATGATTCTGTCATGGTTGTGGTGGGAAGGTTGACTAAGGTAGCACATTTTGTTCCAATGAAGTCTAAATATTCAACTAATGATGTAGCACATGTATTCATCATAGATGTAGTAAGGTTGCATGGTATTTCAAGGAAGATTGTATCAGACAAGGATGTTAAGTTCACTTCCATGTTTTGAAAGGAGTTTTTTGAAAAATTGGGGATAAAGTTGGCCTTCAATACAACTTATCATTCGTAGACAAATAGACATATAGAGAGGGTCAATCAGATATTGGAGGACATGTTGAGAATGTATGTGATGCATCAATAGAAGAGATGGGAGGAGTAACTTCTGTTGGTTGAGTTCACTTATGATAATGGTTACCAAGAGTCACTAAGGATGAGTTTGTTTGAGGCACTATATGGGTGAGGTTGCAATACTCCCACCAGTTGGAGTGATCCAGTGATTAGGGAATTGATAGGATGGCATATATTGGCAGAGATGGCACAAGAAATGCAGGTAATAAAGAAGAATCTAAAGGAAACACAAGACATGAAGAAAATTTATGCAGATCGGAATAGGTTGTTTAAGGAGTTTCAGGTTGGGGAACAAGTGTACTTTTGCATCAAACCCAAGAAGAGCTCATTGAGGATTGGGTCATGTGCCAAGATGAAACCTTAGTTTTTTGGATCTTTCAATATTCTTGAAAGGATTGGACTAGTAGCTTGTAGAATTGCACTGCCTTCAACAGTGAAAGTCCATGATTTTTTCCATGTATCAATGGATAAGAAGTATGTTAAAGATGTTGATCATGTGATTGATTAGTCCATATTGTAGGTGGAGCTCGAAGGAGAATTCTAGCCAGAACCATAGTGTGTTTTGGAGATAAAGATGCTCATGCTCCAGAACTGAGCAATCAAGCAAGTTAAAGTGTAGTGGAAGCACTTTGGGCCTGATGAATCTATATGGGAGATGGAAGATCAGATGCAGGCTATGCATCCTTCTCTATTCATTGGTTGAGCGAATGTTTTGGCGTATGTTTTGGTGTGATGCTTTGGTTTATGTATATATGTATATGGATATAAATACTGCCAAGAGTTGTATTATAAAGCTCCAATAAGCAGTATGGGTGTCGTGTAATTATAGTTATAATAATGTTATGATTTCATGTTGGTTTTGTTTTCAGCAGGTTGATCATTGTAAATACTGCAAGAGCTAAGTTATAAAGCGCCATGGGTAGTGTGTTTTGCTATCAGCGGTCTTGTTGGTTGTAGGTTTCATTGAACACCGAGGACGGTGTTCCCCCAAGGGGGAGGGTTCTCTAACAACCTTGGTGAAAATTCCATGTAATAAAGTTAATAAAGGAAAATAATAACCACGATTATGTGACACTTATTCCAAGTTAAATGTTGGGAACAAACATCCTAGTGTGGGAGTTCATTTGGTTTATTGTGGCTAAGGAAATTAGAAAAGGAAATGACAAAGGATTTGGAAAGACAAACTGGCATTAATTGGCATTTATTTATGAAAATAATTGAAATTAGGAGAAAAGGAATGTGAAAGGTTACATGTTGCATATGAGGAGGAAAATGAAGGAAAATAATGGAAAATAAAGAAAATAGAGTCCTCACTAATAAAAAGGCTACTGAGGATTAGTTTGTACCTTTTGTCAATTCTGTTTTGGAGCTCTCTCTCTCACTCTTTTGGACACTTAGAGTTTTATTGGAGCACTTCCGCATTGGATCAAGAAAAGCGAAGAAGGCAAAGGGAAGCAAATATCAAGGAAGAACATGATCAAGTCGATACAGTGGGATTATTTGCAAATATCGAGTTGCATGTATGATTTCCTTGTTAGTTTTTGAATGCATGGTTATGCATGTGTGTTATTGGTTCTCTTGTTGTCATGGGCATGGGTTTTCCATGTATGACAATGTTCTTCAACCTTGCCTTGCCATTTTTGGATAGTTATGGTGTGATGGGGTTCTCATGTTTTGGTTGAGCTGGATTGTTGAATGGATTTAAAACTGAGTGAGGTGGTATCTGAATAAGAACACATTGCCTAGTGATCCTTGAATCAGATTGTGGATTGCGGTAAAGCCTTGGCCTAGTGACCCCTGATCCAGAATGTGGGTTGCGGTAAAGCCGAATATTGTGTTCCTCGATGAGCCTAGGAATCCTTAACCGGCGAGGGAGGGATATATGGTAAAGCCCAGAGGTGTGTGCCCTCGACTAGGCCTAGGAATCCTTGACTGGTGACTGGTGATTAGGCCCAGGGATCATCGACTGTTGTATGAAGAGATGTACGGTAAAGCCTAGAAACTAGGAGACATGAAAATTCCTCACATTGTAGGTGGAGCAATACAATGGCATATATTCTTGTTTAGGGCCTAGTGATCCAGTGAGGATTACGGTAAATCCTGGTTCTATTGATGAGGGTGAGGTGGTTTAACCTCGCGAATCCCTGGTTTTTTTTTGTTATGAGTCCCACATTCATGCTTGGAATATGAAATGGGGGTGATTGGCTAAAAGAAATATTTTGTTCAACCACTCTATGTTCGAGTGGTATTTGGAAGTCTGAACTTGATTTTCTTATGCATTCATTAATAAGAGTTTATCTCCCTTTGTATTTCATGTGTAAATGTATTGGTTCATAGGTGGAATTTATGGCTATTGTATCCTTGTTATTTATTTTGGTTATATGTTGGTTATGAGCAAGTTTTATGAAAATGATAATGTATGGCTCTCATTATGTTTTGATTTGTAAATGAATGAACAATGAATATATGATGTAATAGATGATTATGCAACTATTGTGATAGGGCATCAATGCTTCTTAATGAATATTAGGTAAGAACGAGATCCCTATGCTTAGATATGTTGTTATGACCTGTAGATTACATATTTGTGACATGGAGTTGAATCACATCATAGAAGCCTCTCATCACATGTTTATCCCAGTAGACTGGGTAGCTTGGGTAAATGTGGGAGGACGGTGTTACGATAAGTCTAGAATTAATATAGACTTAAACTGATTCTTTATAATATTAATTATATTACACATCAATTTAACATCTCTAGATTCTTAACTTTAATTCTATCAAATTCTTCACGTATAGTTTTTTTTTCTTTTCTAAAGGAAACAGGTAACCTTATATTATCAAGTGGCACCACGGGCTAGAACCCTTACATTCACAGTCTATTCATCAACTAATGAAAACCAAAATAGATCAAAATGGATTTTTCCTCTACTCTTCCTATATCATATTGTTCTTCTAACCAAGTTTATACTAGCAATTGCACCGGGAGGCGCAAAGGAACGCTGAAAGGAAACCTCCCAATGATGTAAGGGGGGCAAAAAAGGTAGATGTTGAGTTAATTCTTCTCCAACTCCTCCTAGGGGAATAGAGGGAGAAGAATAAATGGCCTCCAGGGACTGAAATCAACCGAATTCACTATCATGCCGTCTCTAGTAACATAGCAATGGAATGTAGGCTTTCGGGAGGGCGTATACTTGCTATTCCTTGGGGTTATGGTCTAAGAAGTTCGAACATCAAAATATAATGAGAGGATATTGCCTTTTAATACAGTTTACAAGGGGAGGATTTCTATTAATATTCAAGCACTTTATAAAAGAGAGAGATAGCCTCTATGCATTATTCAAAGGATATTCAATTGTTTTTTATTATTATCGAATAAATTAAATGTTAAAAATAATTAAATAATAATTAAAGTTTGAATTTATATATTTATTTTATTTTTAATAATTACATGCTAGGATAAGAAAAGATTTCAAAACCAATAAAAAAAGAAGAAGAAAAAAAAGTAAAAATTAATTAAATAAATAAATAAATAGAAATAAAATAACATAAAGATATAATTAAAATTAAAAATAAAATAGATAAAAATAAATAAATAAATAGAAATAAAATAAAATAAAATAAAAATTAAATTCTTAATTACAAAAACAAGAATATAATAAATAAATAAATAGAAATAAAATAAAATAAAGATTAATAAATAAATAAATAAACAAACAAATAAATAAACAAACAAATAAATAAAATGAAATAAAAATAAAATTACATAAATAACAAATGAATAATAGTAAAATTAAAAATAAATATTTTTATTAAAATAAATATAAATATTTAAAATTCTTCCACCTCTTCTTTGCTGCCCAGGTAGCTTTTGCGACTGAGGATTAATCTCACCATAATATCAAATATTAGCTCCACCACAATCTCTCTGAGAACGCTGCTGCAACGGCCCGAATGTGCTGAAAAGGGCACAGGAGGAGCTGGACTTCATAGTTGGAAGGGAACGCGTTTTGGAGGAATCGGATCTCCCAAAGTTGAAGTATTTGGAGGCGATCGTGAAAGAGTCGAACCCCCGCGCTGCGAAGGAGCAAACGACTTGACAGCAGCACGGCCCAGTTTGTGGCTGCGTGGAAAATAGCGTGACGGCAAATGTCAAATTTTGAGTGGCGGTAAGAACGATGAGAACGCGCTCTGATTGGCTCAGCGAACTATCGCATTCGGAAAGCCAACAAAGGGAACGTTTTCAGCTTAATTAGTATATGTAGTTAAACCCAATGTGTATTTTGGCTAATGAATGATGGGGGAACATAGGCATGGAAAATACCCAAACACCATTCTATGCAAAAGCTGAAGATTTTGTCAGAGCTTACTGAAATTAGTATATGTAGTTAAACCCAATGTGTGTATTTTGGCTAAGGAATGATGGGGAACGAAATTTTGTTTGTAAAGGAGCCATATTCTTTTATTTCTATCTATTCTCGCTATATATGAACATACTGCAGTGAATGAACTCAAAGGATAGAGAAACATGTCTGACCAGAAGAATCAAGTTTGTTCAGTAAATCTTCGAAGGACTTTCCCATTTGACATTTTTGTAAGGCCTGCTTTTACAAAAGTTAGAAACTCTTATAGAAATAAAGTGCAGATGCTTTGAGAACAAGTTTACACCTAATAGAAATGAGTGCAAATGCTTTGAGACCAAGTTTACCCCAATCGAAATGAGTGTAGATGCTCTGACACGAAGTTTGCATTGCAATTAAATTCATTTTTTTAACTTTTAAATAAGCATACTTGATTTTGAAAGCATGCAAGATTATCCAGACTTGATAAATCAATACAGTAATGGTTAGGAGAAAGCATGCAAGATTATCCAGACTTGATAAATCAATACAGTAATGGTTAGGAGACGCCTTCCACAAATCGACACAAAAGAATGTTCTGGAAAAATATTATCAACACCTACACAGCGTCTTCTTTGAGTCCTGTCGATCCAAGTCATTGCAACTCTGCTTTGATAGTTAACGAAAAGGCTGAAAGGTATGCATTTTCTTCATTTCCAGAAGTTGAAGCTTCATTTGTGGTTGGATGCAAGCTGACTCCAGCCTCAGCATTGAGCTCTCAATAGCGTTCACACAATCCCTGGCAAAATCATGGCCCAAAATGGTAAATTTAAGTCTTGTCAGTGACATTTCAGTGGGCTTCAAGATGGGAGACATTGTGATGAAATTGAATTTCCGGATCTCCATGTGCCTTCGCCTGGTTGCACAAGACTTGGGCTCACATGGCAGCAGATTCTTCTTTTCTATGCTACACTGGCTCCTGCAAACCTCTAGGCCAGAAAACCTCAATATATACCAACTGCACAAAATTCTCTTCACCGATGACAATAAAGAAAAATCCCTTCAAGCTAAGAAAATGCGCTTTCAAACCAGGCTTGAAAGAAGGGATCTTTGGAGCAGACCAGCCGCTAGAAACCAAGGGTTTTATTGTTCATTCAAGAGGAGGAATACAGAGGGTTTAGGATACATATACAGCTGCAAGAACTGAAAGACCTGTGTTTCCGACAAAATTATTATGATGGTGATATCCACCATGCAATACAGAGCCTTGCACCAAGAACCAGGGAGGATGACCATTCTACAAAAAGGATTCCTCTGTTTTGTTATTCAAATGTTCAGTGGGTGGCTAGTTGTATCCAACATTTTTACAACCGTTTCAGGCAAAGTCTGTGATTGTTTGAATCAAAAAATGCAATCTCTTCTGGCTTTTAAAAACAGTTTGTATGATCTTGAACATTTGGCTTCTTGGAATGTTTCTTTCAGATGTTGCTAGTGGGAAGGTGTCTCCTGTGACAATCGAACCGGCGTTGTTGTTGCAGTGGATTTGCATAATTGCAGTTTGAGTGGCATTCTGCGCCCTGCTGCACTGTTTAAATTGACGACCCTGCAGCATTTAGATGTTAGCGTCAAAAACTTTACTGGTTTATCTATTCCTATAGAGATGGGTCTTTTGAAAAACATGAATTTGAATTTTTCCATGTGCTTATGCAGACATTGTATGTAATTGGATGATCATCTTATTCCACGATGAGTAGTATTGTGTGGGAGTCTTGTTATTGTTGTGTGCGAGAGCGACGCCGAAATGCCCTCGGGCGCGAAGAGCGGCAATTTCCAAGAATTCGATAGGCTGTTATTGTTTGTGTCAGCCTTCTGTATAAGGGCTTCTATCTGATACTGGCTCGGTTTCAACCCCACGGATCTTAACAGGGACCCTAATTCCAATTGTGTCAATCTCCCGTCATGGTTTTTGTCGAACGTCATGAATATCTCTCACAGTTGTGCGATTCGGCCTTTGTCCAGCCTGGAGGACATGCCATGGCTCTCGTTCATTTTCTTCAATCGCACTACATATTCAGCTGCACGTCTGATTGGAGATTTTATGAACTCCTGCTATGGCAACGCTGCTGCAACGCCCCGATGTGCTGAAAAGGGCACAGGAGGAGCTGGACTTCATAGTTGGAAGGGAACGCGTTTTGGAGGAATCGGATGAGGACCCCAACGTCAATGACGTGGGCACGCAAAAGCAAACGACTTGACAGCAGCCGCGAAGGTCAAACGACTTGACAGCAGCACGGCGCAGGGAGGTCGAACAGTGAGCAGGCACATGTCAAATTTTTATTGGCGGTAAGAACGATGAGAACCCGTTCTCATTGGCTGAGCGAAAAATCGCATTCGAAAAGCCCATAAAGGGAACGCTTTCAGCGTAATTATATAGTCTCCAGAATATGCCATTATATAACATTAATTTACATGTCATTGATAAAAAAAGATAAGGCTGAAATAAATCTGCATTCTTGGAAATTCTCCATTTTCCATCTCGTTTTCATTTGTTTCTTCTTCCTGCACCAGGACCTCTGCTATCGCTAACTCCTCAGGCTTGCTTGTATTTTATGCGACAAGAGGTGGAGGATCTTGTAAACCAAAAACTTCTTTGAGTACCCCCACAACTGCCACTTCTACTGTTACCTTTATCCCTTTCACCTTTGCCGAGAAGATATAAGTTTTCGTAGCCACATTTACCACTATGAGCCTAAGCCTCTCCACATCTTCCCTCATCATTTTGAACTCATGCATGAAGAACGAAAAGTGATTTCGTGCCTCCTCTAGCAAGTGCACCCCAATACATTCCATTTTGGATAACTTCTCTTCCAACGACACTACATCTTGAACTGATCCCAACCACTCTTCACTTACCTCACCTAGGGATGCCATTCTCACCATCAGACAAATTTTAACAGAGACTCGATGCAATTCTTCTGTAGTTTCTTGCCATTTGTAGCAAGTCTAATTACCCATACCATGCCCTGCCTTCATTGTTGCGCATTGAATACCTGTGTTTCTCATTCGTCTTGAAATGTTGTGTACGTACTGTAATCTTTCCATTCTCTAACTTGCGACCTTACCACATTTATTTCTCTTGTTGAGGAGTGAGGAACCGACATGAGGAATGTTGTTTTTCAATGTTGAACCAAGTGGGAATATTTACATATGTCCCTTGGAATGACAAGTGCCTTCACCATTTTCCACCTAGGAGATCTACTTGTCATAGCTTCTACTCCCAAGAGTTACCAATTCTCTGACTCCTCCAATTTCATTAACATACAAATATGAATTTTCATCTCATGCCTCGATCCCTTGTCAATCCATCACATTGTCCAATGTTTAACGAGTATTTTCAATGGATATCAATCATATTCAAAGGAAATATTTGAGTATGTTCACCCCTTACTAATAGCATTGTCAATGTCTATTCTACTAATTCAATTATTATAAAACAATATGTGTGATATCATTTGAGAAAGATACATTGGACATCCATTATGAACCATTGTTAAAAGAAAAAATATGATCACAAATGCACTATGCATTGTGATAAATCCATAATACGTCCAACAAAAAAAACATATGATTTATTATAATATGGTTAAGTAAATGCCAAATGCATAAACTAAGGGCAATGACACATTGCTTCCTTCAAATTTACTAGAATAACATTAGAATTAAATCGTATACATTTTAACTAGACAATGGCATTGTCAAATAATGATGACAAATTTGAGATGGCTTTTCATTAAGCAAAAACAAATTGAATAAAAAATTAGAAGCTAGCTTATCACAAATTGGAAAAAACGGTACATGCAATGACATATTTCCTAGTGAACATGAAAGGGATACATGCACATGTACATTGTACATATTTTGTTGATGTAAAAAAATTTCCTAATAGAAGGACAAAAATGACATATAATAAATTGAAACACACACTACATAGTAACAAAAAGGCAAAAAGCAAAAGGGGGGGAGGGGTGGGAACTATTGAGCATGTCCATATGAAAAAAATAAGATGCAAAACAAATCTATATCAAACAATTCAAGGCACACCTAGGAATAAATGTGCAATTTGTGAAGAATTGCATTTGAAAAGAATATTTAGTGTTTCACGTGATACTTGGAAAAATAATATGTGAGCTTGATAACAAATGACAAATTACAGCCCCAAGGGTTAGCTTAGTTGGTTGAGTTCTCATTGCGTAAGTACCTTTCCAGTTGGGAGATCACAGGGTCAAATCTCCTTGATGCCCTTGGGGTTAGACCTTGCTTGTTTGGCCAACAAGTAGATCCCTTCAGGTTGATATGCCTGGAATTTCCTAGGGAAACAAAAAAAAAAAAACAAATGACAAATCATTTTTTAATAAAAAATATGTGTTGCTTGCAAAAAAGCACTTCAAAATGGAAAATTTCCATAGTTTGCAACAACTTATCAAAAAGGTGTAACACACCATTACTAATTGTGCGTACACTTTCAAAACTTGATGTGAGACTTGTATCATTGAGAATTTCATTTGCACAAATTAGAAAATGTGATTGTAAAAGATCTCCTATGGGCTTGATGAGATCAATTTTCAATGTGCCTATCCATATGAATATTGTGAAAAACACATTGCCATAATTCGTGAATAAAACAAAAACAATTATAATTGTATTAAAAATATTGTTGCAATACAAGAATGCATACTAGATAGGAAAAGTACATGTAAACATCGTCACGAGGGAATTGAAAGCTTCACATTCTATAACTCTAGATAATATTGAAAACATTTGATAAATACAAATTGGAATCATGTTCTAGAACAAGACAATGATAAAACGTTGTAAAATGCAAATATGGATTGAAAAGATACAAATAATGAATCATTGATTGAAATAGCTATGGAGATGTTAATACATAGATTCATAGAGTCATAATATATCCATGATTTTTGAGACAATATGAACTTGTAATAGTTGAAAGGAAACATCCACTTGGAATTTTTAAGGACAAATGTGCAAAATAAATGAACTTTCAAACACTATCCCATGGAAATCCATGTGATGATGACATTTCAAAGAGATTTAGCTACCAAACAATAGTACAATGAAAATTACTACATGCAAGGGGTAATTTCTCTTATTACACAACAAATTTATTTTTCAAATCAATTAGAATAATAATTGATAAAGTACTCTGTTTCATCTGGAAGGAAATAAGAAAATAATAACTAAGAAGAATAAAGATATTAGCAAGATATGTTAAGTACAAACCAAAGTTAGAAAAAATAATGAAATTTAATATTGAATACATAGATGTTCAAGAGTAGTCACACTTCTCCACATTACCTAAAACAAATCAAGAAAAATCTATTAGCGAAAATATGACAGTTGGGGCCTTCAACCTTTTTGGTCACATTTATAAGTGTGGAGCAGCAATGGAATTCATTGGTGACTACATTGATCGAGTTATACAAGAATACAAAGAAGGGAAGGCACTATAAAACACAAGAAGGCAATTACATTGATGACCTCATAAGAAAAGACACAATCACATGTAGTCATTAGCATAAGCATAGAATCAATGCTCTTAAGTAATTGATATGTCATGACAAAACACTCTTTAGAAAAATATTAGACTATTACTTTGTAATAGAGTTCCAAACTGGGGAAGTAAAGATGAACATGGATTGTTATGAATACAAAATTCTCTAATATATGGAAGTAATATTAACCTAGAAATTGAAACCATTTTGGACAAATACAAAATATATGACACAAGCGATTCAGATCTAGGTCTTACCAAAGTGTATAAGCATTACCATACAAGAAGTTCTAATAAGTGGCATAATTTACATTGAAATATTAGTTTTCTTATGCCACTAATGAAAATGACAAGAATTCTTAATTTGATTACTTTACTCAATAACGCACTCAATGAGAAGTCAAAGTCCTCATTGACATTTCTAGAGTTAAAAAATTATGATGACTCAATGAGCTTCAAATACTTCTTAATGGAAATGGAATTGACCAAACATGGGTACATACAAGTAATACAATGCAAAATAAAGCAACCAACAATTTTTCTAAAATGAAAAGCCTTTATATATCTTGAACAATTGTTTTACAAAGAACATGCCAAATTTATGGGATGTAAATATAAATGTGTAATATGTACTTGTTACATAGAAATTTGTCATAGTCCCTGTACTCCCTGTTCTCGAATCTTGGAGGGCCTTCGACAATAACCCCTGTGTTTATTTTCCATCATGAAAATGTGATATTATATACCTTACAACATACTGGACAGACTCTTTGTTGACCATTCCTGAGGAAACTCCTTAAAAACATGTTAAACTGGAGCGACACACCCTCACTTTATCTTACCCGGGCCGATCCCTAAATTTTGGTCTTGGGAAGCATCGATCGGCGCAAGAATGGAGATCATACCCACGCTGATCCACTTCTGGAAGGTTTTTTAAAAATGGAAGTGAAGCTTCGATATCTAGAAGCTTCGTGGCGAAGAGCTGGTTGTTTGTTCATGAGGATAGAGTCGAGCTTCTCCCTTTGGGCTTCTTTTTCCTACAAAAGAGGAACTACCCAAGGAGATAAGCCATTTCCCCACTTTTAGTGGATCCATGTTCCCTCTCCCCTTGCTATAAAATGGACATCCTCCCATACCTATACTAGTTAGAACATAGATAGAAGAACAACAAAGAGAGAATTGTTGCTATATGTGTTGAAGGAGAGTTGAGACCTTAAGCCTTTTCGTATCAAGATGAAATGAGCGCTTTGGAGACGTGATTGGACCGAGACCCGTTGAAGGAGAGCTGTGACATCAAGGCACATGTTGTAACTCCCCATTTCTATATTAATATGATACATGTGGTTCTTGCTTTCCACTCTTGTCTATTGTGTATGATTTGATTTCTAGTACTCCTTGATCAACTTGATAGGTTGCTTATGTGAAATATATGTTATGCTTTCACGTTTGGTGTTGTTTGATCTCTTATGCAGGTAACTAAGCACTGGCGACAATGATGATATGACTTGTAAGTGCAAAGGATCAAAGGATTCAAGCGAGGAGCAACATAAAATTGAGGTAGGTCATCTATACACGATCTGTTTCTATTTGCAATCTAGGAAAGTAAGAATTAGTTTGTTCCCTGTTGTTACTAGACCCATCCTAGGGCTAGAGGGATTGTCTCTGTCCACAGAGAGGATTTTCCTGCATAACAATACTCAATGAATATGCTACATCATTGTATTATAATTCATACATGACCAAAGTTGACAAATCTAAGACAAGTGAATTTTAAAAATATGCAAGGAACACAAAAAAGTGAAATTTGTGCTATGCAAATGACATATATGCTTGGAATTATATTACTTAATCTTCAACAAATGTCAACTTAAAATGGAATTCATATAACACTTTCTCTACCACTCCACCTTGCAAAAATTGTATCCAAGTACAAGAAAAATGGTACACACATATCAAAAAGTAAGAAAGAAGGTAATATGATTTGTCAAATACAACAAAATAAATTGAGAATGAACAATTTTGTAGAGAGAAACTATTGCTACATCTTCTATTTGGAAAAATTAAAAATTCATTAAAACATAATCTACCAGCATGGGAAGATGCATATAGTTTTTACAAAAATATAATACAAGCCAATGAATCTAAATTTACATACAATATTAATCCAATGACAAAAGATCAAACAAATAATATCCATTGTGGAGAATATGACTTTCAAACAAACTTTCAATGTTCTCAAGAATTCAATATGAAGAAGTAGATTTATCTCAAGTTTCAAGTTATAGACCACTCGTTTCTTCTAGAAAATAAAGAGTATTATATAATTTTAATAATTTCTTTCAAAAAATGCAAGGACATACACATGCAAGTGTACTTGTTCCTTAAAAGTAAAGCAGGAATAGAAAAAACACATAAAAAATGGGATATTCCAAATGCTTATACACATTTATGTTATATACAAGACAATTGACCCTTTAAAACCAAAATTATTGATGTTGACATATACATGTACAGTTGCATATAATGTAGGTGGAACAACAATCCAATTTACATTGCTAATGTCTTTCAACAAATCCCATTTTCCTCAACTTATTAAATAAACTCTAGACACCTTATTAAAGCTTTATAAGAAGCTACAACTTGTTTTCATAGGTGAATCTTCTTTGGTTGGAAACTGATTCTTATATTCCATTTAAAATTAGTTAAGGAACATAAAACATGTACAAACCAAATACTTTAGAAATATTAACACGATATTTTGCAGTGACCTTTATCAAACTATACTTAACGAAAATTTCTCATTCTTTAACAACCTACAATGAACATATAAACAATAACACGATTTAGAAAGATAATTTGAAAACATTTTATGAATTGAATGCTACAACATGCCAAATAAATGAAAAATTTATTATCATTTTGAATATGATGCACATAAATAGTCAAACAAGTAACAAATTGGCATATCTCAATACAAATTTCTTGTAATATACAACAAATGACCGAACATTTCCTTATTTATTTTACAAAGACAAATATGATGCAATGCATAACAAATATATCATTATCACTCATGCCTTGCAATGAATTTTCTATCAATGCATAAGAGAAGCATGACAATGGGTTATGCCATATTCATAAAATTACTTTGCCTTCACAACATGTCATAAAATCAAACATGCTTGTTGAAATATATTCTTGCAACTATGATTCACAGTATGGCTTTGTAAATGACACATGGAATAATCAAAGCCTAGACCAAGACAGATAATTCATTGTACTATTATTAAGTTCTATGATCCTTGTACTAGGCATTAATAAGTTAATAAGCTAGCTTATCTATATAGGCCATAAGTTTCCCAAGTTTTGATACTTATGGTAGAAATAGAAAGATAAATATCAACGATGGCAAAGACAAGTCTTGAAAACAATTTCTAAATCAAGCTTGCATGTTCATGTACAAGATATATATCACAAGCTTTAACACTAGACAATATTGCATTTCACTCTACAAGAATACAAATAAATTAATTAATCTACACATATTTATCTCGTGTAAGAAACATAGAATCCTTGTATCTACTAAATACTCTTAAAAAGGATAGCTTCAAGGTCAAACAAAAAATTTATATAGAGATGCAATGCCTACAAATCAATGCAACATGGAATCTAGAATATTATTATAACTCCATACAATCATAATCATCGATCTTAATTCTTTCGATAAACACACACAACTTATATACACATACTAATGATATACTTGGTGATTATGAGACAATGGAGTCTAAAAATTCATTCCTACAAGAAACATACATGACACTATCCATGAAATATGAACAAATTGTGAGCTTCAATTAAATATCAAATTACATTAAACATGGAGCAATGATATTGGTAGAAAAACATATAACAATATTGGAACTTATTTCCATTAAGATAAAAAAACTTAAAGGCATCATCCTAAAGATTGATCTTGCAAAGGCCTTCGATCACACTAATTGCTTATACATTTACATGCTTTTAACTCATTTGGGGTTCCCCATTCTATTTATCAACTGAATTTTGTGTTGTATAACTAATGTGTCCTTGAACATTCTTATTAATGGATCCACCACTTCCTTCTTCCATTCGGAGAGGGGACTTCGACAGGGATGTCCATTGTCCCCCCTTCTATTTCTCTTAATCATGGAAGAATTAAGTTAACTTATTTCGAAGGAGCGAAGGCATGGCAAACTTCAGGGCATAAAAATTGCAGACATATGTTCTGTTTCCCATATCCTATTTGTAGATGATGTCCTAATTTTTCTCAATGGATCCATTAGGGACTACTCTTTTTTCTTTGCTATCATAAAATATTTTTGTTTGGCTATTGGTATGGAATGTAATAAACACAAATAATCTCTAATAGCCATTGGATGCTCTCAGCAGGAATCTGTACTTTCTCTACTATGTTTCCCGTTCACTCTTCTTGAGTTGAAGGATGGTCTAAAATATAATCTTAGTTTTCGCTTAAAAGTGTTTGATTATCATATTGCAGATTGGACATGACTGATCCCTAAAATTGAAAAAAGAATATTTTCCTAGTATCATCGTTGGCTATTGCGGGTAGGACACTTTATACTAATTAAATCAATGCTTGAAGCCACCTTGATGTACTGGATGTCCCTGGCCTAGATACCAAACCGAATTTTATCTAGGATACATCATATATTATGTCGATTCCTTTGGAAAGGAAAATGAGAAGGTCACACTTTTGCTGGGATTTGATGGGAACACATTGCCCCTGCCTAAAAAGTGGGGAGGCTAGAGATTGAAGAACATTGATGTATTTTCAAAGGCCCCGGAGGCCAATATGGGTTGGCATGTTCTGAATTCTTATAATCTTAGGACACAGGTGGCCACTCAGAAATATATCAGGCCTATGCAACTCTTGGATTTGATTAGATGTCCTACTTGGAACAGAGGTCACATCTCCTCTATATGGAAAGCAATCCTTAATTCTCTCCCCTATATCAGAGATGGTTTGACTTGGAGAATCAGATTGGGGAACCTGACTCTTGTGGGACTAGATCCATGGTTTGGCAGTGGTAATATGCACCAAATCCCTCATGAGCTCATGTGACACTTTTCTAGTAACGCTATTATTCATATTAATCAGATAACTGATCTGAACTCCTCTTTTCTATACTTCCAAGGATGGAAATATGTTGATCAACTTGTTATCCCTGATCTATGGAGACAAGATTGGAAATATTACATTGCTGCCCTCTCTGAATCACACACTCAAAACACTACTGGAGATGATGAACTTATCCGGCCACATGCTGGGCGTGGTATTTACTCGCCCAAAGAAGGATACACCTTCATTATCTTGAATCATAAGCCACTTGAATCTGTTTAGTGGTGGAGTTGCATCTGGAAATTAAAAGCCCCTCCGCGAGCCAAGCTTTTTATGTGGTGCGTTCTCCACAAAAAGGCTCCTACCAGTGATAATCTCCTCAGGCGATCATTTCATGGCCCGACTTGGTGTACTCTTTTAAAATCAAACTTTGAATCCATTGATCACCTTTTCCTCCTTTTTCCCACGACCTGCTCCTTCTGGACTCTGAATCTCTCCCTAATAAGTACACACCTTTGATGGGATGGCAATAATGTTAATGAGGCCTAGAAATCCTGGTGGAGTGTTGTTAATCCCCTTAAGGCTCGTAACCTTACTCTTTTGATCTGTTGGGGCATTTGGCTTCTCCGAAACAAATCCATTTTCCACGACTCTACCCAAAATTGGCATCTAGCCTCGTCTCAAATCATATCTATGTATAACAACCTCTCGGATGATAATCCTCATTGACCTCAGAGAACCATGGTTCCTGAAGTTATTGATAGACTCCTCCCCTAGGCATATTTCGATGGATCTGCACAACAAGTTGGTTTCATTGGGCGGGCTATATTATACCTCAATGTTGATCATTATATTAAAATTAAAATGGGCATGGGACAAGGCACTAGAAACTTTGCAGAGCTCGTTACACTGAGACATATCCTTCATTTTTCCATTGAGAAGGGCTGCCAACACATTCATATTTTTGGTGATTCTAAAACTATCATCAATTGGTTTAATCAGACATCGGTTAGTCACATGCACACACTTTGGAATATCTTGGAGGAAACCTAGCTTTTCAAGACTCATTTTGACTCTATCTCTTGTCATCAAATATACAGGGAGCGGAATCAGATTTTCGATTCGCTATCCAAGGAGGCCGTGCACCAGTTTTAGGTCCCTATATCACTAGTATAGTCCCTTATTATTGTTAGTGTAACCCCCTTATTGTTATTATTGAACCCTTGTAAACCCCATTTTATTATTATTGTGCCCTTAAATTAGTATTGTTAGGTCGGCTAGGATTACATTGTGGCCCACTAGGATTACATTATGGCCCCATGGACTCCTATATATAGAAAGGAGGTTTTGTAAATTGTATCATCCAATAATTTTTCATTTATGTAATGTATTGGAGGTTTCCCCCTCGAAGTGGCTCATTTCTAAGGCGTTGACATCTCTTTTCTTCTCTTTTTGGAGCTGGTTACACAACATTTGGTATCAGAGGTTTGGATTCTAGGGTTTCGCTGCTCCAAACAGGTCATTGTGGAATTTTCGCTATAAATTTTTTTCTACGAAGCTTCAGAAGCTTAAATGTTTAGGGTACGAAGCTGAAATCTTGAGGAAGTTTGTCTAAAAATTTCAGATCTTGGTTCGCAATATGTTCGGAGATATGATCTGTGGAAGTTAGGTCTTTTTTCAGGCTCCTAAACAGGTCATCGTGGAATTTGTGCTATAAAAAATTTTCTACGAAAGTTCAGAATCTGAAATTCATATGGTGCGAAGCTGAAATCCTGAGGAATTTTTTCAAAAAATTTCAGAGCTTGGTTCGCAATATTTTTGGAGATATGATCTGTGGAAGGTAGTGCTTTTTTAGGCTCCTGAATTTCATCTCAAAGAGGTGATCGTGGGAAAAGTTTAATAACTCTCTCTCTGGGCATCGGATTGGAGTGCCATAAAAATTGGTTGCAAGTACACGGACTGCAGTTTCTTGGATATCAATTTCAGAGACGAAGGACGAAACAGTGACACGTGGAAAGTCGTACAAGTTCGCTCTACTGAACCAGTCCAAAATTGGGTCATTGTGGGAGATTGGAAATAACTTTGTCTTGAAGAATCCAAATCAAATCATACCTATGGCATTTGAAAGATAGTTCAGAAGGATACTACAGTAGTGAATTTTAGATATTTAAGATTCTCAATTACAGAGATAATTCAATTTCAATACAGAGCTTTTAAAAAGCAAGTAAAAGGTGTGTATTTTTTTTTTCCGAATTGCATAAGTCTTGTTTGAAGAATCAAGTTGAATTGATTCCAAGGGAATATTGTAGAATAGATATCAGTATTGGGTTCTAAAATGGCCCCTAAAAAGAATTCAACTCCCATTAAGCCTTGAGAAGGCTCTACTGTGACTCATGAAGACGAAGAATGGCAACATGAAATATCAAAATTACAAGAGCAAGTGCAACAACAAATTTCGCTCTCGCAAAGAACAACAAAAAATGAAATGGAAGTTTTGAAGAAAGGCATGGAAACTAAGATGGATGGTTTGAAGAAAGGCGTGGAAGTTAAGATGAATGGTTTGGAAGCTAAGATGGATGGCATGGAAGTGGGCATGGAAGCTAAGATTGATGACATGGAAGCTAAGATCGATGAAAACATGAAAGACAACATGGAAAACATGAAGAATGATCTAAAAACATACATGGAAGGCTTGATGACAAGCTTAAAACAAGAAACAATTCCTAATGGCGGAAATATAGTAGAAGAACCTCATGATGAGAACAAAATAAATGTTAATCGTGATTTCATAACCTCTAATGTTGGCGGGAAGAACCACCATATTCCAAAAATGGATATGAGGAAGTTTGATGGAAAGGATCCTGTAACATGGATACTACAGATGGAGCAATATTTGATCTCCATAATGTGCAAAACACACAAAAGGTACGCATTGCAACTTTACATTTAGAACAAAATACATTTGTATGGTATCGATGGCTTTGCTCCCGTAAAAAAATTGTCACTTGGTCAATTTTTACGGAAGAAATGATAGTACATTATGAGGATACAAAGAGCAACACCTTCTTTAGCCAATTGATAAATCTCAAACAAAAGGGTTTAGTGGGGCAGCACATTGAGGACTTCCAAAAATTGAATATAAGGGTAACTGATATTCCAGAGGACCACAAGATCGATCTCTTCATAGGCACTTTAAAGGATAACATCCAACATGAAGTTCGTGTTTTAGAACCAGATTCATTGGAGAAGGCATTCAGGTTGGCAAGAAAAGTTGAATGTAAAATAATGGCGACAAGGAAGCCTACCACTCAATTCTATAAAGAAGGAAGTGTTGCTACGTCTAGATTTCCACAACCTACAAGGTTGACACCACAACAATTGAAAGAAAAAAGAGCAAAAGGGCTTTGCTACAGTTGTGATAGAAAATACACTAAAGGTCATAAGTGTGCTGAGAAGAAATTATTTTACATAGATTGTGAAGAGGAAGAAGAAAATGAACAAGAAGAGGATATACACCAGAAACCAGCCCTAGAAGAGGAAGAAATGAATCCAACCATATCGTGTAATGCACTGGCAGGAATTACCACTCCTCAAACTCTCAAGATAGAAGGACAAATCAAGAAGAAAAGGGTAATAGTGTTGATTGATTCAGGTAGCACCCATAATTTTATTCATTGTAAGGTAGCCAAGGAATTAAATTGTTTCCTATACCCAACACCAGAATGTCAAGTGATGGTTGCAAATGGAGGAACTATAAATTTCTCTGGAAAATGCCATAATATCAAGCTAACCATGGGGGAATATATATTGACTAGTCCAATGCTTTCCATTCCTATGGGAGGTGCTGATGTTGTACTAGGAGTACAATGGTTACAATCTTTGGGGACGGTAGCTTTTAATTTTCAAGAACTTTTCTTGAAATTTTTTTCAGAAGGAAAGGAAGTCGAATTACTGGGTATTGCGGGGAAGCCAGGAAGGATAATAAGCTCTAATGTCATGACAAAGCTTCTAAAGAAAGAACAGCGAGGCGTAATTGCACAATTATGCTCACTAGAAGTTCCAACATCAAAATCATCTATTTCTGCAGATCTCCAACAAGTCTTCGACAATCATTCCAAGGTGTTTGAAACTCCCAAAGGACTCCCACCTATTCGTGATCATGATCATGCTATTCATTTGATTCCAGGAAGTGTTCCTCCAAAAATCAGGCCTTATAGATATCCTTACTTCCAAAAGAGCGAAATTGAACGTATGCTTGCAGAAATGTTAGAGGCGGGTATAATTCAACCTAATCAAAGTTCTTTCTCTGCTCCTGTAGTTTTGGTACACAAGAAGGATGGATTATGGCGTATGTGTCCAGATTATAGGGAGCTCAATAAGCTCACCATTAAAGACAAATTTCCCATTCCTGTGATTGATGAATTATTGGATGAATTGCATGGAGCAATTTATTTTACCAAGTTGGATCTTCGTTCAGGATATCATCAAATTAGAATGAAGACTGAAGATATTCCAAAAATAGCATTTCGAACTCATGAGGGTCATTATGAATTTTCGGTCATGCCTTTTGGCCTTACCAATGCACCTTCTACATTTCAAGGGTTGATGAATTCCATTTTCAAACCCTTCCTTAGAAAATTTGTGCTAGTATTTTTTGATGATATACTAATCTACGGCAGGTCTTGGAAGGATCATGTTGAACATGTTGACAGGGTGCTCAAACTATTGCAGGAGAAACAATTATATGCAAAAACATCCAAATGTTTCTTTGAGTACAAGAGGTGGAATATCTGGGTCATATTGTATCTCACGAGGGTGTTAAAGTAGACCCTAACAAAATTAAAGCCATTAAGGAATGGAAAGTCCCCACAACCATAAAGAAGTTACGAGGATTTCTCGAGTTAACAGGGTATTATCGCAAGTTTGTTAAGAATTATGGGAGAATAGCAGCACTTCTAACAACATTATTGAAGAAAGATGCATTTTCATGGACTCCTGAAGCAACTAAGGCCTTTGAACGTCTTAAAGAGGCAATGTGCCTAGCACCGGTCTTAGCTACACCAGACTTCACAAAAACCTTTACTGTGGAATGTGATGCCTCAGGAAATGGAATTGGTGCAGTTTTAATGCAGGAAGGAAGACCCATTGCTTTTGAAAGTCGTCCAATCAAAGGAAAGTATTTACATAAAACTATTTATGAGAAGGAAATGTTAGCAATACTGCATGCACTAAAGAAATGGCGAACTTACCTAATGGGAAGACACTTCAAGGTAAAAACTGATCGTGATAGTCTTAAACACTTTTTGGAACAAAGACTATCTTCAGAAGAGCAGCAAAAATGGGTCACAAAGATGTTGGGTTATGACTTTGAAATAATCTACAAAAAAGGAAAGCTTAATGTTGTTGCAGATGCACTCTCAAGAAAGAATGAAGAGGCAGAAGCATTGCTTTGTGCCATTTCTATTATCCAACCAGATTGGATAACCGAAGCAAGAGATGAATGGAAGAAGGACAAAGATGTATGGACACTCATTCAAAAGTTGCAGCAAGATCCTAGTACATCCGATACATTTAGTTGGAAAAATGATTCCTTATGGTACAAAGATCGCTTATATCTTTGTAAGAATTCCCAACTAAAACAAAATATTCTTCCGGAATTGCACACTTCTCCTTTAGGAGGACACTCAGGATTTTTAAAAACTTACCACAGGGTGAAGAAAGAATTTTTTTGGGATGGCCTTAAATCTCATATTCAAAAGTTTGTGGCGGAATGTTTGGTTTGCCAGCAGAATAAAGTGGAAACAATTAAGACCCCGGGACTTCTACAACCTTTATCCATTCCAAGTCAACGTTGGGAGGAGATTTCAATGGATTTTATCACAGGTTTACCTAAGTCCGAAGGAAAGAGTGTCATCATGGTGGTACTTGATAGACTTACCAAGTATGCACACTTTTGTACATTATCTCATCCATTTAAAGCAAGTACAGTTGCTACTACATTTATGGATAGAATTCAAAAGCTACATGGAAGCCCAAGGGTTATTGTGAGCGATAGAGATCCTATTTTTACTGGAAATTTTTGGACAGAGTTATTTTCTTGTTTGGGTACTCAATTAGCTCATAGCTCATCTTATCATCCTCAATCTGATGGTCAAACTGAGATAGTAAATAAATGTTTGGAAGGATATTTTTGTTGTTTTGTATCTGATAAACAAACACAATGGGTCAAGTGGTTACCTCTCGCTGAATGGTGGTATAACACTTCCTTCCATACCGCAGCAAAAATGACCCCATTTATGGCACTTTATGGATATCATCCACCATCCATCACATCATCTTTAAGAGAAAATTCAAAGGTTCAAGCAGTGGAAGATCACATCGAGCATCAACAAGAAGTTCTCCAACTCTTAAAGGATAACCCGAATTTGGCACAAAATCGAATGAAACAACAGGCAGATCAACATCGCAGCGAGAGAAGTTTTGATGTAGGAGATTGGGTATTTTTACGGCTACAACCATACAAACAAATGTCCCTCAAGCAAGCTAAGAAGGATAATAAATTATCGCCAAAGTACTATGGTCCTTACAAGGTGCTGCAAAAGATTGGTACTATGGCATACAAATTGGAGCTTCCTGCTTCTTCGCGAGTACATCCAGTTTTCCATGTTTCATGCTTAAAGAAGGTTATAGGTGAAAATCTTCCAGTTCAAACAATATTGCCAGAACTTGATGAGGAAGGAAAATAATATTGGAACCTGAAGTGGTCATGGAAACAAGAACTCGATAGCTACGGAATCGATCAATTTCAGAGTATCTCATCAAGTGGAAGAACTTACCCACTGAAGATTCTACATGGGAGGATGAGAATTTTATACAAAAGCACCTGGAGCTACTCAAGCATTGAGGACAACACTTTTTTGAAGGAGAGGGGAATGTTAGGTCCCTATATCACTAGTATAGTCCCTTATTATTGTTAGTGTAATCCCCTTATTGTTATTATTGTACCCTTGTAACCCCCATTTTGTTATTATTGTGCCCTTAAATTATTATTGTTAGGTCAGCTAGGATTACATCGTGGCCCACTAGGATTACATTATGGCCCCATGGACTCCTATATATAGAAAGGAGGTTTTGTAAATTGTATCATCCAAGAATTGTTCATTTATGTAATGTATTGGAGGTTGCCCCCTCGAAGTGGCTCATTTCTAAGGCGTTGACATCTCTTTTCTTCTCTTTTTTGAGCTGGTTACACAACAACCAGCCTAGGTGGCAATGGCTAATTGAAGAGTAGTCGGGACAAGACTTCTACAATTATTACCACTTGTAGCGAGGGGCCAATATGCCCTAATTTTGATATATCTAGACTATTTCATATTTCAGTTCACTAAAAGGAAAGGACCCTCTAGCGGAGGTTATAAAGGAGGTTTTTAGTGTTATAAAAGTGGCCAAAATTGTCAAAAAACATTTGCTACAACATCTGTTTATGGTTACGGAGGTTTTGGCAGAGATTTTAATGGAAATTCAACACAACTAAAAAAACAGGGCGGCCAAAGGTTATTACGGATGTTTTTTTCATCGATGCGCTACTAAGGTTTCAACGCACCGGTGTGTGTCATCTAGATGCTGGCCTCGGGGTGGCCAAAGGTTCCTGCACCAGGCCATTAAGGTATAAAACCGCACCGGGCGCAGTGTTGGTGATACAACGCATGGGACCGTACCAATTGGTCTTGGGATTTGTGCGGTGCCCATAGGTCGTCTCAACGCACCGGTACGTCGACTTATAAAAACACACAGGTGCGCCGTATAATACAAACACACTGATATTTATAATTGGTATTGGTATTTTTGCGGTGCCCATACGTCGTACAAATGTACTGGTGCGTAGTCTCACATAAAAGCATCGGTGCACCGTATCGCACAAACACACCGAGAATTTTAGTTGGTTTTCATATTTTTGCGGTGCCCATAGGTCGTAGAAACGTACTGGTGTGCTGCAACATACAAACGCACCGGTGTACAGTAACTGATACACACCAGTGTTCATTTTGTATTTTTTAGAAACATCGACCTGTGATAGTGCAATTATTGTGATTTTTCTAAATTCATTATTCATCAAAAGTTAACACATCTTATAACAATATTCATATTAATGCATTTGAATGTGATGTTTGGATTAATATGTTATATCATATCATAATTTGTTATATAAATTAAATTTTTATTAGTGCATTTGAGAACGACAATGGAGAACGCATTAGAATAAATTAAAACATATTTTATGATATATATATATATTGTTAGAAAATTAAATATTACAGAGCAATGCAACACATAAAATATGCGGAAAATACAAGCACACAAAACACATAAAACCAGAGAGACACATATATACGTGGTTCACCCATTTTGGGCTACATCCACCCTGAACAGCCAATCCTTCCTTTCTATTATCCAACAAAAATGAAGAGACAAAACCTATAGCAGATCCACTGTAATATCATTTGTTCTCTCTCACAGTCTCCCTATCTGTTTCTCGCTCTAAGAATACACACATATAATACACAGCCACAATACAATACCCTCATATATACAAAGGGGTTGCCTTCTAGGGCAAAAAACCCTAAACTAAACATAACCTCTACCGTCAGATCATCTGCCTATGAATGGCCCAGACTGACTAGAAATTACTATACTTTTACAAGGCAATTTTACATCTGTTTTTAGCTTCGGGGGCGCTGCCCTCGAAACCCCCGCCAGGGGGGGGGGGCTCCGAAAAGCGTTGCCGCCCCCCCTATACCCCCCATGGCAGCGATTAATTACAGGTGGCGTTGCCGCCCCTTTTAAGATACATGGGTCCAATGCTGTGATACAAAGTAAACAAGATAATCAGGCTCCACACCCAACAATCTCCCACTTGGAGACTGATTGTAGCAAATCCACCGCTGCTTCATTTGCTGGACAATGAATCCTCTTTGGACATGGCTGTTCCTAATCTCTATCGTCATCCTTGAAGACCAATTGAAACTGAGCACATTCTCAGTTTCTCCCTGGTTACAAATTTTGTTAGCATATCTGCAGGATTCTGGCTAGTGTGTATCTTTTCCAGCTTCAACTCTCCATCTTCCAATACTGACCGTATGAAATGGTACTTAAGATGTATGTGTTTAGTCCTGGAATGAAATGTTGAGTTCTTTGCAAGATGAATAGCACTTTGGCTATCACTGTATAGTGTGCCCATATCATGCTTCTTACCCAATTCATCCATAAGCCTTTGTAACCAAATCATTTCTTTACTAGCCTCACAGCAACGACAACATATAAAAAGCACATTTGTTGAAAAGTGCAACAACACTTTGCGTTTTTGAAACCCAAATGGTGGCGGTTCACCTACGATAAACACATATCCATGGTGTCCCTCTCTATCTCTATCCCCTGCCATGTACGCATCCATATACACTGTATGACAATGTTTGAACCACCAGCATAATGTGCCCAGTTGTGGTACCTCTCCAAATATCTAAAATCCATGCATATCATCCAATGTTCTGCTACCAGATTATTCATGTGCACATCACACAACTCCCCTTGCATGTGCAATATCAGGCCTTATGCATACCATTGCATACATTAAGCTTCCAACTACTGATGCATATGGAACTTTAGACATATATTTCATTTCTTCTTAGGTCTTGGGGTACATCTCCTTACTAAGTTTGAAATGGCTAGCAAAAGGTGTACTAACTGGTTTTGCATTCTGCATATTAAATATTTTCAACACCTTTTCTATGTACTCATTCTGAGACAGTGTTAATTTGCGATTTTTCTTGTCTCTAGCTATCCTCATACCAAGGATTTGTTTTGCAGCTCCCAAATCCTTCATTGCAAATGAATTTTCCAATTTTCTTTTGAGCACATTTATTTCCTGCATGTTAGACCTTGCAACAAGCATGTCATCTACATACAATAACAATATAATATAGTTGCCATCATTTTGCCTTTTCAGATAAACACAATGATCAGAGTGACATCTAGTATAACCTTGTTCAGACATAAACTTGTCAAATTTTAGATACCACTGCCTTGGAGCCTATTTTAAGCCATACAAGCTCTTCTTTAGCCTGCACACTAATTTTTCTTTACCTTTGACCTCATATCCTTTTGGTTGCTCCATATATATCTCTTCCTCCGGATCTCCATGGAGAAATGTTGTCTTTACATCTAACTGTTCAAGATGTAAATCTTCTGCTGCTACAAGACTTAAAATAGTTCTGATTGAAGTCATTTTAACAACAGGAGAAAATATTTCATCAAAATCAATACCTTTCTTCTGTGCAAACCCCTTCACCACAAGTCTAGCTTTGTGCCTATGTTTTCCTCCATCTTCTTCCTTCAGCCTGTAAACCCATTTATTCTGCAATGCAGTTTTACCTGCAGGAAACCTGACTAAGTCCCAAGTCTGGTTATGCATTAAGGAGTCCATCTCTTCTTCCATGGCTAGCTCCCACTTCTTCCTGCTTTCAACTTGCATTTCTTCTTCATAACATTCGGGTTCACCAGAATCAGTCAACAATAAATAATATAATGAAGGAGAGTATCGTTCAGGGGGTCTACTTATCCTGGTAGATCTTCTAACACCACTTTCAGGTGTTTGAGGTGCATGTTGCTGTTGTGGTGGTTGCTACTGCTGTGGTTGTTGATTATTATTATTTTTAGGCACCTTTACTTTTTCAGTTATCTCATCAAGAACCGTGTATTCCTTGCTTTCTTTTTCCTGTTTCTTTTCCTGCAACTGATTCTTATAGAAGACCTTTTCATTGAATATTACGTCTCTGCTCCTAATGATTTTGTGATTTTCATAATCATATAAGCGATAACCAAAATCATTAGCACCATATCCAATAAAGGTACATTTCTTTGATTTTGCCTCAAGCTTTGTTCTATTTTCTTTATTAATATGGACAAAGGCCTCACAACCAAAAGGCTTTAAAAAAGAGTAGTTTACCTTTTTACCTGTCCATGCTTCCTCTAGAATACCACCATCCAAGGAATTTGAAGGTCCTCTGTTTATTAGATAAACAACAATATCTACAACATTTGCCCAAAATTGTAAAGGCAATCCTGCATGCAATCTCATGCACCTTGCACGCTCCATGATTTTTCTGTTCATTCTTTCTGACACACCATTTTCTTGTGGTGTTCTGGGAACTGTCTTCTCTCTGCAAATTCCATGCTCTGAACAGTACCTATCAAACTCTTTTCTGCAATATTCACCTCCATTTTCTAATCTGAGACACTTCAACTTCTTTCCTGTCTCAATCTCAACCAAAGCTTTCCATTTCTTGAAAGTATCAAATACATCAGATTTATTCTGAATACAATAAATCCATGTTTTTCTAGTTGCATCATCAATAAAAGTAGCATAATAATGAAAGCCACCGAGAGGTGATACCTGAGCAGGTCCCCATACATCTGTATGCACAAGCTCTAATTTTTCACTCTTCTTTTCTTTCCCAACTCTGAGAAATCTAACTCTCTTTTGTTTTCCATCAATGCAATTTTCACAGAAATCCAAATCAGCATTCTTCAAACCTGGCAACAAATTTCTTGAGTGAAGAATCTTCATTCCATTCTCACTCATGTGTCCAAGCATATGATGCCATAATCTTGCATCTGCTCCTTTGGAAGTTAAAGCATTAACAGAGTTAGAAATGCCATTGCATAAATACAATGTACCAACCTTTTCACCTTTTGCTATTACCAGCGCTCCTTTGGTGACCTTCCAAGTTTTATCTGTGAAAGTTGTCACACAACCTTCACTGCCTAACTGCCCCGTTGAAATCAGATTTTTCTTTAGATTTGGAACATGCCTTACCTCCTTTAGTAGCCATTGGTTTCCATTCTGTTGTTTTACAAGAACTTTACCCATTCCAACAATTTTACAGGGTTTGTCATCACCCAAACAAACTTTTCCAAAATCTCCTTGAACATAGTCATGAAAATATTTCTTATCAGGTGTGGCATGGAATGAAGCCCCTGAATCTACAACCCAAGAATCAGTAACATTTTCAAAATAAAGGATCAAAGAATCTTGTAACACATCACCTGTCACATTTGCTTCATGATTGTTTTCTTGCTGTGCATCTCCTTCTTTTCCCTTCCAATATTTACAATCTTTCTTTAGGTGTCCTCTCTTTCCACATTTCTAGCACACTATCCCTGATCTGGACTTGGATCTGCCTTTCCTTGTTTTACTGCGATAACCTGAGCTCTTTCCTCTTTCCATTATTCTTCCTCTAGACTCTGCACTCAAAGCATTACCGATGTCTCACCAGAGCTTTTCCGTCGCATTTCCTCACTAAGGATAGCACCGACAACATCATCAAACTTTAAAGTACTAGATCCAGAGACAGAGTTACTAATGGCCATAACTAAACCATTCCAGCTTTCTGGCAATGAGCACAGAAATAAAAGAGCCCTAAATTCATCATCAAATTTTACCCCTATAGAAATTAACTGACTGGTAACTGTATTAAAATCATTTAAATGGTTTGCAACAGATCCACCTTCCGACATCTTCATATTAAATAATCGTTTCATAAGAAATACCTTGTTTGAGGCCGAGGGTTTTTCATATAGTTTCGCCAATGTCTGCATCAAACCCTCTGTTGTTGTTTCCTTCGAAATATTGAAGGCAACTGATGCCGCAAGGCACAACCGTACTGTTCCGAGTGCCTTTCTATCGAGAATGTTCCATTTTTCATTTGTCATGGCTGCCGGCTTCTTTGTTTTTCCGTTCTATGGTAGGTATAGATATTTCTGATACAGATAATATTCCATCTGCATCTTCCACAACGGGAAGTTTTGGCCATTAAATTTCTCGACCCTAAATTTACCATCTTCCACCATTGCTCCCACTCGAACCAGGAACCCTTCTTTCCTGCGAGTTTATCAGCCAAATAGACCTTCGGCTCTGATACCAGTTGTTAGAAAATTAAATATTACAGAGCAATGCAACACATAAAATATGCGGAAAATACAAGCACAAAAAACACATAAAACCAGAGAGACATAGATATACGTGTTTCACCCAGTTTGGGCTACGTCCACCCCGAACATCCAGTCCTTCCTTTCTATTATCCAGCAAAAATGAAGAGACAAAACCTACAGCAGATCCGCTGTAATATCCTCTGTTCTCTCTCACAGTCTCTCTATCTGTTTCTCGCTCTGAGAATACATACATATAATACACAGCCGCAATACAATACCCTCATATATACAAGGGGGTTGCCTTCTAGGGCAAAAAACCCTAAACTAAACATAACTTCTACCGTCACATCATCTGCCTATGAACGGCCCAGATTGACTAGAAATTACTATACTTTTACAAGGCAATTTTACATCTGTTTTTAGCTTCGGGGGCGCTGGCCCCGAAACCCCCACCAGGGGGGGCTCCGAAAAGTGCTGCCATCCCTCCTAGACTCCCCACGGCAATGATTAATTACGGGCGGCGTTGCCGCCCCTTTTAAGGTATAGGGGTCCAATGCTGTGATACAAAGTAAACAAGATAATCAGGCTCCACACCCAACATATATATCTATATATATAAGAGTCTTTGTCATACAAAATGGGACAGTTATTGGTATCCCTTTGTCTTTCAATTGGGACACTATGTCCATTACATTAAACAATATGTTTGATTTCACAGACAAATATTTCAAAAAATACAACGCCTTGCTTTGATATCCAAACACAGTGATCATCATTCTTCGCTTGAACTAGTCCTTTGCTAGAGCTACTTCCATGACTTAGGTTATTTTCAGGAATGTTTTGTTCACGGTGTTGATTGTTTTCTTCTTCTTCACCTTCCATCTAAAAACATAAAAATAAACTGAAATGAGTGTATATACATTGGTGAGAATAATGAAAATTTCAATATTAAATAATATACATCAATGTAAATCGAAAAAAAAAAATGTACCATAGCAACAATTGACTCATAAACTATACACATTCTTTCAAAACCATGTACCATGCCATCTTTCAAAATTTCATCTATTGGCGCAGTTCCATATTTTGTTTCCTGCAAGTTTTATACCCCATAACAAATCATATATTTAATATAAATTTTGTTGTTGTTCTATTAATTATAGACGGAGCTAAGTAAAACAAGATCGATAGATGCTTACAAATTCCACAATTAATTTCTGATATGCCAACATATACTCACAACCCATATTTAACCCAATTTCAATCAATTCGTCTGATGGTTCTTCTTTGTATGTTAGCACCTATTTGAAGACATTCAATGATTTTTTTTGTAAAACAAATTAAAAAATACAAAAATGACATCTAGTTAAGTTGTTATAAGAAAGTAACAATTACTCACAAACTTAGATATCAACCCTTTTCTTCCTTGTGGTCCTGTTTTATGCGCTGAATGGGTTCCATTTTCTTTTATTTTCTGCAAGAAAATTCTTGAAAATTGATATTTAATGCTAAATTGTTTATTTATTGTACCTAATGATCGAAAAATCCAATTATTACATATCACATTTGAAGCACGTTATTGTTGAGATGGCTCCTCATGCGATGCAATTTTGTCCATTTCTTTGACCATCTCCTTGTACACCTTTTTGGACATTCCTACTGGCATATTTTTGATATCAGTCGTTCATCATTTGAGATTTTTATAATCTTCCTAAAAACGTAACATGAAAATAAACTATTTAATTTTTATATTGATATATGAAAAGTAAATATAACAAAAGTGATATTTATAAATAATTCTAAACAAACATTTAAAGGAATATGACTTTTTCATTCCTTCTTTTTTGTTGTTGTATGTTTTTGCTATTAAGTGTCTGACATGTCTCATTGACCAATTCTCTGGAAACTCTTCCTGTAGTTTAGATAAAATTTGGTTCTTGGAATCATTGGATTGGTTTTTGTATTGTAAGTGGAAAGAACGTCTTACATTCGTTCCACTAGATCCCTCAAACTTTTGTAAAGGTTTTCCCCCCTTTCGTTAACCTCCAGCACCACTCCAGATGAGCTAAGGAGCAATTCATTTTCATTTGCATGTTCTATTTTTTTCTTTTCTTAGAACAACATTCCTCTTCTGAGTTGCTGGTCCTTGTAAAACATTAAAAATATGTGAATTACTAGACTATTTGACACATGTTATCTAATAATTTTAAGTATATTATTAATTAAAATTAAAAAAAGTAACTCATATTGGATTGATAGTATTTTTTCATTCACCTGATTCATCCTTTTGCAATTTTTCCATCAAGCTTTTAAGCTCTTCTGGTCCTAGATCAGAAATAATCTTATCGAGCTTCATCATTTTGTGGCTCTGCATGATACACAGTAAACAATACATATTAGTTAAACTTACATATAGTTCAAAAATAATATTTTTGTAAAGAATTTGCAAAGAACTTTCCTTTTTTGTTTTTCTTGATGTGTTATCAGTATTTTTTATTACTTGATATCTTGTTAGTCATTTCTTTATCAATATGAAACCTATACCATGTCATTCATTAATATATTTATAAATAAATTGTCATCTTTTCAGGTAAAAAATAAATCTCAAGAAATCGGTGCGCTTTTCATGATTTACGCACTTACGTCGGTGTTTCAGGGTATTATAAACGCACTGCACAAATAATATAATAGACCGTATGGTGCGTGGGGGTATTATAAATGCACTGCACAAACAATATAATAGATCGTACAGTGCGTGGGGGTATTATAAACGCACCGCACAAACAGTATAATAGACCATACGGGGCTATCCTCGTAACATAGAGCACTGATGCCCTATTTTAGATATGGCACGCTGATTTAAAAAAAATTGTTTTTAAATTTTTTATTACACAGTGCTTGCGCGTTGCGCTGTATCATACAACACACCGGTGTGCTCAGTTACACATGGTGCACCGATAAAAAAAAAATCCATTTTTTTCAAAAATTCACGCAAGGGCCGACATCGATTGGGATCCGACTATGAAAGTCGTCCTGTGGGTTGGATGTAAATCTAAAATGAAAATCCCTAATTCTGAAATCACAGAAACAGGGAGAAGAAAGGGCAAAAACAAAAAAAAATGAAGGGTTTAGAGTAAAAATGGATAAAACTGTAGAAAAAGTAAAAAAATAGCAGAAAATGTAAAAAATATAATCAAATTTAATCACGAAATCGTTTGCAATTCTATGCTACAAGGTTTGAATCACCAGAGGTTTGGATTCTGATTGTCTGAATACTTCTGTTCGAACGTATTTCGCTGCTCCACAGTGCTCTCATGCTCTCTTGCTCCAGGTATGTCTCCTGCAAATCTCTGGCTCAAAATTTTAGTAAAAATAATAAAATAATGAAAAGTTTTTATTATTTAATGAATTCTTTTATGAAATTAGAATTTCGAAAATATTTTTCCACTCATTTTTCAATTTGCCACTTTTTTTTTTTCACTTAAGAAAATAGAGTTGCACTTTTTTTATTTGCGTTTATTCATCGTCGGTGCGTCACTTAATATCACCGTACCAGTGTGTCCATTGGTAACACGACACTGGTGCGTAGTAACTAGAATGCACTGGTGCGGTTGTCTGTACATTAGCATTGATTTGCGGTTGAGGCACCGAAATTACTTTTACGTGTGTACACCAAAATTAGACATGTTGGAAATGTACATTTTTCCGTGAAAATATTTGGGCCATTTATTTTAAAAAATACACCTCTTCTTCTTTCAGAAAAAGAAACTTGAACCTTTCCATAACCTGCAACAAGAAAAGGTGCCCCATGATCTGCTTGCTCATTTGTAAGTTCCTCCTCCATCTTGGCATCCAATTTCCTCTTTTCTCCTTTGTCCTTTCTATATTGATCTTAACAAAATTTATACAATCTATGTTTTACGAGAAATTGACCTTGAATGTTTTGGGAGCAATGACAACGAGTCCTTCATTCTGCATTTTTTAGCAGAAGAAGACCGATTTTCGACTGGACAATGCAATTATTACATGTGGAGGCAATGGTTTCCCATAGAAAATGAGTATAGGGTTGAGAAAAGGAAAGACATTGCAAAATGGGTTATTACATTAGCTTTTCCAATGGGAAACCGATTTGCAGGTGTAAATATGGTAGCTGCAAGTATCTATGCTTTTCTTTCCACAGAAATGGTCACTGGATTTCCATTTATAATACAACTAGACTTTTTACTGGTTTCATCCAGAGAGAGCATCATTTTCAATAAAAAATGGAACCAGGGAATCCTTAAGTGTATCCTGTTCACATTTTGTTCGGCATTTCGTTCTTTGATAAGTGCTAATTCACCTATACTTTCAAAAATTTGGATTTTTTGGTACCTTCCATGTGATATTCCTCATTATCCACAGGACCACAGCTCAGACAAGTTAGAGATGCCATTCAGGTTCAATTGAAAGCCAAAGGTGTGATTTTATGCGACATCAGTTTTGTCAGTAAAAGTTTATGTAAGCCAATCGAAGCTCAGACAATACTCCCAGCTATTTTTAAATGCATTTTGGATAATCTTTCCCTTCATGAGACCTACCAACCCGATCAACAACATCAATTGATCTTTCTCTGCTGTCCTTAAGGGAATGAGAATCCTTCCCTTCATGGTGCCTCTTGGATTTATCGACTGCCTCGATTGATTTTTCTCTACTGTCCAATATTTCCCTGCCATCCTTGTAAAAATGAGAATTGTTACCTTCATGTGATCTCTTAGCCCGTTCAAGAGACTCAATTGATCTCTCTCATGTGCGTCTCAGATTTTTCATAATTTTTTTCTCCTTTTGTACTCTGTCAAGCTCTGTAGCCGTCTGCATCCCTGTAAGCGTCTTTGTCCATCTTTCTGTTTGAATCACTCATTTTACCTGCTATAAACTTCTCAGCCGAAATTTGAACTCTCGTATTTTCAAACTCTCATCTCCTCAGAAAAATTCTTGCCTGCGTTTCGAACCCTCCCCTGCTCCAACACTGCACTTTACAGAATAAATTTTCCTTCTTAGAAAAGATATTTCAATGACATACCTGGTTCGCGCGAGGTTTTATTTAACCATGTTCTTGTGCGTGGGGTTTTATAGGTGCACCGATGCGGTTTGTAAGATCGCGGTTTATGTTTTGGCACGGTGTTTTATGATGCACCGATGAGGAAGAGTTGTGAACACCGGTGCGGGTTATGATTATAAGCGCACCGGACGAAAAACCAGGAATCTCGGCTAGAAATGGCGTACTGTTAAAAGTTCTTTTTTTTTGGTATGTAAGATCATAATAAAATAATGATAATTCTAAAGTACATGAATTTATTTGCATTATTTTCTAAACTTTATTATGTTACAAAAATTCATATTATTCAAGATTTATTATTTTACAATTATTTACAAATTTACAAATTTAAATTTTTTAATAAAATCATTTCACATTAATACAATTAAAATTTTCACATTAATACAATTAAAATTTTACAAATATTTTGCATAGAATTAGAATTAGAATTAGAATTTTACAATTTCACATACAATTACGATTAGAATTACAATTACAATTTTAGAATTTTACATACAATCACAATTACAATTAAAATTTTACAATTATTCATAGTAATACAATTAAAATTTTGCAAATATTTTACATACAATTACAATTACAAATACAATTACAATTTTAGAATTTTACATACAATTACAATTACAATTACAATTTTACAATTTGTCATATATACAATTAAAATTACAATCATTTCACAATAAATTAAATATTACAATTACAATTAAAAATTTACATTAATTATTTTACATACAATTACAGTTGAAATTACAATTACAAATACAAATACAATTTTACATACAATTAAAATTTCAATTTCAATTATAATCACGACATAATATTTAATAAATATCATGGTCATTTAATATTAAATTAATTAATAAACATCATGATCATGATAACCATGGTACAAACATCATATTCAACTAAAAAACACATTCAAATTCACTAATATCATCGTGATCATGATCATCTAACAAAACACAATTAGCATTGTATAACATCATCGCAACACAAACATCAAATATACATTTCATGTCAAATAACTCATGCTATCACATACACATCTATCTGCAAGCTGCACATTAAATGAACACATGTAACATGACCTAACAATATACACATCATGATGATCACCAACATGTAAATTAAGTACAACTGCAACATGAACATAAAATACATGGACCATATATATATATAATGTTAAAAATATACAACTATAATATAAATGTCATGGATCAGTTGGTGGTACAACAACAATAGAAGTACTAGTCGAGGCCTGCTTAGTCAATGGTGCAACCTCGACTGTCGATGGTCCAGCCTGCTCATGATCATGAGTACTGCTGGATGCTGTAGGCTGCTGACTGGACGTGGTCAATAGTCCAGTCTCATCTCCATGATGATTGCTGCTAGATGCTAGTGGAGGCTTCTCATCTGGCACGACACGAGGTGAAAGATCATGAGATGATGAGTCACTACTCGCTGACTGTCGATCACGTGCTGCGTCTCGACCACGCCTATAACGTGCAACAGTCCTCCTCAGCCGCGTAACTAAATTCATAGCTCCTATGACATGCTGCATCAGCCTGTACATGTCATGTGACATGCCTCTCCACATATGTAAGAGCCTACAATCGGCTTGTATGTCTCTCATATGAGAGGGCCTGATGCCCGCCTCAACAATCAATGCAGTGAGTTGGTCGCCCAACTCCATCCTGTATCTAGTATCAACTCGACCGCGCCTAGAAAAATGCAGTACCAGCACACTAGTAGGAGCAGGTCTCTCTGCACCGGCCTCCTAATGATCCTCGGCATCTGGCATGCCATGATCATCATCAGGATCCACACCTGGATCATGTGGTGGTGTCAAAATTTCATCGCCATCAAAAGACCCAATGTATGCAAAATATATGCAAGTACACAACAATAATTAGACAATTTCATTACACAATTTATAAAAACAAGTTAACGAACATGTTAGAATAAATTTAAATAAAATATTAGTACTACATCTATCATCTGGCGGCTCATCATTTGTGAATAGGATGTTGGGACACCCTCGCTAACCTAATTCACCATAAGGACAAGGGACCGTAATGAAGGGATGCAACTCGTCAACACTATCTAGCGACTCCAGTGCATCATGCAATATCCTCATTGGAAACATAGTCTTGCCCCACTTGGGCATCATTTGCCCCCATATGTGCATCTGTGCCTCGAACATCCGCCTACAAGGCTTCTAAAAAAAAGTAGGCCTCGTCTCTGGAAACCTCTCAAAAAATAAACAAAAAATCTCTGAAGCAAAAGGGAAGTTGACCCTCCCTTGTGCATGAGCACGATATCTATCTAAGGTTGTACAAAACTGCCGCAAAAAAATGGCAGACCACCTGAAAAGTCATGGCTCCTGTATTAAAGAATCAACATAATATAGAAGCAAGCAAATAATGTGTTGCCCATCACTGGTGTTGTGTGAAATGGTCGAAATGAGAAGTGAGAGGCATTGCACCTCCTCACTACCAAATGCAACAATACATAAATGATCTCCAACGACTTGAAAATCTGAAGGAGACAATACATTTGCTCCAATGTATCTCTGGGAGTACACTAACTGACTCCTTGCTACACAGTCAGCTGGAACCTCTGGGAATGAGGGAAAATCCACCCCTCTCCTCGATAGCCCTGTAATGAAATATATATCCTCCTCAATGGGCGTGTACCACTGGTTAGGACCAACATGGAAAGCCAATCGGTGGGCATTCCACCTGCAAATAAGATGTCTCAAAAACACACCATAGCCCTTTAGGGAAGTAGCCTCCTCATAGAACTTGAGGAGGCCTACCTGCCTTAGGAGCCCCTGGGTAGCTGCTGTAATAGGGCAAGGGTATGCATCTCTCTCCCTCTCTCGTGCCTCCCACTAGCGAACCATGTCATATTTCTCTGCTTGTTGTTGCTATTGTTCCTCCTCTTGTCTCTGAATGATTGACATATTAGATAATTTTTTTTTATTAAATGAGACATGTATTTAGGAATATGCATATATAATGTTTTTTGAAAAGAAGAAGAAAAAAAAACAGTCGGTGCGCCACAAAAAACAATCATGCACCAGTTTTGGTGCATCTTTTTTTTGTCCCCCACTGGGGGTAGTGCCCCAGATGACATTAAATGCACCATAGGCGGTGCACCTAAATATTTTCAGAGCATTGTTGACTATGTAAGGTGTCAGGAGTGCGATGCGCTGACTAAACTCTACGCCCCGACACGTATAGTTGTGTCAGCGCACCGACCTCCTAAATAATTACATAGTCAACAGTGCGGTCTTTTCCCATGCCGCACCGTTGACCCTGTCAGAATACTGAATGTGGTGCGCTGACAAACACCGGGGCGGATATTTTCGTCAACCCACTGCGTTGCTGCTATTCCACATGGTCAACGGTGCGATCGACTAAATGACTGCACCACACTTTTTTTTTTTAAATTTTAAAATAACGTGGTGCGCCTTTCGGTACTGCCTCAGAAATGGTGTGGATACCGTTAGCATTAGTTGTGGTACGACCTGTATATTTTACAGGAAGCACCGCTTACCGATGCAAGCCGAATGGCTCGAGCGCATCGCGTAACAATTTTTTTTATTTTTTCTTTTAAATGGTTAATTTTAAGGGTATTTGAAATTCTAATCCGCTAAAAATATTAATTATGGAAAAACAAGAAAAATACCTGTACATTTGGTCGTCGAGGAGGCATATTGGTTGTAGAATTTGCAAAAGAAAATTTGACCACTGTTTTGCAAAATGCAAGCTAGAGATTGGTGGGCAATGCACAACAGTAGTGCATGCAATGGGTGCAATGGGAGCACTGATGTTAGGGTGGCTCAGACAGGGATAAATTGCATCGGTGCTTGAGAGCTCTGGAGCACTGAGAAAAGTGAAAAATGTGGTTTTTTGGCCGTAATTTTTTTTTATTTAACCTTGTTTTGGTGCGCGAGGTTTTATAGGCCCACCGGTGCAGTTTCTTAATACTGCATCGGGCGATTTCGGTTTTGTCGCAGTGTTTTATGACACACCGGTGCAGAAGAGTTGTAAAGCATCAGTGCTCTACAGTAATACAACGCACCAGGTGGGTGTGTACGGAGTGCACAGTGTTCGGTGTGCCAATGTTTTGTGCGCACCAGTGCTTTCTCATGTTGAGCACACCGATGCGGTTTTGGACGATAAGCGCACCGAGCATAAAACATCCGCAAAACCCTCCGCCCACCAACCTCCTCTAGTAACCTCTGCTAGAAACAGATGTCTGGGGTATTTTTATAAGGCCTTCCTCAAAAACATCCGCTAGAGGGTCTTTTCCTTGTAGTGGTTATTAGATAATATATCTATCACATATATGTATTTTTGTATTAGCAGTAAATGTACATGGACTCTAATTTACAACATTCCCAATAGGGAGCTCTTTTTGACAGTTTCTTTGATATGTGATCTCAGTCACAACTTTGTTACATATGCAACCAAGCATTTGAAATATGCAATTTTCTCAATATTAATGAAAATTACGATTTTTCTTTGGGGGGGGAAATAATATTGGAACTTATTCATTTTGAATAACAACATATAGAGGAAATGCTCACAAAAGTAATAATTCATAAATAAAAATGTTGCGATACTAAAATTGTTACAAAACATTTTGTCACTGTCCATTTACTCCCTATTCCTAGATCATGGAGAACCCTTTCAGTGGCCCCTGTGTACTTTTCCCATCATGGAAATCATACCTTTGAATCCCATTCAGTCTAAAGACCAATCTCTATTTTGATCATTTATGGAGTAGCTCCCTAAAAATCCACCTTTTTGGAGCAGCGCGACCTTTCTATGTCTCACCAGTGCCGATGGTTCATCCTTGGGCTGTGACCAACACCGATTAGTGCTAGTATGAAGCTAATACCAGCGCCGATCTACTTCTGGAAGGTTTTTTTTTTAAATGGAAATGAAGCTTCATGATTTAGAAGCTTCAAGGGCAGAGAGCTAGTTGTTTGTTGATCAGGATATGGTCGAGCTTCTCCCTCTGGGCCTCTTGTTCCTACAAAAGAGGAACCACCCAAGGAGATAAGCCATTTTCCCACCTTAAGTGGATCCATGTCCCCTCCTCCATCACTATAAAATAGACATCCTCCCATGTCTCTTCTAGTTAGAACAGAAATAGAAGAAAAGAACAATAGAGAGAGGTTTGAAGATAGCCATAGGCATAGAAGGAGAGATTTGAGACCTTTGGCCTTCTCACACTTGGTTGAAAAGAGTGCTTTGGAGACGTGGTTGGATCCAGACCCATTGAAGGAGAGCTTCAACATCAAGGCATAGGTTGTAACTCCTCTTTTATTAATAATATGATGCAACTGATATTTATTTCCCATTCTTGTCGATATTCATGATAAGAATTTTGACATTCCTTGATCAACTAGATAGGTTGTTTATGTTATATGCATGTTGTCCTTTCACTTTTCTTGTTGTCTTTGATCACTTTTGCAAGTAATTGAACGCTGGTAGAAATAGAGATCAAGCTTGGAAGAAGCAAAGGATCAAAAGGACTTGGACGAGGAGCAACGTCACAACATTAGATAAAGGTAGGCCATCTCCTTCGATCTATGTTTAATTTATAATCTAGGAAAGTAGGTATTAGCTTGTTCCCTTTTTTACTAGACCCACCCTAGGGCTAGAGGGATCGTCTATGTCCGAAGATAATATTTACCTACATAACAAATTGGTGACTCCACTGGGGAGTCATTGCCTTTAGTCTCTTTCCAATTTCATTTTTCGATTTTTCATCCATCTTTTGTCAAATGTACATTTTCCCTTTGTTTATGGATTTTGTGACTATTTATAGTCATCAATCTCTCTTTTGAAGTGATAATCCTGGCTTTATTTCAACAAACCCTTTAATTTTTTGTCATTTTCCTTGATCGATGATGTTCTTTCTCTAACAAATGTGCTGATCAGTGCTGGATGCTTTAACATAGAGGCACTTATCCCCTTCCAACGCGAGGTGTAGCCTCATAGGTGCACCAATTTCTGTGTGAATGTTTTAGGGTTTCTTTCCATTACTTTCCAGTGTGTCTTATCCTTCTAGGCTCCCTTCTCTGTTCAAACAAATCTTGTTCTTTTCTGTTCATCGACTTCATTGCCTCAATTCCTCCATCTTTGGTATTCTATATTTCGAACTATGCATCCTCATCATCCTAAGGTTTCTAGGTGTTTCGAGTCATCTAAATGGTTGCATGCGTCGTTGGTTTCCAAGCCTACGATTGAGTTAGTTTTTTCGTCTATTTCGAACCTTTTGTTTAATAGAATTTTATTTTTTTTTCAGTTGATTTCTGCGATTAGGGTTTTCGAGTGTCCATTCTATGTGAATTTGATTCTCTCTTCCATCAACAAGCATAGATCACATTGCTCGTATTTGACTGAAACATCCTTCTTTGTGTGTCAATCAGTGTAAAAAATGAAGAATGTCTTGTTTTGAGGAAACGTTTTGGGATTTATCTTTGGTATTTTGATTTTTCCAACTTGTAGCATATTGAGAGATTTCATTAGTACTCAAAGCGAGTGATTACATTAGTACATTATGCATCTTTTGCATTGTGCTCATAGAAAAAAACAAAATATTTTGCTTTCTTTTTACATTTAAAATGAAAAGTTTCATTTCGATTGCTTCTAGTGCATTTAGTGAAGACTAGGAAAGTGAAAGAGATTTTCATTTTGATTTAGATTGTGCACTTGAAGAAGTAGTGAAAATTTCATTTAGTACATTTTCTTGATTGCTGCATTGATTGTGTGAAACTCTTTCTCTTAATTAGTTTAGTTCTTCATCGAAGTGAAAATTTTGTCTTTTTCTCAAATTGTTGAATCTAAGGAGCATTTGGAACTTAACGCAAAACATCTAAAGGTACAGGCTAGAGACATGTTCCGACATCGTTAAGCATAGAAGATGTTGCTAACGTTTTGCATTACAACCCGGGGGTGATATCCCATCCCACGTATGGAAGTATATTGATGTATGGTAAGTATATTTGGGATGCTCTCATCAAATGGTTACACATTGGAAAACACTACTACGGATTGGAATTCCACATACTGTCACATATATTTTGGGAGACACCACTAGGTTGCAAGCCTGCCATGGGTAACCGAGTCGACTACCTTGTAGACGTGATACACCGAACACAACATTTGGGGAGACTGGCTGTCGTACGTTAAGTCCTTGGTCATTTCTCTTTCATTTGATGACCAAGATGTATATTGCAATTCACAGATACTTGGTAAACCCTCTTGCCTAGAATAATCCTTTTTGATTTATTTTGTTTTTAAGTTATAAAATCAATTACCCATGATAACATGGCTTACCCATAAAGTTATTTCTTGGCAACATCTTGAGTAACTCATGATTTTTTTTAAAAAAGCCTTAAATAAATCGCCTCTTTTCTTCTTTTTCTTCTAATATTAAGTCATTGTGGCTGAACCATAAAGTTCAACCTCTCCTTCATCATCCTTTACCGAAGGGACATCTTCACAAGTCCCTTATGACACTTCAACATCGGTTGGAACCCAAAGTGTTGAGCTTGCAATCCTTCTAAGTGTTGAACCCCTTGCTACTCAGTCTCCTCCTAATGAGCCACTAAGCTACATCTTGTTTTTAGAGAATACGCTATTTTATTCTGTAGTGGTCTCTCCTCATTAGTAGTACAACCCATTCGATACATTTGGTGTACCTTTGATGCCTTCACCACGTACATCTTGTGTTGCCGCTCGTCAGTTATTTCCACCCATGGCTTCTGAAGGCGAGGTATCATATTCCCTTGAAGTCTCAAGCTCTATTAGTGGTATGGATGATTATTTGTATGAGGGACATCCATTCCTTCCTGAACACTTTCCTTCTGGGGGGCAAGCCTCTCAACTCACAACCTAGCCATCGGTTCCAATTGGTTTCATGTCCTTGGGACATCTAGTTTCTGGTGTTTCAAGTGCCATGTCTTTTTATCAGAACACAATCTAGAAAAATACTACGGTACCTACCTATGGTCCATTTGTATCCAATGCGTCTGTTTCCATCCCTGGTCAAACTATGATTACATCTGTTCCAACACAACTAACCATTTGAATTACTGTTTCAGTTTTTCCTGTCAGTGTACCAACATCGATCCCAACTATTGGGGAGAAGCCATCCCTGTCAAATTTTTCTCAAGCTTCAGTTGGAACATCTATGAGTGGATTACAAACTCACATTCCAAGATCTAGTCAACCTGTTGGTAGCATCCCTATGCCCTCTGGGTCATCTATTTCAACAGGGTTAAGCTATGATCAATATCAACAAGCTTTGAAAATTTAGATGCTCAACCAAAAACCCTATTTCCCTTATGGTTCTCAACAACTGCGAACTCCACTCCTGATTGTGGAAGGGTTTTAGGGTTAATTAGGGGCTTATGCATATCAGCAGGGGCCTACTTTTGTCAACAACGACCCTACGTGCAACATGGTCAACCATTCGTTCAACAAGGACAACCTTATGTTCAATCCGATCAACCTTTTTCTTAGTAGATTCAGTTTTCCTATGCTCAGCAGGGAAAACCTTTTGTTCAATAAGGACAACCTTACCCTCAGTAAGGCTAACCTTTTGTTCAACAAGGACAACCATTCTCTCAATAGAGTCAAATATTTGTTCATCTAGGCCAACTTGAGTCTCAGGGACAACCTGGCCAACCTCAATAGCCTTAGGGTACTATGATGCAAAATCCTCAAGGTTAAATTTTGAGTTCGCAAGGTTAGCCTCAAGGCGTTGTGATGCCCAATCCTCAACAGCCTCAAGGTCGACTTTTGGGTTCACAAGGTCAACCTCAAGGTACTGTTGAGATTGCAACAAGACGATGAGCTTATTGGAAAGAAGTCGCCTTCACTAAGTGGGCCCGCAGGCTATTTTTGGCGCAAAGTCTATTTTTAGACATATGGATCATGTTCTATGAGTTATAGGATGCTATTTGTGGATGGTTGGTCAAGTCGGGAAAAATAGATGGAATTCTATTTTTAGACATGTTGGGCGGAATCTATTTTTAGATTGCCAGTCTAAAAATAGATATGTCGAATATTATTAGCTCTTAATAATATTTGGACAATAAACATTATCTTATTCTCTTGGAGCACTTCAGTTAAGTGCACAGATGTGGCACAGGAGCTGACAGAAGGAATTATGCTATTCCTAAGGGTCAAGTGGAGCTATTGCATGGATACTTCAGTTAGAACTCATGTGATAGAGTTTGGTGGAGTTGATTGAGGAAGTTAATGGAGTTGTGTTCAGTTTAACTAATCTAAACATAGTTGAGCTAGTTGTATTTAGTCTAACTGATTGATACACTAGTGAAGAGTGGTGTGAATTAAGTATTAATTAATTCACTAATTATAAACTCATTAATCAACTTAAGAAGACATCAGTTAACTTCAGTGCATGGACAATTTTAGTGGAGACTAGTGCAGAGATAGGTGAAAGAGCAGGTTAACTATCAGTTGTGACTATACTATTGCATATTTGCAACAACCAGTGATTGGAGGAGCCCATGAGGATTGCGCAGTACAAGCTAGGTGGTTCAAGTTATTTAATGAGCCATCCTACAACATTGATTACGCAATAGAGGCTGGCTATCAGGTGGCAGAGATTGGAGCATGTGTTTTGCTAGATATAGCTTGATTAGTGTGTAGCAATTGGAGGTTGTGCTGAGAGCTTGTGAGGAGCTTTGTACAATGATTGTTACATGATCTCTATGACATATAATATATAGATAGTTGGGGGTTTTCAGCTTTAATATTTCCCATGAAATATTGTGTTCATATGTGTGATTGTTTATGGTTTTAATGTGTGCATGCAATTGATTTTATTTCCGCAATTAATGATCAATGGTAGAAGAGATTTTGTATTATGCATGAAGCTAAAATAGTGTGTGATCAGGAGAATCTCGGTGAATAATATATCAGTTATTCAAATTTCTACATGGTATCAGAGTGATATTGATCATTGGAGCAATTGCAAAACATTGAAGCGGTTGAGTTTTGTGCTGGTGGAATTCGAATTTGGAGCAGTGTTTTCTTGGTGTCGAAGTTGAGATGTCTTTCAACAGATTGTGATTGGAGTATGCCCTTGAGGGCAGCTTGAATTATATTGCATGGAAGGACATGATGGAGGCGGTGTTGGATGACAATGGGTTGAAGGAGTTCATAGATGCAGAAATTCCAAAACCTACTTCTAGTGATGCTGCCATACTTGACGCATGGAAAAAGAAGACAACAAAGTGTCGAAGGATTCTGTTGGGAGGTGTGAAGGATCACATAGTGTCCAGCCTTCATGGTAAGGCTTCTCCATTCTTGATGTGGAAATCTTTGACATATTTATTTCAAAGCAAGAGCGACTAGAGGAAGTTGGCGCTCAAGGATAAACTCAGAAACATAAAAATGAAGAAAGGCGACAATATGCCCAAGTACCTCACGAAGTTTGTCCAATGTAGGGATGAGATGGAAAGTGTGGGGGTTACTGTTGATGACGAGGACTTGGTGAGATTGGCTCTCCTTGGGCTTTCGAAGAGTTGGCATTCCTATCAGGACTCTATCAATGGTCGGGAGAAATTGCCAGGATGGGAGCGACTTTGGTCAGATCTTGTGCAAGAGGAGATAAGGAAAAGTACCAGGGAAAAATCTTCATCAAAGAACTCTGATGAAGATAATTGCACTTTGGCTGACAAAGCAAAGAAGGGGAAGAGCAAGAAGCATGCTTCTCAATCTGGTGCGAAAGGCAAGAATCAGGACATGTCCAAGGTGAAGTGCTTTCACTGTCACCAACACGAACATTCGCCACTAGTTGTCCACAGAAGAAGAAAAATAAGCAGACTACTGGATCTGCAGTTGGAGAGGCCTTAGCCTCGCAGTTTGAGTTGGATTTTTCACTGATCGCATGCTTGGTCTCAACTGTGAAGGGTTTAGTGTGGTTTCTTGATAGTGGTGAATCTTTTCACATGACAGGAGATCGAGATTTGTTTACTGATCTGGATGAGAAAGATCTTGGAGTGCACATCGAGATGGGCGATGATGGTAGATACAATGCGACCGGTATCGATACCATTTCCTTTGAGAGGGAGTCTGGTAAACCCTTCGTATTGAAGGAAGTGATGCATGTTCTAGGATTGAAGAAGAATCTGATCTCGATGGCCATGTTAGAAGACAAGGGATATGATGTTGTATTTAGCGAGAGAAAGGCTTTCCTGCGCAGTAAGGCAACTGGTGAGACCCAGAGGATAGGAGTTCGAGTTAAGAACCTTTATAAATTGCAAGTATATGGTTGCAGAACAATGGCAGGCAAGGCAGAAGGAGTGGTGAGCCGGGCTGATGGCGAGTTGTGGCACCGGAGATTGGGCCACCTTCACCATGGAGCTTTGAAGATACTGCAGCAGATTTGTACTGGGCTTCCTAAGGGTACTCTTGCGCAGTCAGATCAGTGCAAGGGATGTACCTTGGGAAAATTTGTGAAAGCCATCTTTCATGAGAAGTATAGTTGCGCCACGACGATCCTTGAGAGAATTCACACAGACGTGTGTGGACCTTTCTCAGCAGCTTCAACAGCAAAGCACAGGTATTATGTGATATTTGTTGATGATTTTTTCTCGTAAGTGTTGGATATTCTTCATGCAGAAGAAGAGCGAGACATACTCAAAGTTCTGTGAGTTCAAGGCACTGGTTGAGAAAGAATTGGGGAAGCAGGTGAAGGCTCTTAGGAGCGACAATGGTGGTGAATTCATCTCTGGCAAATTCAAGGACTTTTGCAGCGCAGAAGGAATTCGAAGAGAGCTCATAGCACCTCATAACCCACAGCAGAATGGGGTTGCTGAGCGGAAGAACAGAACGATCGTGGGTGTTGCATGGGCGATGTTGCATGATCAGGGCCTACCCCTTCACTTGTGGGCGGAGGCATGCAATACTGCAGTATATGTGCAGAACCGTTGTCCTCACAAGATACTTGGCATGAGTACACCAGGGTTTCTAGTATGGCACCGTATTTTCCCATTTGAGGGATTTTTGGTTCACTGTTTACATTCATGGTGACGAAGGATGCCGGGGAGAAGTGGTGACTGAGGTTGGGATTTTGTAGGTACAACGAGTACACCCCACAACTATCGTGTGTATTTTTCCGGATAGTCGCCATTTGTTGTGCGACGAGATGTCGAAATTTCATGAGGAGAAAGCCATGAAGTGTTCATGAGAGAACACCGCACTTGAATGAAAAGCCTTTAGTTCCTAGGAGTGAGCTTGAGGATGTGGATCGGCCACAAGAGAGGTCATGGAGTGGAAGAGACCACTCATGCGGCCTTGACCCTTCGAGGGCGAAAGCGCACTACAGAAGCTGAGCGACTGGCTCAGGATGCATAGAAGGTTGTAGGAGCACCTACATCACAGTGCAGAGAGAGACAGTCACCTGACCGGTATATTAGATACATGGCTCTTATGAGCAAGTGTATCGTGACAGAGCCATCCTCTTTCGAGGAAGCTGTGGAGGACCCCGCATGGGTAGATGCCATGGTGGAAGAGTATGATTCGATTGTCAGAAACAGTGCATGGGAGATTGTCCCGAGACCGGAAGGGAAATTAGTGGTGGGTTCGAGATGGATCTACAAAGTGAAGCAGGCAGCTGACGGGAGTGTGGAGAAGTAAAAGGCAAGATTTGTTGCCTGAGGCTTTTCACAGATTGAGGGGATCGATTATGAGGAGACCTTTGCACCTGTCGCAAGGTATTCTTCCATACAGACGATTCTTGCTCTCTCAGCACAGATGGGGTGGCACATTCATCAGATGGATGTGAAGACTACATTCCTCAATGGAGTCATTGAGGAGGAGGTGTACATAGATCAGCCCGAAGGTTTCGAGATCTTCAGCAACGAGTCGCATGTGTGTAGGCTCAAGAGAGCGCTGTATGGGTTGAAACAAGCACCTCGTGCTTGGTACACATGGATAGACAGTGATTTCACCAGACTTGGATTCTCCAAGAGTGAGGCAGATCCTAACCTATACCAGATTGTGGTGGAGGGTAAGTTGCTGATCATTGTACTTTATGTAGATGATTTTATTTTGACGGGTGATGAACTGTTGATACACTCATGCAAGGCTGATCTTGCAAAGGAGTTTGAGATGAAGGACTTGGGCCTCCTTCATTATTTCCTGGGATTGGAAATTTGGTAGCACAGTGATGGACTGTTTGTTTCTCAAGGCAAGTATGCCCGGGAGATACTGGAGAAGTTCAACATGCATGGCTGCAAGCCTATTGATACTCCTCTTCCTGGTGGATGGAGGAAGGAGGATGCTATTTCGGCAGAGGTAGTGGATGCCATTGTTTATCGACAGTTGGTGGGGTCGCTTATGTATCTAGTCAATACACGACCCGACATATGCTATGCTGTGAACCAACTTTCACAAGCTATGGTTAAGCCTACCAAGCTCTACTGGAAGGCAGACAAGCATGTATTGAGATATCTCAGAGGCACATCGAGATATGGATTATGGTATAGACAGTCGGATGAGGTGAAGCTATGTGGCTTCAAAGATGCAGATTGGGCAGGGAGCCCAACGGACAGAAAGAGCACATCTGGAGGGATTTTCAGTATCAGGTCGACAACAGTTTCTTGGTACAGCAGGAAGCAGAGATCCGTGGAACTCAGTTCAGGAGAGGCTGAGTATATGGCAGCGAGTTTGGCTGCATGTGAGGCTATATGGATGAGGAAGATCCTGGTCGGGTTGTTCGGTTCACACTTAGATCCTACTGTGATATATTGTGATAATCAGAGTTGCATCAAAATCTCGGTTAATCCAGTATTTCATGATAGATCTAAACACATTGACATCCGGTATCATCATATCAGAGATTGTGTGCAGCAGAAGATCATGTTAGTTTCATATATTCCCACGGAGGATCAGGATGCTGATATCTTGATGAAGGCGCTCACCAAGAGAAAATTGGAATACCGCAGAGGCAGGATCGGGGTGGCAGATAATCCTTATCTTGTTGAGAGGGAGTGTTGAGATTGCAACAAGATGATGAGCTTAGTGGAAAGAAGTCGCCTTCACTAAGTGGGCCCACAGGCTATTTTTGGCGCAAAGTCTATTTTTAGACATATGGATCATGTTCTATGAGTTGCAGGATGCTATTTGTGGATGGTTGGTCAAGTCGAGAAAAATAGATGGAATTCTATTTTTAGACATATTGGGCGGAATCTATTTTTAGATTTCCAGTCTAAAAATAGATATGTCGAATATTATTAGCTCTTAATAATATTTGGACAATAAAAATTATCTTATTCTCTTGGAGCACTTCAGTTAAGTGCACAGATGTGGCACATGAGCTGACAGAAGGAATTACGTTATTCCTAAGGGTTAAGTGGAGCTATTGCATGGATACTTCAGTTAGAACTCATGTGACAGAGTTTGGTGGAGTTGATTGAGGAAGTTAATGGAGTTGTGTTCAGTTTAACTAATCTAAACATAGTTGAGCTATTTGTATATAGTTTAGCTGATTGATACAATTAGTGAGAGTGGTGTGAATTAATTATTAATTAATTCAATAATTATAAACTCATTAATCAACTAAAGAATACATCAGTTAACTTCAGTGCATGGACAGTTTCAGTGGAGACCAGTGCAGAGATAGGTGAAAGAGCAGGTTAACTATCAGTTGTGACTATACTGTTACATATTTGCAACAACCAGTGATTGGAGGAGCCCATGAGGATTGCGCAGTACAAGCCAGGTGGTTCAAGTTATTTAATGAGCCATCCTACAACATTGATTACGCAATAGAGGCTGGCTATCAGGTGGTAGAGATTGGAGCATGTGTTTTTCTAGATCTAGCTTGATTAGTGTGTATCAATTGGAGGTTGTGCTGAGAGCTTGTGAGGAGCTTTGTGCAATGATTGTTACATGATATCTATGACATATAATATATATATAGTTGGGGTTTTCATCTTTAAGATTTCCCATGAAATACTGTGTTCATATGTGTGAATGTTTATGGTTTTAATGTGCGCATGCAATTGATTTTATTTCCGCATGTAATGATCAATGGTAGAAGAGATTCTGTATTGTGCATGAAGCTAATATAGTGTGTGATCAGGAGAATCTCGGTGAATAATATATCAGTTATTCAAATTTCTACACGTACCATGTTTCAACAACAAAAAAATCCATATGCTGTGAATTATACGCAAGCTAGACAATAGTGGTATGCTATAGGTCAAAATCCATTTTTTGGTTCGCAATCAGGATATGATCAAAATCCCCAAGATTTCAATCCTTATGGGAAAAGTCCTTCCGGAAAAAACCCATGGGGGCATAATTTCTCCCAACCTAGTTGGAATCCATAAATGGGCCTGTATCAAAGACTGATCATGCCTTTCAATCCACAATTTCCTTTTCTTGCAACTTTGGAACTTCTCGATGTGTCATGATTAACCAATGATCCAATTATCCATAATCCATATTGGAGTCCTGTTCCTACAAAAATCCCAAGCGATTTCCCTAAATTTGAAGGCAAGTATGGAGAAGACCCCCAGGCACATGTCATGACATACCATATTTTTTGTTATTATAATTCTTGGGTTGATGATTCCATCCGTTTGCGTCTTTTTCAAAGAATTTTGACTGGTCCTGATGCAAAGTGGTACATCGAGCTCCCTCGTGGAACTTTCTAAGTCTTCAATCCTTTAGCTATGGATTTTTTCACACACTTCTAGTTGCCTGTTCATTATGAAACAGGAACCCACCTCCTCACATCCTTGAAATAGGATACCACTACACACATCTCCGATCATATCCATGAATGGAGATGGTGTCGTCGTTTGATCAAGTTTGAAATTCCCTGATCAACTCTTGACTGAATGGTTCACCAAATCATTCGTCAATGAGATCGCCAAGGATATTGCTATGGGGGCATGTGTCATAGCAAAGAAAGCCATTGCTCGTGCACAGTTTCTTGATCTGGTTTAATCCCAATATGGCACATGATATGATCTCTTGCCTGATGCTCTGCATGCTTCCACCAAGCCTGAAACTTCAAAATATCCGACGACACCACCTGTCGACATCATCATTGGTTTTCTTACCCAGACTTCTCAGAAGTCTTCCTCTACTTCTAAGCAGAAATATTCTTCCTCATCTGATTTTGTCCCGTAGAATCCTTCGAATCATGGTAAAAATGCGGAGGTTCATGCCATTCAGTAGTTGACTGCGGCAGACAAAACTTCCAAAAATAAAAATAAGGGAAAAGGAAAATCCAAATATGATGCCCCAAAACAGTATTCTCCTAAAACTCGCACTGATGATGGAACTAAGCGCAAGCCTAAGTACCCTTTCCTAATCTGTGATGATGAACAATATACCAAGGACTGTCCCCGATGGGCTGAAGTTAGTCGTTTACTCAAAGGTACTCAGGGAACTCTGACTATTCTAAAATAACCTTTTCCATCTAAGCAAACTCAAATGATCGACCAACACCAATCTTCCGCTTCGTCTAGTTCCCAAGTGTTTATGATGAATGGTGCCGTGCCTATTTCTGTGGCTATCGGATCTAAAGATTATTCTAATTTGCGTCAGTCGATAGGGAAATAAATTTCCGATGCTCCTACTCCTACTCCGACCACTTTCGACCCTGTTCATATCAAAAGGCCTAGTACCAATCTTGTCATCCGACCACCTTCTAAAGGTGTACTTTGAAAATCCTTTTATAATATGAATGCTCGACCTGCTCAACATTACAATATTGTTGAGGATTTGGCTGAAGCCCCTTCTGCTATGTCTGCATTAGAGGTTCTTCAAAGCTTTCCCTCACAATGAAAATCGCTACTATCTGCAATCGGAGGAATTGATCTGACTGATTTGAATCTCATTACTTTCGATCTAGAAAACCACGTCTCACGATTTCCCCATCATCTCGCTTTCCTTATTCAAGTTATCATTAACGAAAAGAAAATCCATTGAACGGTCATGGATGAGGCTGCATCCACTTGTATCACGTCCGTGTCTTGTTGGAAAGCCATCATCTCTCCAAATCTTAGTTAATCTCCAAACACTTTGGAGGCCTTCAATGACCGTGATTATTGTCCTTTTGGTATTCTCCCTAAATTTCCTATCACTTTGGAAGGATAAACGGTCAATCTTGAAGTAGAAGTTGTTGATGCAAAACTCAACTACAATCTTCTACTCGGTCGCAGTTAGACCCACACCATGGTTTGTGTGGCGTCCACTATGTTTAGAGTCTTCGTTTCCCACATCAAGGGAAGACTATTACTGTTGACCAATTGTCTTTCTTTACTTCTTCTTCCTTAGAAGGTAATGTGCTATATGTGGAGCATACCACCGCCCCGTATGAAAGTGTGGGGGTAGGAATTTTTAAATATTCTTCCCTAATGGGAATTTTTCCTCTTCCACCACTCAATGTCATTTTGATCAACATGATCTCTACTTCGTCTGATCCTTGGGTCATTCCTTCCCCTGATCAAATGGATTCTTTCGACGATGTTATGTCGTTGAGCCCTGTTGAAATCAATTATTTTGAAATTATCTCTGCTTCGACTCCTGATTCTGGTCATACTACTCCTAGTATGCATTTCGATGCATATTCTCAATCTCCTTGGCTTGGCTCTTCGGGTTCTTCTGATCCCTTGAATGAGATGTTTCCTTCCAACGAAAGTATCATGGAAACCATGTCTCTCAAAGGAACACCCTGGGACGATACCCATCATCGTTCTTCGTTTCTACTAAGTTCTAGAGAAATTCCTTTGTGTCTTGAGAATTTTGCTTCACATGCTTCCACTTGTCCACTTCAGACACCCGTATTCACGCATGAAGTCTTTTTTTAAGGAAACATGGGAAATATCACTGCTACGATGCCTATCGACATTTCTGTCAAACCAGGAATCGTCGAGAACATCCACATCAGGGTAACTTTCTCTCCAGAAGAGATCAAGCTTTACACTAGTCTTTTTCAAGAGTTTCGTGATGTTTTTGCATGGTTGTATGAAGAAATTCTTGACATTGATCTGAGTATAGTGGTACACGAGATACCGACGTATCCTCATGTGAATCCTATTCGTCAGTGCCTCTGTCCTGTGCATCCTAGAAAGACAGTCGTTATAAAGGGAGAAGTTGAAAAGGTTCTTTAGGCTAGATTCATATATTTGATCCCTTTGACATATTGGGTTTCCAATATCGTCCCTGTCAATAAAAAGTAGGGCACTATTCGCATCTGTGTTGATTATCGCAACATCAATTGTGCCTACCCTAAAGATAACATCCCACTCCTTTCATTGACCAAATTATTGATGAATGTGCTGGGAGTGAGATCTTTTCTTTTATGGATGGTTGTTTTGGGTATAACTATATTAACATCTTGCCAGACGATCAACATAGGACTGCCTTCATCTGTCCATGGGGAAATTTTTCTTATAAGAAGCTCCCTTTCGGCTTGAAAAATGCCAGTGCCACTTTTTAGCGAGCGATGTCATATGCCTTCCATGATATCAAACACATCGTTCGAACTTATCTGGATCATTTACCCGCTCATTCAGCTAAGCGCCATGACCATCCTGCTCACCTTCGAGAAATTTTTCTATGTTGTAGACATTATAATATCTGCCTTAATCTACATAAATGTGTCTTTTGCATTGAATCTGGTAGACTTCTATGGTTCGTCGTCTCCAAGGAAGACATCCGTCTTGATCCTCTAAAAGGCGAGGCTATTGTTAACCTACCCCCTCTTTCATCTTTACCTTAGCTGCAGAGCTTACAAGGGAAAGCCAATTTCCTCTGTCATTTTGTACCCAATTATGCTGAGCTCGCTAAGGGCTTTACACGATTTCTTAAGAAAGGGATCCCATTTCTATGGGATGAGGTCACTCAAAAATCCTTTTGATTCTTTAAAGACTGTTCTTATCAACACTCCTTTACTGCATCCTCTGAATTACCATAGTGATTATTTCCTTTACTTAGCAGCTTATTCCAACACTATTGGTATGGTACTGGTCCAAGATGACGATGATGTCACTGGACACATCATTTACTACCTCAACCTCAATCTCATGGATACTGAGACTCGATATGCTCATGTCGATAAGTTGGCTTTAGCTGTGGTTCACGTTATTCAACATTACTTCGCACGACTACCGCGATCTCTGATTACAATCCCATGACCTATATTTTGACCTATCAATTACTGGGGGGAAAACATTCTAAATGTATTGTAATTCTATATGAATTTGATTTGGAATTTACTGCTGCCAAATCCAAAAAATCATTCGTCTTCGCCGAGTTGATATGCTCCCTTCCCTCTGCTTCTGTGCCTTCCAATTTTTATGAGCAAATTTCAGATGATACTCTCTTCCTTAGCAGCACTAGCGATCCTTGGTACAATGATATCATCGTGTATCCCCAAACTCAAACCTTGCGATTTGAGTTGAATAAAACTGATCATCGACGCATTTGACATAACTCTCAACCCTATCGCATCATCGAAGATACTTTATACTACGTCCGCATTGACTTGATTCTTCATCGATGTTTAAATTTAGAAGAGGCAGAGAGAGCACTCAATGATTGCCACTTTGGGGCATGTGGCAGCCATATGTCTGGATATGCGACTTCTTAGAAGATCCCTCACGCTCGTTATTTATGGCCTTCCATTTTCAAGGATTGTATTCTTGCTGTCCGTAAATTTCACGCTTGCCAAATTATCAGCTGAAAATGCGCACCCCACCCGCACCCTTGCACCCAGTTAGTACCGTTGGCCCTTTCGCTAAATGGGGCATTGATTTAATGAAATCTAACCCTTGCTCGACTGGGGGGCATTCCTATATTATCATTGCCGTCGATTACTTTACCAAATGGGGCGAGGCGATGCCCACATATGCCACTGACGGTAAAACTTCCACAAAATTTCTATTCAATCATGTTATTGCTTGGTTTGGAGTTCCTCAAGCCATCATCACCTACCATGGCTCCCATTTCCGCCATTACATGATGGTTGAGCTAACCTTACAATTGGGTCTGCGACACGACAAATCAACTCCTTATTACCCTCAGGCCAATGGCCAAGTTGAAGCGATCAATAAAGTGTTAGTTACCATGCTTCAATGCACCATTGGGATGCATAAGTCAAACTAGCATCTCATCCTTTTTTCAGCTCTTTTGTCTTACCGAACCTCTACCAAAAATGCTACTGGATTTGCTCCTTTTCAATTAGTATATGGCCTGGAAGCAACACTACCGATTGAATGTGAAATTCCTTCACTCAAGTTAGTTGTCGAATTACTCCCGAATACCTCACCAAAAGAGAAGCATCTCCTATATTTGTAAAGGATTGACGAAACTCGTCGCTATGCCGCTTTAGTCACTGAAGCTTAGAAGATACAAGTCAAAGCCCATTTCTATCAGATTGTTTCTCCATGTGCCTTCTCTGAAGGAGACTTGGTCCTTTTATATGACCAAGCTCACGATAAGATGGGGGTAGGAAAATTTGAACCTATGTGGCATGGGCCATACATTGTCAAACGTGTTTTGGAAAAAGGGGCCTATAAGCTAATTGATTATGAAGGTAACCCTTTGGATAATCCCCAGAATGAGCTTTATCTCAAAAAGTATTATGCGTAATCTCTTTCGTGTAATTAATTTTGCACATTAGTGTGCTTTTCATTTTTGTACAGTTTTGGTTTGGTGTGCTTTTGCGAGCAGTTTTCCTGCTTATTTTTTTTTACTTGGTTTGCAGATGTCTCTAACTCCTTATGTCGGTTTTGCTGATGGTGCTTGTCATAGCACCTGAAATCCCACTGATCAATGCATCTAGGTTCCGAGCCATTTCTTCTTCATTATCTACTCCTTCCTCATAAGGAGCCACCTCAAACTCCCTCATCTCTCTTCTCGCAATGGGGGACATCCCAACAGGTATTTCTGGTCCTACATCTATAGTATACAAGTTTAAAACATTAGAACACATATACCAAAAAAAAACATAATATGCAAAACTTAACAAATTTTTTTTTTACCTCCATCATCCCAATGGTCCCCTTCTAGAAGAGGAAGATTTGGGTCACCTCTGAAATCAGTCCCAGAATACGGCCAATCCTCCACCATGATGAGTTTCAGCCTCAAAAAACATGAAGAACTCTAGTTTATATGACATGTGTTGACCAACCCCAGAGTGAGGCATCAACTCACTCCACCAGATCATCCATGGGTCCCGTGGTGTTGGTATGGCCACTTTCGCCTACTAAAATTGGAACAATGGTATTCGTTCCAAAAATAATGATGCCATAATTGAACCATACCCAGATTTTTCAATCGACCATTTTTACATTTGGTGAGTTGTTTCTTCATATTGGCCAAAAATACCTCCGACCAGTTAAAGATCGTGGGTGCCATGCAGTCTATGGCATTCTGAAGTTGAGACTTGGTAGCCTCATGAGGAGCTTGTGCCCTCGCGGCACGTGTTATAGTATACAAGATTACCTTTAAAGGCAGGTTGTTTATGGTTCTTATGTCGACTTTCCCGCTTGATGACTTATTTGCTTCTGGATACTGTCTCCCTATTAGCATATCCATGCTCTCACCCATAATGTGGCTTCCAGCTAGACGAGCTCGTTCCCATCTCCGTGACAAACCAGTGATGAAATAGACATTAGAGACCTCGATTTCCAACTCTTGGTCACCAATTACAAATATTTCTCGTCCTGTGTTCCAAATTCTTACCAGGTATTGTAGCAACTCAGGCTGAGATCTTAGTCCTAGAGTCAAGAAGAATTTGAGGAGCCTGCAGTTCCTCAAAGTAGCAAGACAGTTTGGATTTTCCATGGCTTCCTTGTGCACTTCCTCATGCTCTCTCTCCCTCCATTCAATGGCCATTTTTCTTAGTGATTTTCTTCCTGTCATACAAAAAATACATCACATTGTTAAAATATGAACCTAAAATTTCATTTTGAATGCCGTTTTATTGGGATTTATTATTATTATTATTATTATTATTATTTATATATATATATATATATATTTTATATTTTATATTTATATATATATTTTATATTTTTTAATTATTTATTTATTTTTTAATTTTAATTTTTGTTTTATTTTTTATTTTTTTATTTAATTTTAATTTTAATTATTTATTATTTATTATTTTTTTCGGTTCAGTCTCTGCATCCAATGTGCCTATTTTAAAAATAGGTGCGCTGATCGGCGCATGGCCTCTGTGAAAAAAAGAGGATCGACACGATCCCAAAGGAAAAACCTGCACCGATCCGCCGCGAAAATGCTTTCGAAAATCTTTCCCAAAAATTTAAAATACCTTATGAAAAATGCTAAAACATGTATGAAATTAAGGATATTAAGCATGGCTCTTACTTGGCACAGACGGATCATCAAATGACTTCCTGTATCAACCACGATCAACTCCTGAAGAATCGAGGTAAAAAGGGTAAAAAACTTCTCCAATGACTTGTGAAAGTGAAAAGTGATTTTTTTTTACTTTTTTGATTTTTATACTCGTTCAAGTCATTTTTAGGTTTTTTATTTCAATATTTTAAAATATTTCACCTTGAAAACATATAATGTGTTCACTCTTGTGCAGCAACAGGGTAAATTTTTTACCAATGATGTGAGACTGAGTTCTAGTTTATTACTTTTTCAGACTCGGTAAAACAAATGAAAAAGTCACCTCTTTGGAGTCATCTTTAAGCTCTTTTCTGACTTGAAATATGAAAATATTGTCGAGTACTTGTCATTTTGAACTCATTAAGGTAAAAAAAACTTTGTTTACTCAGTATACGTTCACCCCTTTTTTAGGATGGGATAAAATATTTATGAAAAAGGAATACCTTAGTCAATCACCACTAAGAGGCTCTCTCGAACTTTGTTTTCTACCTTTTCGGATTCGAGGGACTATTTACGAAAATGGCCCTATGGAATTTTATTTTCACCTCTTTTCAAACTCTCTAAACATGAAAAGGCGTCAATTTTCACCTTTGTCAGACTCGTGAAAATTTAACAACATTGGACTCATCACCATGACGATATCGAGTTCCTCCTTCCTAGGGCTCGTAAAATGTACTAGGATGGATTTGTCCGAAGGACACACTTATATGACAAGCATATGCTATTTCATTTAATCTTGTATTAAAAAATAATTGGGGTACTTGCCAAAAATGGTGGGGGGAAAATGGAAGTATTTATCAGTTGCGTCGGCAGTATATTGCTCTTGAACATGACACATCCTCTATTTCGTGTTGGGTTGGGTACATCCTACATTCATCACTTTGCCTCCATGGGTATGGGAAATCTATTTGCCTCTCATTCAATTACCAATTTTTTCAACATGACCTCTGATTACATTTGAGTCAAATACTGCCAAGCTCCAGAGTCGTGTCACCGATATGTTCAAGAGAAGTTCCTTTTGTAGTTTATTCATTATCTGATTCTCCATTCAGTCTTGATTCAAAACCATCTCGTTTCCTCTGTCTCGTGTTGATGATGTGGGATACATCATGGCCCTCCTTCGAAGGATCACTTCCTGTCGACTTCAACTCATTATTTGGGAAGTTGATCTAGAGACTCATTTTCAGTACCTTAGAGCCTGCATGCCCTAATGGCAGGTTGTTCGCATTTGACGACAGGTTCACATCATTGGCCTTCGATCAGATGATTTCACGAGTGTTCGACTTCGGTTCATTTTTCACATCTCGTGGATTGTACTTCTAGTACCTTGAGGGCCATTGTCATTATTGGTGTTCTCTTTCGCGCCCGTTAATGGTTTACATCATTGACTAGTAATCATGCGATTTTCCCTCATGTTCGCCTTCGGCTTATTTATTCACATGCCTGAAATTGTACTTGATTGGGTCATGACGAAGCGCAAGACATTGGATTTTGTCTTATAAAGTCCAAGTTGCAGGGCGATATGTGTTATTCATGATTGTACGCATGACTCTTTTAGCTAGATGGCTGCGACCATACCTGTGTCCATATTTGTGATCCTCCTTATTGTTGGATGGATGTGTCCATACCATGGATCCTATTACATGATCTCTTTTACAGATGGTTGCATCCATACCTCATATTCATGTGTTTATATCATAGATTTCAGTTATGTATATATCTTCTTGATTCACAGGTTTTTCGACGACAACGTCTTGGTTCTGGCACGTATTCGTAAAGCATTTCACCCCTCACTCTCGTTCTGCCTTCATGCTTTAGAGGGAATCTGTTGCACATCATTTTTTCACTGTCCATGTACTCCCTTTTCCCAGATTATGGAGAACCCTTACAGTGGTCCATGTGTAATTTTCCCATCATGGAAATCATACCTTTGACACCCATTCAGTGTGAAGACCAATCTCTCTTTTGATCATTTTTGGAGCAGCGCAACCCTTCTGTGTCTCACAAACGCCGATGGTCCATCCTTGACCTATGACCAACGCTGATCAGTGCTAGTATGAAGCTAATACCTACGTCGATCTACTTCTGGAAGGTTTTTTAAAATGGAAAAGAAGCTTCATGATCTAGATGCTTCGAGGGAGGAGAGCTGGTTGTTTGTTGATCAGGATATGGTCGAGCTTCTCCCTTTGGGCCTCTTTTTCCTGCAAAAGAGGAAACAACCCAGGATATAAGTCATTTTTCCACCTTAAGTGGATCCATGTCCCCTCCTCCATCACTATAAAATGGACATCCTCCCATGTCTCTGCTAGTTAGAACATATATAGAAGAGAAGGACAACAAAGAGAGGTTTGAAGATAGCCATAGGCATAGAAGGAGAGAGTTTAGACCTTTGGCCTTCTCACATTGAGTTGAAAAGAGTGCTTGGGAGACGTGCCTTGATTTGGACCCATTGAAGGAGAGCTTCGATATGAAGGAGGAGGTTGTAACTCCTCGTTTATTAATAATATGATACAACTGATATTTATTTCCCATTATTTTCCATATTCATGATAAGAATTATAGCTACTTGATAAGCTAGATAGGTCTTTTATGTTATATGCATGTTGTTCTTTCACGTTTCTTGTTGTATTTGATCACTTGTGCAGGTAATTGAACGTTGGTAGCAGCTAAGATCAAGATTGGAAGAAGCAAAGGATTAAAAGGACTTGGACGAGGAGAAACATCGCAACATCAGATAGAGGTAGGCCATGTCCTTCGATCTATGCTTCATTTATAATATAGGAAAGTTGGTATTATCTTGTTCCCTTTGTTACTAGACCCACCTTAGGGCTAGAGGGATCATCTCTGTCCGCAAAGAGGATTTACCTACATAACAAAAATTGCATTGCATACAACCTTTACCAACATAATGAATACCATACAAAGGCACTATGTACTTTAAATTTGAAAAAATCCATAATAGTTTTATAAGAATTTAATATTTACATGTTACAAAACAATGACAAAACCAAAAGAAATAAACTAGCATTTGCACTAATAGGGTGGAAAGAAATGCCGATAGAAATGTAGATGAATGTAGTGTGTTTTTCATTTTTGGACTCGGTTAAGTGTGGTTTTTACTTTTTTGACTTGGTTATGTGTGTTTTTCACTTTCTAACAAGGTTATAGTTTATATCACGTGCGTGACTTTTTATCCACTCATTAACTCTCAATTTTCCCTTTCTGATTAAGATAAATATATAAGTAAATATTACTAGTTAATATGGGGTGGCGCGATAACATTAATATACAATTATTTCATTAACATGTATCATCACAGGGATGACATAGATCATTAAAATATATTAAATAAATTTGAAGACAAAAAAAATCCCAATGATAATTTTGCAATTACTTATAAGAGCCATAAAAATATTAGAAAAAAATTGTAAAACCAAGAAACTATGATCATTTTGAAACTTTAAGATTCAAAAATTACTTAATACAATTTGAATTAAGTTTGATGGAAGAGTAAACTTTCTGAATTCATATTGCATAGAAACATTTTTGGGAATACAAGTTCATTTTTTCAGACCGTCACTTTTGGCATGCGATATTTGCACACCAAGTATCCAAGCACACTCTCTCTTATCATTGTCCAACAAACTACAACCCAACTCTTCCTTCTATGGAAATTTTACTATTTTATAATGACCTATAGTAGGGTTTAGCAGTGGTTATTAGGATTCTATAACATATATTGGATATTTATTACAACCTCTGTGAGCTACATCACATAGGTTCAAGTAGTATCAAGAGAAAAATGGAAACCATTGCCTTCTAAGGGGAATTAACTAATCTGGACTCAAGCTCACATGAGCATAAAATCCTACGCTATCGTGGCTAACATGTTTTGGCACATGCAAATCAATAACATCTAGATATATTTTGTCACTCACCCATAACGGTGGTTGACTTTTAGTCCCTTGTAGACCATAAATGCTAGTCACCAATCAGATAGACTGTAAATATTTTTTGTGCTTCCTGCCACTTATAATGAATGTAAAACATCTCTTTCCACTTGAGAAGCAACTTTTACTACAAAATTGGTTCAAACTACTGAATTAGTACAAATTCTTCACCACAAGACAAATCATTAAAGAATATAAGCTTCTAATTTGAAAACACCTGTTTGCCAAGGATCCATTGAATAATCATAAAACATGTTTGAAAAAACAAAAAATTGAAAAATCATGGACCTCAAAGTACAGAAAAAACTTAACATTTATATAAATGCAAAAAATACGATGGCATATATAGGGGAAAATGAAAAGTAATTTAGATAATTGAAAAAAAGGCAGTATTCAGGTCAGAGATTTCAGCCATAGAAGACTTGAAAAGACCTCAAATTTCTAGGCAATTTTTTTTGGACTTGTCTCCTTCATAATCATATCTTTGAGTTGGGAGAACTCCTATGGCGTATCTAGTTTTTCATGTCTTCTAGTTGCTTATAAGATTGACACTTGTTATATGAGCATGTCAAAAGAATAAAAAAAATTCAAGCATAAAAAAAACAACTCGAAGACTGTTGCAACTAAAATAAAGGCTTTCATTTAGCTCGCTCTTTTAAATATATTTATGACCAGGTTCCAGAGGTGAGGGAATAAATGCCTCCTCCAAGTTTGTGAATTCAAGGTGCGTGAAAAGGTGAAGTACAAAAAAAACATAACATTTATAGAAATGCAAAAAATACGATGGCATATATAGGGGAAAATGAAAATTAATTCAGATAATTGAAAAAAAGGCAGTATTCAGGTCAAAGATTTCATTCATTGAAGACTTGAAAAGATCTCAAATTTCTAGGCAATTTTTTTTGGACTTGTCTCCTTCATAATCATATCTTTCAGTTGGGAGAACTTCTATGGCATATCTAGTTTTTCGTGTCTTCTAGTTTCTTATACGATTGACACTTGTTATATGAGCATGTCAAAAGAATAAACAAAATTCAAACATAACAAAAACAACTCGAAGACAGTTGCGACTAAAAGAAATGCTTTCATTTAGCTCACTCTTTTAAATATCTTTGTGACTAGGTTCCAGAGGTGAGGGACTAAATGCCTCCTCCAATGCCTTGCTGGAAAAATTAACTTTGTTGAAGGTATCTAATTTGAAAATGTAAACATTACATAGATAAGATGTCACTATAGTTGTAGTGCCCATAATGAAATAGATGATGGGAAAAAAATCCTATTAGCAAGTGAGTTGTAGACTCTGGGCAATAATTGTAATAGTTTGATGTGGTAGAGTGTAATGTGTCATACACTATATTAAATATTCAACCTAAATTAAAAAACGCTTCACATAATATTGATATAAGCTCTACCCATAATATTGATATCTTGATTCTAATTTCTTGCCTTTTATTACCTAACTAACCCCAGAAAATTAGTTTTTCGAAAAACATTATGAAATGTGGAACTTATGGTTTAGAAAAATGTGGACTAGTTATTCAATATTTTTAGAAAAATTCAACCCATAATTTATGGTTAAAATGGCCATTGCCAAACATATATCTAAAGCCCATTAGATTCCAACCCTGACTATTCGTTTCATTGGGATTAGAAACTGAATGCTACAATGTTTTCTGGATGGCACTCGTGAATAAAACCCTTCTAAGTTATATGTGAGCATTGTATTAGTACAGAGGTTCAAAAATGCATGATGGATCTAATTTTGATTTTTTGAAATCACTACATTTTTTGAGGGCTTTTGCAAGTTGTTTCTATACAATTAGTTTGCAGAAGGCCCACCCCTGTGTAGAGAACTCAATGCGCCACAATTGTCTAGTTTGTTTTGAGGTTGTGTCATTATACCTTTGATTATGAAGTGTCATCATTCTATAGATACATATTGGAATTTGGAATTTTAATTTTAATTTAGAATTGCATTTAAATTTTATAATAGGCTAGGCACCTTCTTATTTTCCTTGTTTTTACTGATTGTAATCTAAAGTCTCATTAACCTTTCTTTTCTTTGGTCACGAGTGGAAATTAATATAATTTCATTTTGTTTATTTGCCAAAACTTTTTGTTGGGTGTTGTAAATCCCATGGATTTTCTTTCTATGTTCGTAGTATAATATTGAATACTGTGGACTCCCATTGACCTTTCCATGTTCATGAGTTGATATTAATATAGTTTTATTTAATTTTTTTCTAACAAATTTATCTAGGTCTTATTTTCTGTTTGCAGTATCTTTTTATTAAGGAAATAACTGTTTTATGTTGTGGTCATACAATGAATGGGATTGTTTATTAATGCACTCTCAGTAAGTGCATGTTGCATTATATATTTTTCTTCCCAATTTTGTTTTGTATTAGTACTTCCACATTACCATATAGTGCTTGCAAACATATTTATGATTCTTCTGAGATTTGATGACTTGCAGGTATTCATGTCCAATGTGCTCCAAGTCAGTCTGTGATATGTCCATAATATGGGAACAACTAGATCAAGGGGTATGATAGAATTTACTTTGCTTTATGTTGCCTTAAAAGTCTGATATCTTTCAACTGGTTTTTAACAAATTCCTTCTCTTTCAGATTGCAGCAACACCTATGCCTTATGACTATCAAAATTTATTCTTCATTGATTGCATTTATAAATATTTGAAAAAAATAGTTGTTGTGTACACACTATCTAATCTTCTTACACAAAGCTGGTTTTTTTGCTTCAGCTCACTTGTACGTTTTTAGATGTTAATGTGTTTCTGGACTGAATGGAGGTCTGGATCCCATGCAATGATTGCAACATGTTATCTGAGGTCCATTTTCATATTGTTGCACAAAAGTGTTTGAACTGCAAATCTTACAATACTTGACAAATAAGGGGACCTGGTAAATAGTGGTACAATCCTAAGAACCATGGGGTATTTTTATTTATAATGTCATGTTCCAATCCTCAGTCACGGCTTTCATATGCCTAGTAATCTAGTAGTGATTAGAAAAAGATTCAATTGTGGATTCCCTCCATTGACAGAGTTATTAATTGGTTAGTATATTGATAGGTCTTGGTTCTGTGTTGAAATCTATGCACATTAGAGCTAAGGATGATTTTTTTGTGGAATTGTAAGCTGTAATTCACCTTAAAATGGGGTGAATTCTTAATATTATTTTGAGCTGCAAAATGGCTCATTTATGTGATTTCACATTTAAGACCAAAGTAAACTGGTCTATTTAGATGTATGTTTTTATATGGAGAATGTTTAACTACATCTATTAATCATTTATTGAAAAGATCCATATTGAAATATTCATCACAAGGCACATAAGTCTTTTGGCAATCTAGAGCTTTATTCCATTATTCACCAAATCTACAAACATGGTATGGTTCTCTTTATTTCTCTCTCTATTTATCTCCCTCACACACATAAAATTATCAAGAACCAGCTTCTGTATTTTATTGCGATCAACCCTGTTCAATGCAGTCAAAAAATTTTGTATACCTGTTGTTGATCAGTGGTTATCATTGATGTCAACCCAAGCAGCACCAGGGGCTACCCTGAACTTGCATGGGAATTTTGACCTACCAAATTACTATATTCCGAGAAAAGGACATTTTTTTTTAATGTTTTCTACTCGTCGAGATGTTTCCGTTGATATATGGCACACCACGTAATTATTCACGGTTTGAGAGATATTCATGTTTGATGTTAGTAACCCTAGTTAGCGGGCTAAAACCCCATGGGGTTGTGGCATCACACTAATCATTGGTTGTGGTAATTGAATAGTCAATAATTAATAATTTTTAAGGTCCTACCTCCCACGTTAACTTGTTGAAGACCCTCTCAAATTAAGCATTTATATAAATTGTGATCCTCATATCCTCCTCATGTAGGGATTTCGCTACTTGACAGGTCATCATGGAATTTTCGCTATAAAGTTTTTTTTGACGAAGGTTCAAAAACTGAAATTTTTATTAGGCGAAGCTGAAATCTTGAGGAAGCTCGTGTAAAAATTTTAGATCATGGTTCGCAATATTTTCAGATATATGATCTGTGGAAGTTAGGGTTTTTGCAGGCTCCTGAAATTCATCTCAAAGAGGTGACCTTGATAAAATTGTCATAAATCTTTCTCTGAGTATCATATTGGAATTCTGTAAGAATTGGAAGATAGTGCATGAACTGTAGTTTTCTGTGTATCAATTTCAGAGCTGAATGAGGAAACAATGACACGTGGCACGCCGTACAAGTTCGCTCTACTGAACTAGTCCATAATGAGGTCATTGTGAGAGATTGGGCATAAATTGTCTTGAAGAATCAAAATTGGGTCAGATTTGTGGCATTGGAAATAAGACTCAGAGGACTACTAAAGGACCGAAAATCACATATTGGGGATCTCAAATAATAGAGATACACTATATTCAATATCGATCTCCTAGAAGGAAAGAAAAATCTAGATCATGTGCTATCAAGGGCTGCAAAGGACCAGAATTTCTAGGGCAGCAAAGCAAAGCAAGGTGCAGCAGAGTTAAGCTCCAGGTAAGTATATTCTATATATGCATGTTCATATCTTAATTGCATTAGTTTCTTTGTATTCTATTTTTTTTTTTTTAGCACGGACATATGCTCTGCAGGATGAGGTAAGTTTTTCTATTATCATGTCATTGGTATTTCCTTGAAGAATTTTTGCAGATATTATATATTCATCAAGATAAGACTCAATGCATGACCTAATTTTCTGAAGAGTTAGAACGGGTAGCATGACAAGGGAAACAATCAAGGTGCAGAACATAAGCAAGAAGTTCACCACATGAAGTCTTCACGTGGGTGACACTACATACAGTCATTGTAAAGTATCATTGTACTGAGTCATTGTAAAAGCATCATTGTAAAATTTGTACAAGTGTCTATATGCCAATAATTGAAGAGGTAGTGTCGGGAGGTCTAGGATCATCATTAGGTATTTGTGTCATAGTTAGGGTTATGGTCTAGTGTGTATTCTTCTTCTACATCATTCTAAAGTGGACCATTTTCCTTGGTATGGGAGTCCATTCTTTTATAGGGTGGTACGGTGGTGCTAGGCTGGTGCATGAAGTCACCAACAGGTTCAAGCCTGTGAAAAATTCAGGGTGGTAGGGTGGTGCTAGGGTGAGTTGTAGCTCATTGGGTGTTGGGGCATCCGTTCAGTTGACTACTGAAGAATCTTGGGCATTGGAGCGTCCATCCAGTGGGAGTTGGAGAAGAATGATTTTCTAGATTCTAGGAAGTTGGAGCTTTATTTTCAATTGGAGTTAAATATTAAAGAATTTTAGAAAAGAATTCAAGTGGTTTTTGTCATGGAGGGGGTTTCCACCTTAAAAAATGTGTGGATTTATGTTCCTTTTGTTTACTGCTATCATTATACAAACACTGATAATAATTGAAGATTAACTAATGCTCTAAAAGATTAATAATAATACTAATTGAAAGGAATACTAATTCACCCCCCCTCTCAGTATTTCCAACAATTGGTATCAGAGCTTGGTTCCTTCAATAGCAGTTTAACAGTTGGAAGGAGGTCATGGAGCATACCAATAATGGTGTACCTATGTTCAATGAAAATAATTATGCACTCTGGAAAGGAAAAATGGAGGTCTATCTCTTGGCGCAAGGTTACAAAGTATGGGACACTATTCAAAATGGCTTTACACCAACCACAGATGAACAAGGTAAGAAGAATTTGGTAAATGATGCAAAATCAAAGAATATTATTATCAGTGGGTTTATTGAATCTGCTATCATAAGGTGTTGGGTTGTAAAACTGCCAAAAATGTATGGGACAAGCTTGAGAATATATATGCAGGTGACTCAAATGTCAAAGAAGCAAAGCTTCAAATCTATAAAGCAAAATTTGATCAACTCAGAATGAAAGAAGATGGCAACATTGCTGCATACTTCCAACACGTTGATGAAATAACCAAAACTATGGAAGGATTGGGAGAGCCTGTTGACGAGCAGACTATTATACGAAAGATTCTTAGAACGTTACCAGGGAGATTCACCCCAAAGGTATCGGTCTTAGAATACGGTGGAAATCTGGACAAACTCAACAAAGAGGAATTACATAGAGTTCTCATAGCATATGAAATGAGACTTGATGAAGAAGAGGGTACTTCGCATCTAGAAACTACGTTCATTGAATCTAAGAAAACCAATAAGGACAAACACCTTCAAAGGAAAAGACCTGCACCTGCAAGTGTGAAGAAAAGGAAGATGATGAAGAAGGTCTTTCAGATGGAGAATATGCTTATTTTATGAGAAAAATAAAAATTAGTAAGGGAAAATTCAAAGGTAAAATTCCATTGATATGTTTTGGCTGTGGTGAGGTTGGGCATTTTGCAGCAAAATGTCCGAACAGAAATGATGACAAATCAAAAGGAAATAAAGGCTTTAAGAAATTCAATAAGCAAGGAAAAAAGAAAGGATTCAAAAGGAACTTTCTCTCTAAAGAAGATATCTCATCATCCGATGAAGACAGTGACAATGAAGAATAAGCCAATGAGAGAGTACTGTTTATGGCCAAGCACAATAAACAAGAGCTATCAAACAACAAAGAAGAAGGGTTGACCATAGAATAGTTTTCTAAGGAGGCAATCAGGCTTATAAAAGAGTTCAAGGTTGAGAAGATTCGTTCCAATACTCTCTAAGAACAAGTTCAAGGTCTCAAAATTGAATTTAAAGAACACAAATGTATTGAAGAGTCACTTCAAAAGTAGTTGGAAGAAAGAAACCAAGAAAGGGAAGCATTAGAAGCCAAAGTATTCTCAATGCATAAGGAATTGAAGAAGGGAAAAAATGTCCAAAAATATGCCAACAGATCAAGGCCATTGGAAGAACTCATCAACAATCAACGATCTTACAACGACATAACTGGCCTTGGTTATAAATAAGAATAAGCAGGACCTTATAAAACAAAATACAATGAACCTATGAGATCTGACATGCATGTAGACTTCATTGGACAAGATTCGCAAGAACAACCTTGGAAGACAATTCCTCGACGAATATTTCCATCTAGGTAGCAACATATTTTTCATGGCTATTGTTATTCATGTGGAAAATTTGGTCATAAATATGTAGAATGTCACACGTACCCTAGGTACCAATACAGTTCCAAGAGATTTGTCAAATATGAACATCCTAGGGCTCAACGAAACATCAATAGATTTGAACATTTAAGAAATAATATGGAATGTTACAAATGTTAAAACTTTGGACACATAGCCAGAGACTGCAAACTTGAAAATCTTCCAGAAGAACCTTCGAAGCCATAGAACAAACGAACATGGAAGAAGAAGAAGACTGATAATTGTGCTCTCGCTCTCAAGGCTCAAAACAACAAATATGTGTGGTCACTACAAGCAAAAGACCCTCTAGAGGATGTTTTTGAGGAACCCCTTATAAAAATACCCCATACATCCATTTGTAGTGGAGGTTACTAGAGGAGGTTGGCGAATGGAGGTTTTTTTGGATGTTTTTCTTCCAGTGCATTCATAATCCCAAACCGCACTGCTGCGCACAAAACATTGGCACACCGGGACACCATGCGCTCGGTACAACCCCGCCCGGTGCGTCTTATTACTGTAGCGCACCTATGATTTACAAATATTCTGCACCAGTGCATCTTAAAACCCTGCACCAAAACTGATATAGCCTGGGGCGGTCTTAAGAAACCGCACCAGTGTGCTCATAAAACCCGAGCACTGGAACAGGGTTAAATAAAAAAAAATTACGGCCAAAAATCCACATTTTTCACTTTTCAGTGCTCCAGAGCTCTGAAGCACCGGTGAAACTTTACCTTGTGTGAGGCACCTTGCCATCGGTGCTCCCATTGCACGCACTGTTGTTGTCCATTGCCCACCATCTCCATTTTGAATTTTGCAAAACGGTGGGAAAATTTAGTTTTCAAAATTCTACAGCCAATATGCCTCCTCGATGGCCAAATGTACAGGTATTTTCCTTGTTTTTCAATAATTAAACCTTTTAGCATATTAGTTTTGTAAATTAGCTTAAAATTCACCTTATTTAAAAAAAAAATTCTCGCGTGGTGTGCTCGAGCCGTTCCGCTTGCACCAGTTCACGGTGCTACCTATAAATTTATAGGCCTCACCGCGACTGGTGGTAATGGTATCCGCACCGATACCAGGGCGGTACCAAAATGACATACCGTGCTTTTTTAAAATTAAAAAAAGTACGGTGCGGTTGGTTACCCTGCCGCACTGTTGACCATGTCAAATTGCGGGAATGCGATGTGTTGACGGAAATATCTACCCTGGGGTGGGTACTTTTGTCAGCGCACTGCATTCCGGAAATTCGACATGGTCAACGGTGTGGCCAGGTAAATGATCGCACTGTTGACTATGTAGTGACGTCAGGAGGGTGATGTGTTTCCTAAACTATACGCCAAGGGGTGTATAGTTTGGTCAGCACACCGCCCTCTTGACATCACTACATAGTCAACAGTGCGGTCGTTTACCCAGCCGCACCGTTGACCTTTAAGAATGTGAGTAGGGTGGTGTGCTGAAAATTTACAGGCGCACCACCTCCGGTGCAATGAAAATTTTCTGGTGCATGGCCTCTGGTGCACGACAAAAAAAGATTCACTGTTACTGGTGCATGCTTGTTTTTTGTGGCGCACCGACTATTTTTTTTTTCTTTAAAAAAAATTATATATGTATATTCCTAAATACATGTCTCACCCAATAAAAAAAATTATATTTAATATGTCAATCATTCAACAACGTGAAAGGAGAGAAGAGAGGGAACAACAACTACAAGCGGACCATTATAACATGGTTTTCCTGTAGGAGGCACGAGAGAGGGAGAGAGATGCATACCCTCATCCTGTTACAACAGCTACCCAGGGGCTCCTAAGGAAGGTAGGCCTCCTCAAGTTCTATGAGGAGGTTACATCCCTAAAGGGTCATGGTGTGTTTTTGCAACATCTTATCCATAGGTGGAATGTCCACTTATAGGCTTTCTGGGTTGGTCCTAACTAGTGGTACGCGCCCAATGAGGAGGACATCTATTTCATTACTGGCCTATTAAGGAGAGGGGTGGATTTTCCCTCGTTCCCAGAGGTCCCATTTGGCTATTTAGTAGGGAGTATGTTGGTGTATTCCCAGAGATACATTAGCGCGGATATACTCTCTCCTTCAAATTTTTAGGTCTCTGCAGGTCAATTACGTATTGCTTCATTTGGTAGTGTAATATTCCAAAATGGAAAGAACAACAATATTAAACAATATTGCTTCAGAAATAACGCAGTTCAGCAGAGTAAGTGAAGGAGGCCAATATTGAGGCTCAAAAATTACATATACATCAGCAAATCAGATTTACAATAAGGCCCATACAATGTATAATAGGAAATAGAAGATTTATACAAAATAAATCCCTCATAAAGAGGTGCTGCAATCACATATATTCACTGCAAAGGCTTGACAATGTTATTTTATTGAGCATAAAACAACTGAAGATTAAAATTTAGATATATTGCTAAATAATGCATGAACAGTCAGATCTATGACATATCCACACACTATAGAGTCTCTACTTTACATACCCCTTAGGGTTTTCAGCAAAACATGAAGCACATGGAGTAGATCTGAGATCTTATGCAGCAGATCTGCAGAATGATTCAGAATTTTTGAAGCAAATATAGGAGTATTCAGATCAGATCTAAATATGACATGGAATAGATAAGAAATCCATGGATCACCATAGTGAAGGGCAGATTCCCAACACTAGAGATCACTCCTCCAAAGTTATGCCAAAAGACCCTGCAACTTAACACTTGCAGACAACGCAGTTCTGGAAGATGGACTGCACTGTAGACTTGAAGAACAACTTAGCCTGATGCCAAGGTATGGATCTGAAGCTCCAATGATCCAATACACTCTTTTCAAGGGGATAGAATACTTTCCCACTGAAAAGAGGCACTAGATTGGCCTAGATCTGAGTAGATCTAGCCTCCACTTGTTGCATCTTACAAGGACAACAAAACCCTCAATAGGATCTATGTTGTAGTTGGAAGATGAAGCTTGGACAGATGCCTGATAGTGGACAAGATCAGCAAGACTCTTCCAAGAGGCCTCTCAAGGAAAGAGGTGGGATTCCCGATTAGGAACACCCAGTGCTAAACAACACTTTTCTCAGCTAAACATCAAGAGAATGATATATGTCTAAACAGACAATATATTCAGAAATATAACATAATCAACAAACTTCTTCTACTGTCCTCCTCTTCCTTTTATAAGATAAAGGTCTTGCAAAACCCTAAACCATCTCAATGATTTAGCTCCTTTCACATGTGCCACCTCCAATTAAAACTGCGCTGTGCATCAAGGAGGTTCACTGCATCTAGACAATGTTGTTGATTTGGTCCTGTTGACCCAGTCAAATGTCTCAATCCCTTTCACACATAAGGGTTTTTTATTAAGGTAGCCCAGATTTAGCCTTGTTCATATGGGGCATTGATTTATTCACTGATTTTTGGAGATTTTCTTGTCCTCCTTTACACATTTATTCATGCAACAGGAAAATGAAACAAAATTGTATATTCCCATTAGAATTGGGAATATTACAGTCCTCCCCTCCAAAATTTTTCTTGTCCTCAAGCAACTAATAGGGTGAGTGCCGCAACACTTCTCCTCCTCCATTGGTGACACCATCAAGAATCAAGATTTATTCATAAGCTAAGTGTTCACCAATCTAATCCTCCATGAATTGTTCCTCCAAAGTCATTATGAGATGTAAATAGTCCATCCCACAAGGAATCAAGAATTCAATTGAAACAAACATAGTTGAACCAATAGTCTCCCTGAAACATGTAGCATGAGATACAAAGAGAGTCTCCATCCCATGTGGTACATACAAGCTTCCCATCCTCCCTCCATACATACCCATAAAAAGTAAAACTATATCATCAAGGTATGGAAGCAAAACTACATATAAGCAAACAAAAATTTGAGCATGAGGAGGTGGGTCATAGTCCCACATATGGTACTAGCGCAGGGCATCTCCTGCCCGCATCATATCAAGGTGTGGTAAATGGTTTCCCCACCACTTTCTTGTTGCACATGTTATCTCACCATGGCTGAAAGTGTGAGATATGTTTGGTGCGTTTGGGAAGCACCCATCATGAAAGAAAATATCCCTTTGCACAACAAGGGAGTGGCAAAATTCATAAATTTTAGTGGCCCAATGTTTGCCATGAGATTTACATGATACATCACTCCTCCTTGGAGCCATGGCCTGCATAAATATGGTGAAATAATATGTAAAATCAGAAAATGAAACTTTCTTTACATGATCAGATTCTTCACCATCAATGTTCCTCATACACATGGAGTTGTGCATGGATCTTTCTCCTCATTCCAAAGAAGGAAGAGATGGCTGAAATAACTCTTGCATAGAGTCACATGGCTGCCCCAAATCCACATAGTTCATGCATTCTTGAAAATTCTAATGTAGCTCTCCTCCAAATGCTTCCCAATCAAAGCTCCTCATGATGATCTTGTAGATCCTCATGGAATACATATGGCTGAAACATAACTCTTTGTATGCTCCTTGTAGTAACCTCTGTTTGAGCTTAGAAGCTCTAGAAAAGAATATCCTACCATGATGATAGATGACCCCTCCTCGGACTAAGTAGTCCTCTTCATGCAGCTGGTCATCAAGTATCATACAAGTGTGAAGATCTTTGGAATAATCCACTAGCAGTTGAGATTTCCAATACAAATATACACTGCTCAACAACGACAGTGCTGCTGATGCATCAACAAAAATGTCTGTCATGTTCCTGCTCTTCTCCTTGACACCTCCTATGCAAAAGGTGTGTGTTGGAAGGCTGTTCCTTCCCTTCTTATCCTCCCACAATGTAGATCCAGAAATGAGAGGGGGTGCTGATGATGAGGGAAGAAAATATTCCTCCTCCTTGAGCTTGCCCAAGCCTCCCAGTGCTATAGCTTTGTATTCAAGTGCTCCAATCCCTCATAGATCTAAGTTTGGAGCAGCAATATATGAGAGATCTCCCACCAAAACTGAATCAGGTGGCCTCCCAGGTGGTTTTCCACTAGATAAGAGTGTCCCATGTAGAAATCTCATGAACATAATAGATGGGACTATGAGGTCCTTGCTTCCACTGCACAAATCCATCTCTGTTTTCTATGTGGAAGTGTTATGTGAGGGGTAAGTATGCATGCCTTTGATCATTTGAGGTTCACCACTCTTCTTTTCCACCCATTCCATTTGCAAAGCCTCCCAATCAGTGGTGACTTTCCCCAATTTAATCAACCATTGAACACCCAAGATAACATTTGTGTCTGGTATGTCAACTAGAAAGAAGTGATCCACCAAGGTGTAGGATCCCATGGTGGCTAAAAGTGATGGGACATAATGCATGCATTGCATTGTTCTATCTCCTGGGACCAAAACAGAGAATCCCTCAAAAGTATCAGTGGGTATTTCTCTCCTTTGCACAAGATGGGCATCGATGAAATTGTGGGTAGCCCCACTGTCAATCAATACAGAAACCCTCTGATTCATGATTGAACCTTGAACTCCTAAGGTCAAGTACTTAGGTAATCCCCTCAAATATGCAAGATTTCCTCCAATAGGAGAAAAGGCTCCATTTCCATCTCCTGATGGTGTTGGATCTCCTTCAACATTGTCAGCGATGTGACCCCTTCTTGGTTCATCATCTTCATCTTCCTCAAGATCTGAGAAGACCTCTATGTAGTGTGCTTTTCCAGTAGCACATCTATTTCCAGGTACCCATGGTTCTTGGAAAGTTAAGCATAGCTTCTTCTTTCTTAGATCTCTCCAGACTTCATCATCAAGAGGCTTCTTATATGATCTCTCCTTTGAAGGAGAAAATTTCTCTTCCTTTCCTTTAGAAGGAAAAGAGGGCTTGTGCTGAAATTTTTCCTTTGCTTTTGGCAAGGCATCTTGAAGGTCTCTATCCCTCTCAATGGCATCATGCATGGTAGTGGTCTTGGTATATTTTACCAATCCATGAAGAGGTTCATCTAGACCATCGATGAACATGTACACTCTTCTTGCTGCAGACAAATCAGGAACCATAACAGATAATATCAAAAATTCAAATATAAGACTCTGTATTACCTGATTACTTCAACTTTGCAAGGCTCATGAAAGGTGCCTCTGGATCTTTTCTGGAAAACTTGGGTAAATATAATTTTCCCATAGAGTGATGTCGATCACGATTCTGAGTGAATCCACCATCTCTATGTTGACGCCTTGGTCTTATTTTGTCCTTGAGATGAAAAAACTCTTGAAAACTCAAGTGATCCTTGAATCTCTGATTCTAAGACTCATATTCTTCAAATTAGTCTTCAAGGGATGCTTTCTCTTGAGGCCCTGCATTTTCCACAGCCAAAAAAGTAGGCATGGTAGAGCGTTGTGGAGCTTGTGGCTGGTTCACTGGTTGATCATTCCAGTGATGAGACATGCCAGAGCTTTCTACAAGATGAAATCTCTTAGGAGATTCCTTGATTCTATCCATTCTCATCTCTTTGATCTCTCTAGCAATATCTTGCATGGATTTCAAAAGGATATTTGTAAAGTCCTTTCCTTCTACATCACTTCTAGATTCAGGGGCTTTACCCTTGTCTTGATCATCATTGGTGTAATCAAATTTCTTCTATCTTCTCTTTAGATACCTCTTCTCTCTGTCAGTAAGAGTTTCATCTTCTTCGGAAGACATATTGGCTTCTTAAGAAAGCAAAGGTTGTGCCAAGATGATTTCTTCGATACCACTGTAATATTCTAAAATGGAAAGAACAACAATATTAAACAATACTGCTTCAGAAATAATGCAGTTCAACAGAGTAAGTGCAGGAGGCCAACATGGAGGCTCAAAAATTACATATACATCAGCAAATAAAATTTACAATAAGGCCCATATAATGTATAAAAAAAAATAGAAGACTTATACTGAAGAAATCCCTCATAAAGAGGTGCTGCAATCACATATATTCATTGCAAAGGCTTGACAACATTATTTTATTGAGCATACAACAACTGAAGATTACAACTTAGATCTAGAGCTAAACAATGCACAAATAGTTAGATCTATGATAGATCCATACACTGTAGAGTCTCTACTTTACAAACCCCTTGGGGTTTTCAGCAAAACATGAAGCACATGGAGTAGATCTGAGATATTATGTAGCAGATCTGCATAATGATTCAGAATTTCTGAAGCAAATATAGGAGTGTTCAGATCAGATCTGAATATGACATGGAATAGATCAGAAATCCATGGATCACCACAGTGAAGGGCATATTCCCAACGCTAGAGATCACTCCTCCAAAGTTATGCCAAAGACCCTGCAACTTAACACTTGCAGATAACGCAGTTCTGGAAGATGAAATGTGCTGTAGACTTGAAGAACAGTTTGGCCTGATTCCAAGGTATGGATCTGAAGCTCCAATGATCCAATACACTCTTGTCAAGGGGATAGAAGACTTTCCCACTGAAAAGAGGCACTAGATTGGCCTAGATCTGAGTAGATCTAGCCTCCACTTGCTGTAGCTTACAAGGACAACCAAGCCCTCAATAGGATCTGCATTGTATTTGGAAGATGAAGCTTGGAAAAATTCCTGATAGTGGACAAGATAAGCAAGACTCTTCCAAGAGGCCTCTCAAGGAAAGAGGTGGGATTCCCGATTAGGAACACCCAGTGCTAAAAAACACTATTCTCAGCTAAACAAAAAGAGAATGATATATGTCTAAAACCCTAAACCATCTCAATGATTTAGCTCCTTTCACATGTGTCACCTCCAACTAAAACTACGCTGTGCATCAAGGAGGTTCACTGCATCTAGACAACGCTGTTGATTTGGTCCTATTGACCCAGTCAAATGTCTCAATCCCTTTCACACATAAGGGTGTTTTATTAAGGTAGCCCAGATTTAGCCTTGTTCACATGGGGCATTGATTTATTCACTGATTTTTGGAGTTTTTCTTGTCCTCCTTTACACATTTATTCATGCAACAGGAAAATGAAACAAAATTGTATATTCCCATTAGCTTGGGCTAATTGGGAATATTAAAGGTAGTGAGGAGGTGAGGTTCCTCTCACTACTGATTTCGACCATTTCACACAACACCAGTGACAGACAACACATTAGTTGCCCACTTCTATATTATGTTGATTCTTTAGTACAAGAGCCACGACTTGCGAGGTGGTCTGCCATTTTTTTGTGACAATTTTGTACAACATTAGATAGATTTCATTCTCATGCACAAGGGAGGGTGAACTTCCATTTTGCTTCGGAGCTATTTTGTTTATTTTTTGAGAGGTTTCCAGAGACGAGGCCTACTTATGTTCGAGAGCCTCATAGGCTGATGCTACATGTATGGATGCATATGTGGGGACAGATGATGCCTAAGAGGGGCATGTCTGAGTTTTCCGTGAGGATATCGCATGATGCATTGGAGTTGCTAGCCAGTGTTGATGACCATCCCTTCGTTATGATCCCTTGTTCGTATGATGGTTTGGATTGGCGAGTGTGTGCCAACATCCTCTTCACAGATGATGAGTAGCCTGATGATAGAGTTAATATTACTATTTTATTTAAATTTATTCTAACACGTTCTTTAACTTGTTTTTATTAAACTGTTAATGAAATTGTCTAATTATTGTTATGTACTTATATATATTTTGTAGACATTGGGTCATTTGATGGCGATGATATGCCAGCACCACCAAATGACCCAGGTGTGGATCCTGGTGACGATCAGGATATGGTAGATGTCGAGGATCAGGCACTCAGTGCAAACATACCTGGTCCTCATGGTGCGCCGATATCGCCTTTTTCTAGGTGCAGGATTGACAGTAGATTAAGTATGGAGTTGGGCGACCAACTCTATGCATTTTTTGTGGAGGCGAGAGTCAGTCCCGCCACTATGAGAGATATACAGGCTGATGCTAGGCTGGTACAGATGTTGAGAGGCATGCCGCGTGACATGTATAGCCTGATGTGTCATGTTGTAGGAGCTACAAGCTTGGTTACGCGATTAAGGAGGGCCCTTCGACGTTATAGGCGTGGTCGAGATGCAGTACATTGACAGTCTGCGAGTAGCGACACATCATCTGATGACGACGATCAGGGGAGTGATCACCGTTCACCTCACGCCGCACTAGATGAGTAGCTTGCTGCATCGACCAACAATCATGATAGAGAGCAGGCTGGACCATTGAACACGTCGAGTTAGCAGCTTGCAGCATCGAGCAGTACTCATGATCATGAGCAGGCTAGACCATCGAACATGTCGAGTCATCACGATGAGTAGCTGACAGTTGATCTTGATCAGCATGAGGCACCAATACCTGATCAACAGGCACGTGATGATCGACATGTATCTGAGCTTGTCAAGGCTGCACCATTGACTGAGCAGGCCTCGACTAGTACTACTATTGATGATGTACCACGACCAGCTGATATTTCATGACATTTATATTATAGTTGTATATTTTTGACATTATATATATATATATATATATATATATATATATATATATATATAGTCCATGTATTTAATGTTCATGTTGCAGTTGTACTTAATTTACATGTTGGTGATCATCATGATGTGTATATTGTTACGCCATGTTAGATATCTTCATTTAATGTGCACCTTGCAGATAGATGTGTATGTGATAGATGTTATTTGACATGAGATGTATAATTGATGTTTGTGTTGTGATGATGTTATACAATGCTAATTGTGTTTTGTTAGATGATCATGATCTCGATGATTAGACGATGTTAGCTAATTTGAATGTGTTTTTTAGTCAAATATGATGTTTGTACAATGGTTATCATGATCGTGATGTTTATTTAAATTAATATTAAATGAATATGATATTTATTAAATATTATGTCATGATTGTAATCAAAATTTTAGTTTTAATTGTATGTAAAATTGTATTTGTATTTGTAATTGTAATTGTATGTAAAATATTTGTAAAACTTTAATTGTAATTGTAATATTTAATTTATTGTGAAATGATTGTAATTGTAATTTTAATTGTAATTGTATATATGTCAAATTGCAATTCTAATTCTAATTGTAAGTAAAATTCTAAAATTGTAATTGTATATATGTAAAATTGTACTTGTATGTAAAATTCTAAAATTGTAATTCTAATTGTATGTAAAATTCTAAAATTGTTATTGTAATTGTAATTGTACATGAAATTGTAAAATTGTAATTGTAATTCTAATTGTATGTAAAATATTTGTAAAATTTTAATTGTATTACTGTGAAATAAATGATTGTAATTGTAATTGTAATTGTATGTGAAATTGTAAAATTGTAATTGTAATTCTAATTGTAATTGTAATTGTATGTAAAATATTTGTAAAATTTTGATTGTACTAATGTGAAATGATTTTATTAAAATTTTTAAATTTTTAAATTTATAAAATTGTAAATAATTGTAAGATAATAAATCTAAAATAATATGAATTTTTGTAACATAATAAAGTTTAGAAAATAATGCAAATAAATTCATGTACTTTAGAATTAACATTATTTTATTATGATATTACATACAAAAAAACAAACTTTATACAATACACCATTGTTTTTGAGATCAACATAATTGCAAAGTATTAAGTGAAATATTGATTTTAACATTAACGCAATACAAATTACAAATTAATTCAAAATACATATTATAATGTTTCGAAAAAAAGAGTCTTATAGGTTATAAGGTAGTTAAGTCCTCTTCTTTAAAAAGACCCATCTTAAAAAGTATAAATATTGATGAAATAACACATGTACCATATCACTCTCGGTTCTCATGATCACCCTCATTATCTTCTAGCTCGCATGGCATGATAACATTATTGTTCTCAAAAATATTTTTTGATCTAGGTTCATGTCTCAATACGAACCACCAATCCCTATTCAACACATCTGGGTAAAAAAACACCTGGTTGCAGTGTTTGGGGAAAGCATAGGGCTCCTTAGCTTCATCCCACATCTTTCTAGAGTTGATACATATCAGCCTACTATCGTGATCTTCCTTTATATTATTCCGATCAAAGGTGTCTCACCACTTGCACCTAAAAATAACACATTGGAAAGAAGAGAAATCCACTTCAATGATCTCTTGTATCTTTCTGACATAACCTAACTTCCCTCGTACTAGGTTTTGATCACGGTGGCTAGATCGAATAGATTGATCGAACTCGACTTCCACTCCACAGCCTTGTGTGAGATGTCCATCATCGGAATTTTTTGTGCGAAAATGGTGTCCATATTCCCACATAGAGGGGAAATCATGTGTCTTATAATAACCCAACAGTTAAAATATGAAATATAGATGTAATTGCATTTGAAAGATGCATTATTAAGTTTCAAATGTACATATAAATTAAATAGATTATTACCAAGTTGTTGCACCCAATCCCTACATTTAGCGCATCATCTTCAGCACGCAGGTAACGACCGATTGCACCGTATTTCTCTCTAACTTGGTCAACAACCCAACTGTTAGGGCATATTTTTGGCATATTTTCTTTTAAATGATCGAGATACGACACACTTCTACCATTCATCCGTTTAAATTCTTTCCTGTCACTATCCCATTTCATCCTCTTTTGTTCATAAAATGCGACCCATGGTTGTGTCGCTTCAGAATTGTAAAGAACGAATTTATTGATTGCTTCAATTTTTTCATTCACTGATGAAATCAAACCAACATTATATAGTACATAGAGATCAAAATATGCATTATATCAAAGTTCAACATGAATATTTACTTTGTGTAAATTTGAAAAATTATAAATCGCTTACTCTTTATCAAGCACTTTTTCCATTCATTTGGAGCAACTCCCCCTCTCTTTTGTCTTCATCCCTTTCATCGTCCAAAATCACCGCACCTGGTCTGTTGTCGATCTGCTTGATGTACTCATTGGCATAATAGAAAGACTCATACGAGATGTACCCCTCTGACATAGACCCCTCGGTTTTTTCCCTTTGTTGAACAAAACCTTTCAATTTCTTCATGTACTTATCTAAGAATAACATCCAATGACAAGAAACCACCCCAACTAATTCAACCTCATCTACTAGGTGGATTAGAAGAAGAACCTGCAAGTCCATGAAACTCGTCGGCAGTTCCTTCTCAAACATAAAAACAATCTCAACTATCTCTTGAAGCCACCGTGGAATGCTTGCCACATGAATCTCCTTTGACGTGATCCAACGTACAAATGCAAATAATTTAGATATGGCACGTCCTAGGTCTGGAGGGAATTCATGTTTCACACACCCACGCACGAACAAATGATAATGACACTGCAAAGTTATAAACACATGCAATAATATACAAAATTAGTTATGTTTTATGATCCTCGCATGGGATAAAATTTATTAATATAACAAATAATAAAATCATGCTTTTGAAATTATACATACTCTTAGAAGATTCAAATGGTCATGTGATTTCAACCCTGACAAATGGCCATCCACGGTGAAGGAGAGCCATAATGAAGACGCATATGAGGATGGCACCCTCACACCCATTATAACTTCCTTTGCCAAAGAAATATCATCTTTTTTTAAAATCCATGGGACATCACCTTCTTTAAAATACCATGAAGTAGAGGGACCAACGCCTACCTCTGATCCTGTACTTTCTAATCGTCTTGGCCAATGTTTCTTTTTAGTTTTTAAAGTAATAAGATCTTTCCTAATAGCCAATGTGTCACTTTGTTTTGATGTTATCTGCCTTCATAAAGAAGATGAAACATTTTTAAATATATGCATGGGATCTAATAAGTGAGTAATCTTAAGATGCTCCCAATATGGGAGGTTATAAAAGATATATTTCCTTTCATCCCAATGGGAAATTTCTCAACATAGGTGTCGAAGAATTCTGGATCATCGAACATAGGCTCCCATTTGAATCGAACATTTCTATGAACTCATTTTCCTTCTCTCTCTCATATTCTCTAAGCCATTCAGCTGGTGTCATTATTGGAGGACTTTGGTTTCTCTCTCGTTTACCATTGAAAACGGATGCTGCTCTTCTGAAAGGGTGTTCTTCTAGGAGGAATACCCTGGAGAAATCATACATTGGCTTTCGTAGGTCCTTGGACAATCTAGATTTCAGAGAAGGTCCAGAACATTTACATCTAAAATACCCTTTTGTTACAAGACCTGGGAGATTATTGTATACAATTTATATGCATGGCACGTTAAAGAGTATCATGAAGATCATAACAATTACAACGAATTAATTAACTAATATGCGAAAGAATATTGTTACGTATATAAACAAATCAATACACATGTAATTTACCAGAGCAAACTACTAAGCCTGGATAATCATGTGTCGGGTAAGCACATATGCCATACAATGTAAAACTCCTCTCTGCTGTGATGGGTCTTGATAAAACGTATACATTTATCCCATCCCATAGTTCCTTCAATTAATCTACCAGTGCTTGTAAGTAGACATCCATATTCTTCACTTGTCTTATATCAGAGACTATGAGAACCAACATAAGATGTTCATTCTTCACGGACAACCATGAGGGGATATTGTTATTGATCACTACTACAAGCCAAACATAATAGTTGGTGTTCTGGAGGGAATATGGGTTAGTGCCATCCATGGCTATGCTGAGTCATATACTTCATATTTCATGAATTTTTCGGCCCATGTATCCTCTATATGCTTCATGGCTATTGACTTAGTTGAGATTCACATAATTCCCAACTCACTTTTGTGTGAGGCATGCCATCCCTGCAACATAGCTAATTCTTTACAATGAAGAGCCTTTGAATCCTTGGGATTATAGGCATGTGCCTCAATATCTGAAAAGGAGGACCACGTAATTTACCCTTCTTTTTTTATTTATCATACCTGTCATGCCCATAATTCAGACATATCTCTTTGTCTACATATTCTTCTCTATATAGAATACAATCATTTGGACATGCATGATATGATATATACTCAACACCAAACATTTCAAAAATTTATTTTCCTCTTCGCAGCTACCGGGCAAGACATTATCACTCGAAAGAACCTTATCTTTGAATAACCTGTAGTTGGTGATCATGGAAAATATTAATTAATGTACAATAATGTCGATATAATTATTAACATTCATAAAATTGACCATTTGTAATGTTCATTATGTACTAATTATATTTCTCAAATTTATATAAGGGAGGACTTTATGGTAACTTACCTCAAATTTTCCGAGAAACATGCATTCGACAAGCCAAACTTTTCTTTCAAGTTGTATAGTAACATCGTTGTCCCCAACTAGGTAGACTTTAATTGATCGCTAGGTCCAAAGAGAGGGGTGGTGGAAGCAAATTTAAGGCTTTTGAAAAAGGTGTCAGTGATATGAGCATCATCCCATAGTTGATCATCGTTTTGGAATGCACCTAACAACATTGTCTCCATGGCAGTTGTATCCCTTAAGTAATCATCCATACCAACCTCTATTTGATTGCTTCCATTGCCAACTTGTGAAGAATTACTATTGCTGTAGTCATTCCTAATTGGTGAATCTGGATGTAGCGTGAATTGAATCAGTGGTTGATTCAACCATTCTTGGTATCGTTCCTCTTCGATTCTTTCTCTAAATTCAACCTTCTCTCTATTTGACATTGTCGTGGGGTGCAACAGAAGATGGTAGGTAGGTCTTTCATCATCACTAGAATCCTAATAATTTCAAAAAATATATTTGAACATGATTAGTACAAAATCTATGATATCAATTAGTAAGAAAGTTGACAATGCATAATTAATTTGTTTGACGTTGAAATAATTACATTAATATACCAAACACTTATTATTACCATCATTGTCCCGGGATTGTGGCTAGAAGATGCAATATTGTTACAATTGGTAGGGTGAATCGGCTGTCCATTTTCATCTAGCAAATGCGCCTTGCGGTATGTTGCTCCTGATAAGAGCTTCCGACGTTTTGGAGTTGTTTGATTATTTTGTGCATCTGAACTCGATTATGAATCTGCATCAACCTGCAAATTTGTATACATTATAAATTTTATTAAGCTGATTGACATGGATAAAAAACATAAATTCAATTAGATAATGAAAATACAAATAAAATATAAAGTAAATATTACGTCTCAAGATGGATAGGGAGAACTCCACTATGGAATTTGAGAAATATTATGGAATGAGCTGGATTTTGAAGAATTTTCCATTCGATATAATTATGATATTTTCTCCCTGCATTTGAGAAAAATCAACAATAAATTTTAATGCACACACCTAAAAGTAATTTCGGTGCCTTAAAAATGGACTTATTGTTATCAGTGCTTATGTACATATAACTACACCATTGTTGTTTTAGTTAATACGCACCGGTGCCGTGTTATTAACTGACGCACTGGTGCAGTGTTATTAATTGACGCACCAGTAACGAAAAGACGCAAATAAAAAAAACACAACTTTATTTTTTTAAAGTGGAAAAAAGCAGTAAATTGAAAAATGGGCAGCAAAATATTTTCGAAAATATAATTTCATATATATATATATATATATATATATATAATACTAAACACTTTTCATTATTTCACTATTTTTGCAAAAAAATTCATCCAGAGATTTGCACGAGACATACCTGGAGCAAGAGAGCACGAGAACACTGTGGAACAACAAAATAATTTCGAACATAACCATTCAAAAAATTAGAATTCCAAACCTCTGGTGATTCAAACCCTGTAGCATAGAATTTCAAATGACCTCGTGATTAAATTTTATTGTTTTTTTTACATTTTTTGCAGTATTTTTTACGCAGTAAGTAAAAAATTTCAATTTTTTGTTCATTTTCAGAGAAAAATAAATAAATCCATTTTTACCCTAAACCCTTCATTCTTTTTGTTTCTGCCCTTGCTTCTTTTTTTTTTGTGATTTCAGAATTAGGGCTTTTCATTTTAGATTTATAGGGTTTGTATTTTGATATATATATATATATATATATATATATATATATATATATATATATATAGCCTTATGACATCCAACCCATGGGACGACTTGCATAGTCGGATCCCAATCCATGTTGGCCCTTGCGTGAATTTAAAAAAAAATAGATTTTTTTTAATCGGTGCACCCTGCGTAACCTAGCGCACTAGTGCGCTAGCTTATCCCAGCACACCGTGCACGTACTACTTGATAAAAAATTTAAAAACAATTTTTTTTTTTTTTAAATTCGTGCGCCATATGTAACATAGAGCACCGGTGCGCTATTTCATTATAGCGCACCGCTCACGTACTGTTTGGCAAATTTTTATTTTTATTTTGTGTTAATTGGTGCACAATGTAACATATAATGCATTGGGTCTCCTATTTGACAGAGAGCACCGTATAATGGTCCCTTGTTTGCATGGGGCATTTATAAGAATAGGCTGCACCGCCCCCTCCACGACACCATATGCTACAAAATCTAACACTAGACGATTTTTATTATTTTGTCTGTGTTAATCAGTGCAGTGGTTAACATGTAACACACCGGTTCTCCTTGTTGACATAGAGCACCAAATGGTGTTTTATACTGTTTGAGTGGTGCGTTTATAAGACCACGATGCATCAACGTCAGTGCATACACCATGAAAAGCGCACCGATTTCTTGATATTTTTTATTTACAAGAAAATTTGATAATTTATTTATAAAATATATTAATGAATGATATGGTATAGGTTTCATATTGATAAAGAAATGGCTGACAAGAGATCAAGTAACAAAAATACTGATAACACATCAAGAAAAGCAAAAAATGCAAGTTCTTTGTAATTTTTTTACAAAAATTATTATTTTTGAACTATATGTATGTTTAACTAATATGTATTGTTTACTGTGCATCATGCAGAGCCAAAAAATGATGAAGCTCGATAAGATTATTTCTGATCTAGGACCAGAAGAGTGTAAAATCTTGATGAAAAATTGCAAAAGGATGAATGAACGAAAAAATACTATCGATCCAATGTGAGTTTTTTTTCTTTTTTCATTAATAGTATACTTAAAATTATTAGATAACATGTTTCAAACAATCTATTAATTCACATCTGTTTAATGTTCTACAGGGGCGAACAACTTAGAAAAGGAAAGTTATTCTAAGAAAAGAAAAAAAATAGAACATGCAAATGAAAATGAATTGCTCCTTAGCTCATCTGGAGTGGTGCTGGAAGTTAACGAAAGGGGGAAAACTTTTACAAAATTTTGAGGGATCTAGTGGAACGAATGTATAGACGTTATTTCCACTTATAATACAAAAATCAATCGAATGATTCCAATAACCAAATTTTATCTAAACTACAGGAAGAGTTTCCAGAGAATTGGTCAATGAGACATGTTAGACTTTTAATAGCAAAAATGTACAAAAAAAAAGGAATGAAAAAGAAATATCCCTTTAAATGTTTTTCTAGAATTATTTATAAATATCACTTTTGTTATATTTACTTTTCATATATCAATGTAAAAATTAAATAGTTTATTGTCATGTTACATTTTTAGGAAGATTATAAAAATCTCAAAGGATGAACGAGCTGATATCCGAAATATGCCAGTAGGAATGCCCAAAAAGGTGTACAAAGAGATGGTCAAAGAAATGGAAAAAATTGCATCGCAGGAGGAGCCATCTCAACAACAACGTGCTTCAAATGTAATATGTAATAATTAATTTTTTCAATCATTAGGTGCAATAAATAAACAATTTAACATTAAATATTGATTTTCAAGTATTTTCTTCAGAAAATAAAAGAAAATGGAACCCATTCAGCACATAAAACATGATAACAAGGAAGAAAAGGGTTAATATCTAAGTTTGTGAGTAATTGTTACTTCCTTATAACAACTTAACTATATTTCATTATTGTATATTTTAAGTTGTTTTACAAAAATCATTATTGAATGTATTTAAACAGGTGCTAACATACAAAGAAGAACCATCAAATGAATTGATTGACATTGGGTTAAATATGGGTTGTGAGTATATGTTGGCATATCAGAAATTAATTGTGGGATTTGTAAGCATTTATTGATCTTGTTTTACTTAGCTCAGTCTATAATTAATAGAACAAAAAAATCTTTAATATTAAATACATGATTTGTTAGGGGGTATAAAACTTGCAGGAAACAAAGTATGGAACTGTGCTAATAGATGGAATCTTGAAAGATGACATACTACATGGTTTTGAAAGAATGTGTATAGTTCATGAGTCAATTGTTGCTATGGTACACCATTTCTTTTCGATTTACATTGATGTATATTATTTAATATTGAAATTTTCATTATTCTCACCAATGTATATACACTCATTACAATTTATTTTTATGTTTGTAGATGGAAGATGAATAAGAAGAAAACAATCAACACTGTGAACAAAATATTCTTGAAAATAACCCAAGTCATGGAAGTAGCTCGAGCAGTGACAACAGTTCAAGCGAAGAATGATGATCATTATGTTTGGATATCAAAGCAAGGCATTGTAATTTTTGAAATATTTGTCTGTGAAATCAGACATTTTGTTTAATGTAATGGACATAGTGTCTCAATTGAAAGACAAAGGGATACCAATAACTGTCCCATTTTTAATGACAAATACTATATATATATATATATATATGTTTTAATTTATTCTATTGTGTTCTCCATTATCGCTGTGAAATATAACACCACTGATTAAATTTATGGATGATTAAATATTATAATGAAGAGATGTGAAATCTAATGTTATGATATAACAAATTAATCCAACCATCACATTCAAATGCACTAATAAAAATTTGATTGATATGAATACTGTTATAAGATATGTGTCGTCTTTTGATGAATAATGAATTAAAAAAATTCACAATAATTATGATATGATATAAAAAATTAATCCAAACATCACATTCAAATGCATTAATAAAAATTTAATTAATATGAATACTATTATAAGATGTGTCTACTTTTGATGAATAATGAATTAAAAAAAATCACAATAATTGCACTGTCACAGGTCAATGTTTCTAAAAAATACAAAATGAACACCGGTGCATGTCAGTTACTACACACCGGTGCGTTTGTATGATACAACGCACTAATTCATTTCTACAACCTATGGGCAGCACACAAATACCAATACCAATTATAAATCTCGGTGCGTTTGTGTGATACTATGCACCTGTGCGTTTATGTGAGACTACGCACCAGTGCGTTTGTACGACCTATGGGCACCACACAAATGCCAATACGAATTAGAGAAATCAGTGCGTTTGTCTAATACTATGCACCGATGCGTTTATATTAGACTACGTACTGATGCGTTGATACAACATATGGCTACCACACAAATCCCAATACCAATTAGAACAGCCCCGTGCGTTGTATCACCTACCATGATCCTGGTGCGGTTTCAGACCTTTATGGCCCTGTGCATGCACCTTCGGCTGCCCCGGGCCGACAGTCTATATGACACACACCGGTGCATTGACACCTTAGTAGCGCACTGATGAAAAAAACATCTATAATAATATTCACTTGCGCAGGTTTTTTATTTGTGTTGAAATTCCATTAAAAGCTCAACAAAAACCTCTATTACAAAAAATAAATGTTGTAGCAAATGTTTTTTTGACAATTTGGGCCAATTTAATAACACTAGAAACCTCCTTTATAACCTCCACTAGAGGATATTTTCCTTGTAGTGTGTAATATTCCAAAAATTTAGACTTCATCCAAATGGAATATTATAGTTGTTTTATCACTAGGTAGGTGAATAAATGGGTGGGGAGACTCATAAAACCCCTTTAGAAGGAATAATAACACTCCCAATGTGAAAGGAGGAAGAATAAGTAGCTGGATTAAGCAGCTTTGGGTGTGAATAGGGATTGGATCATGTTGATTCAGTCAACTTTGACCAAGTCAACAACGCTGTCTACATACATTGAATCTCCTTAATGTACAACGCAGTTTTAGTGGAGGACAACTTGCATGAGCTTGGTGGAAAATATGGTTGGGACCAATGTGAAGAGGTTCACTTGATATATATGGAGAGGATGGGAGCCTTTATTATTCATGTTTTGATTATCATTTGCTATTGGTCTTTTTAGACTTTGCTTCCTCTTGCTATTTAGCAGGGTTGCAGTGTTGTTTAGCACAAGGGTGTTCCTCGTCGGGAATCCCTACCTCATCCTCAGGGAAGGAGAGGTTCTTTGGGCTACATTTCCTAATTCCAGAATTTTTTCCAAGCTACCTCCTTCAGCTACAATCCAGTTTCTGTGTAGAGCTGGGTTGTGTTGCAGGGTGCAGCAAAGGAGGATCTCTTAGAGTCACTTTTGTGCTTTTTTTTCAGTGGAGAGGTTATCGATTCATTAGAGGATCAGCAAGGAGGACTCCCAGGAATATTTTGACATATTTGGCATTAGGCCAACCATATTCTATCCCTCACAACGCAGTCACCATCCTGAACTGCGTTATTTTTGGAGGCATTTGATGGGAGGGTTCATTGAGCTCATCAGGAGAGTCTATTTCTAAGTAGAGGGATGAAACTTTTAATTAGAAATACCATTGGAGGATGACAACATTATTTTATATCTATCATAGCCTCATTTCATATCAGATCCAGTTTGCAATGGCACATTAACCCCAGGGTTATTTGTCACATTGTATATTTCTTGATATTTCTAGCAATCCTTTATGGGTTGGCTAGAAATCTTGTATTAGAGCCCACATCTTCATTGCTGGGAATTTCTTTGTTTCTATCAGCCACATTCCATTTATATATGTATTCAGCAGTAGCTACACTATTATAGATAGCACTGTCATTTCTCTCCGACATTCTATACAGTTGCAACATCTCATGTGCTGATTGTTTTGCTCATTGGAGACTTGTTCCCATTGATTGAGTGGCTTGTCCCTCATGATCTTGTTGTATATTTATGCTGATATCTTAATAAAATGATGGATGTACATTTATCCCTCTTATTTCATGTTCAGATTTGTAGAGTTTTACATTTTTATGTTCATGTATTGCTGCATTCCCATTTTGGGATATTACAGTGGTATCAGAGCATAATCTTGGCTCATCATGTGCTTTCAAGACATTATGCCATTAGAAGGAGAAGCTTCTTCTCACAGAAAAGAGAAGTTGTACAGAAGAAACAAAGGCATGACTCCATTATTTGGATAAATTAAAGAAGGGAGGATCTCCCAACTTCTTTTCCAAACTATGAAAAATATCAAAGATGATCTCAAGGAGATGAAAGGGGAGAAGTGTAGGAAAATTCCAAGAGGGTTTGAAAGGGAAGAAAGCCCTAGATTTTCACATGATGGGTGTGAGAATTCAACCACACATGCATATCCATAGCGTAGTTTATGGCCCACATTCACTGCAAGAAGGATGGAGGAAGGATATGCACCAAGGGAGGAGACCCTGAGTGTCTATCTTCAAGAGTATGAGTCTCAATCATGGAGATTTAAAAAGCACTTGGACTTCCAAGGGTTTTTCCAACTCAAGGAAGCTAGAAGATCCATCAACCATGATAGAAGCAAGAGAAGTAGAATCTTTCTATCTAACTCTGATGGATCAACAGAGTGCACAACCAAAGCTTGGGTGGAGGAGCTAGATTCATATTTCCATCTACACCAAGTTTCAGAAAAGGAGGCCGTTAGAGTAGCAGCGCTGCACCTCAAAGGTATGGCCCATAATTGGTGGTTTAATAGTTATTCTTCATTTTATCATGAAAATTTAAACACTTATGTTGGGTTCATTAAGGAATTGGTGAGAATATTTGACATTAAACATTGTAAAACATCTCTTGTGGAACCCAAAAACTTAAAACCTTTGCATGAGTTGGAGAGATCTATCTTGCCAACTCCACTCCATATTTCTGATGAAGGGAATAAAAACATGCATGGTACCTTGCCAAGGGAAAGATCCCCACCTTTTGAAGAACCCTCTTCTATTGGTGAAGACATGGATAATATTCCTTCAAGGGAAGACCAGTATCAAGGGTCTCTCATTGATAATGAGGAAATCTCACATATTGATGAAGAGGATGAGTAGAGAAGAGCTAGCAGCATTGTACCATTGGGAGAAAATCCATCACCACATGGAGATAGGAAGGGATCCATTTTTTCCATTATAGGAGCCCTTGTGTCCTTGAAAGGAGTTCCAAATGATTTAACATGTGGGAACCAAAGCACAATTCCGAAGAAACATGCATCAATTGTTGTGGGTTGTGAATCTTGGAAGATGGAAGGAGAAGAAAAGAAGGATTAGCATCAAGGGATGATGAGAATTCACCCTTATCTATTATGGTGGGTTTCTGCAAAAAATAAGGAGACTGTATTGCATAGTGAAGAGAGGGAAAAATCAGTCCACTCATATATACAGTCCACTTCAAATTTTGATGTCTCACTACATGGGGGCATTCCACCTGGGAGGTCACCAGATCTAGAGTTGGTAGGAGACATTTTTCCATTTGGTTCACCACTCTTAGATTCCAGAGGGGTGAAGAAATTGCAGGAGTCTAGTACAACGCAGAGAGTTTGGGATAGACTCAAGGAGGAGAGAGATATTCTCCCATTTTTAGCATCACCAACTCTCACTACAAATACTGCGCTGACAGAAGTTGTTGTAGTGATGGAGGATGGCATCTTCATGGTGCAAGGGAGCTGCTCCATGGATTTGGAGAAACAAAGGGTAATTCCTTTGAGGAAGGAATCCTCCACACATTGGGGTAGAGGAAGGCCACTCATGCTTACGTTGGCCAAGATCAGGAGGTTCTTTTTGGATGGTAGCTTCTCATGGGAGGCCAATCCCCAAAGGTCACCACTTTTATTTGAGCATGAGCAATTGCATGATGAGCATGGAAGCAATTTGGAGGATGAATTTGGCATGAGGGATGTCAAAGGAGAAGACAACAACATGTGGGATGCTTCACATTTTAGATCTTCAGTGCTGTCTTTTGGGAGGATTGATCCATATTGGAGATCTCAACTTTTGGTAGAGTAATCCAAGGATCTTGATGCCTACATGATTCTTGATGAACCAGAGGGAGATGATAGATATATGGTGGATGATGTGGTCATATATTATTATGGTAGAGTCTTCTTGACTATAGCTTCTGAGCTCAAGGAGAAGCTGCTATATGCAGCACATGAGGACTTCCTTTCTATGCACTTTGATACATATCAATCTTTGATGGTGAAGTTCGCTTGGGAGGGCATACAACATGATATATTTCAGCATATGGAGAGATGCATAGCTCGGATGTTGATGGAGAGGTTGGCACGGTGACTTCCCTACTCATTGGGAGTGAGGGAGAATTTCCAGTTGAGCCATTTCAGCTCAAGGACCAAAGTACATGGTGGAGAAGGTACAATTTTGCATTATGATTTGTACTTCTTAATTCTTTATGAGCAGCATGTGGTATTAAGGAGGGTCATTCCTTCTTATACATTATATTATGATGTACTTGAGGCCAAATGTAGCATTGATATTGGCTATCCTTTTGGTGGTTTGTGGGGGAGGCCACATGATTCTTGGTGTGCACTATTGGCACCACATCTTACTTTCATGATCCTATCTTGTAGGATGATTGTGGCAGAAAAAAAGTGGCTGGAAAAGAACTTGTTGTTCTTTGATTTGAGGTAGGCAAGGGATGCACTACACTGGTTCCATGTGTGGAACTATGATCCACTTTCTGGTTGTCATATGGAAGTTTGTTTTCATGGGTTTTTTCTTCCATATATTGCTGATATTTTTATATTCATGGGGAGATTTTTTTGGAGAGTGGGACAAAGGTTGGAAGTGCCCATTGGGAGTATTATTCTCCCTACTTTACATGTTGTATGTTTCAGGAGAAACAATGGGCAAACCATGATTTCCATACTACATCTCTTTCCTTCATGTGGGAGGACCCATTTGGAGAACTTGAGTTCTTGGAGGAGGCACTTCATGGCTGAATTTTTTGGTGGGGTAACTTGGGCCATTCTTAGAGGCCATGTAATTTCAGCCCAAGATCATCAAAAACCCCATACTTACCATAAATGGAGAGAAAAACAAATGGGATGGGAAAATATAAACTCTTCATGCAACCCCAACGCATTGCATAAACTAGGGGTTGATGATTTCTTTGATGAGCTACCTAGAATGACTCATTTAATTTGGATGATAGCATGGTTATGGGAGAATCTCATTGGGGATGATATTACCTATGTTTATCATCACTCCTACCTTGAGGAAGCCATGGGACAACAATAAGGTTTCCACTCACACCTTCCACTTTCTCATTATGTACACCATGTGGTTTTGTATACTTGGGAGAAACCATTAGAGACAGATTTATTGCAGATTATGTTGAGCTATGGTGGGAACTATTGATGATGAGGCCAAAATAAGAGGAAGGGAGGAATTTTGCTCCACCTTTACAGTTTCTTGATGACAAGCAACATTTTGGAGGGGAGGATTGTAATATTCCAAAAATTTAGACTTCATCCAAATGGAATATTATAGTTGTTTTATCACTAGGTAGGTGAATAAATGGGTGGGGAGACTCATAAAACCCCTTTAGAAGGAATAATAACACTCCTAATGTGAAAGGAGGAAGAATAAGCAGTTGGATTAAGCACCTTTGGGTGTGAGCAGAAATTGGATCATGTTGATTCAGTCAACTTTGACCAAGTCAACAATGTTGTCTAGATACATTGAATCTCCTTGATGTACAACACAGTTTTAGTGGAGGACAACTTGCATGAGCTTGTTGGAAAATATGGATGGGACCTAATGTGAAGAGGTTCACTTGCTATATATGGAGAGGATGGGAGCCTTTGTTATTCATGTTTTGATTATCATTTGCTATTGGTCTTTTTAGACTTTCCTTCCTCTTGCTGTTTAGCAGGGTTGCAGTGTTGTTTAGCACAAGGGTGTTCCTGGACGGGAATACCTACCTCATCCTCAAGTAAGGAGAGGTTCTTTGGGCTATATTTCCTGATTCTGACATTTTTTCCAAGCTACAAGGTAGTTTCTGTTTAGAGCTGCAGCAAAGGAGGATCACTTAGAGTCATTTCTGGGCTTGTTTTTCAGTGGAGAGGTTGTCTATTCATTGGAGGATCAGAAAGGAGGAATCCTGGGCATATTTTGATATCTTTTGCATCAGGCCAACCATCTTCTATCCCTCACAGCATAGTCACCATCCTGAACTGCGTTATTTTTGGAGGCATTTGCTGGGAGGGTTCATTGAGCTCATCAGGAGGGTCTATTTCTGAGTAGAGGGATCAGCCTTCTAAATAGAAATACAATTGGAGGAGGACATCATTATTTAAGATTTTTCATAGCCTCATTTCATATCATATCTAGTTTGCAGTGGCACATTAACCCAGGGTTATTTGTCACATTGTATATTTCTTGATATTTCTTGCAATCCTTTCCGGGTTGGCTAGAAATCTTGTATTAGAGTCCAAATCTTCATTGCTGGGCATTTATTTGTTTCTATCAGCCAAATTCCATATATATATGTATTTAGAAATAGCTACACTGTTATAGACAACGTTGTCACTGCTCTCTGGCATTCTATACAGTTGCAGTAGCTCATGTGCTGATTGTTTTGTTCATTGGAGACTTGTTCCCATTGATTGAGTGGTTTGTCCCTCATGATATTGTTGTATATTTCTGCTGATATCTTAATAAAATGATGGCTGTACATTGATCCCTCTTATGTCATGTTCATATTTGCAGATTTTTACATTTTTATGTTCATGTGTTGCTGCATTCCCATTTTGGGATATTACATAGTGGGTATGTTGATAGCGGTTGCTCAATGCATATGATTGGAGATAGAAAGAAATTTGTATCTTTGAAATAGAAGAAGGATGGAACCATATCCTTTGGAAATTATGGATCTTCAAATGTTATAGGATCAGGTACCGTCACTCTTGGAAGAAAATATGTTCTAGAGAAGATTTTTCTATTGGTTGAAAACATGAATCACAATCTTCTCAGTGTTGGAAAAATGTGTGAGCAAGGACACACAATGCTATTCAACTCCATAAAATGTATGGTAAAATTGTGGCTAAAACAAGTCGAGCTCGAAACGACATGTATGTTCTGCATGAAGCAACTAAAGCATGTCTACTAGCTAAAGAAGATGAAAGATGGTTATGACACAAACCAATGGGTCACATAAACTTTGATAATCTTGTCAGGATAAGAAAAAAGGAAGTAGTACGAGAAATGCTGAAAATCTCAAAACCTCCCAACACACTATGTGAGGGCTTTCAGCACGGCAAGCAGACAAAAGTCAAATTTAAAACAAAAGAATACTTTGCATCACATCCATTGGAATTGATACATACTGATCTATGTGGTCTTGTGAGAACAAAAATCTTAGATGAAGAATTATATTTTATGTTAATGAAAGATGACTATACCAGGATGACAACTGTCAGTTTCCTAAAGAAAAAATATGAAGCATTTGAGTGCTTTAAGATCTACAAGGAGTTGGTCGAAAATGAAACTGATTTTAAAATAAAGTTTCTAAGATCAGATAATGGCGGAGAATTCACTTCCAAATTATTTCAACAATATTGTGACGAAAATGGAATAAAAAGACGATTTTCAATAGCACGAACACCTCAGCAAAATGGAGTTGCTGAAAGAAATAACATAACCTTACAGGAAATGGGTAGAAAAATGTTGAAGGACTCAAAATTGGATGAAAAATTATAGGTTCAAGCAATTGATATGATAGTCTTCATTATCAGCCGGAGTCTTCTCAGAAATAATTGCAACAAGACCCCATATGAATTATGAAAATAAAATTCGGCTAATGTAAAATATTTCAGAATCTTCGTAAGCAAATGTTATATCAAAAGAGAAGATCAAAAGTTGGGTAAGTTTGAATCACGTGTTGACAAAGGTATCTTTGTTGGTTACTCATGCGAAATAAAGGCCTATAAATGCTATAATCTAAGACAAAAATAGATAGTGGAGAGCATAAATGTTACATTTGACGAAGATGGTGTTCTAACGAATAATGATGAGGATCTAGAATCTTTGAAACTTGAGACAATGATTGAAAAAGACATAGAGAAAATTCTATAACAAGAAGCAACTATCAACCAGGAAGAATTAAATAATGATCATCAAGATATACCGGAACAACAACAAGAAGCTCCTCCAAAGAGAACAAAAGAATGGATTCAAAAGAACAATCCATCAAATCAAATCATTGGTGACATAAATGAAGGTCGACAACTTCGTTCATCACAACAAGCTCACATTGCTTTTCTAGCAACCTTTGAGCCTATTAGTTTTGAGGAAGCCAGCCAGAATAACCATTGGGTAGTAGCTATGAATGAAGAATTGGATCAAATCGAGAAGAATTACACCTGGGAATTAGTTCCACGACCAAAAGATAAAAATTTCATTGAGACTAAATGGGTGTACAGGAACAAATAAAATGAAGATGGACAGGTTACCAGAAACAAAGCAAGATTGGTTTACAAAGGCTATGCACAAGTGGAAGGAATTTATTTCGACGAAACATTTGCACCAGTTGCCAGAATGGAAGCCATCTGAATGTTTCTCACCTATGAATTTTCAAGAAAAATCAAAGTCTACCAAATGGATGTTAAGTAGCATTCTGAATGGCGAATTAGAATAAGAAGTTTACATCAAACAACCTGAAGGTTTTCTACTATCAGAAAAAGAAGACTATGTTTGCAGGTTAAATAAAGCTCTATATGGTCTCAAGAAGGCTCCCATAGCATGGTATGCTCGTCATGATGGATATCTACGTCAACAAGGGTTCAAGAAGGGTAATGATGATAGCAATATTTATGTACAAATAGATAAAATATAATTTAACAACCATTGAGGTATATGTGGATGATATAATATTTGGTAGCAATGATGATCGACTAAGTAAGAACTTTGCTACAAAGATGAAAAGTGAGTTCAAGATGTCTTTACTTGGTGAGCTGACATACTTCTTAGGGCTTCAAATATCTCAGCAAGAGAAAGGAATATTTATATGTCAAGCCAAGTACATCAAGGAAATGCTCAATAAATTCAAAATGGAAGATTGCAAACCCGTCCTTACTTCGATGATAATAGGTTGCAAATTGAGCATAGACAACTCATCTAAGGATGTGTATCATAAGTTGTACAGATCTATGATTGGTAGTCTTCTATATGTAATAGCCTCTCGACTAGATGTTATGCAAGCAGTTGGAAAAGTAGCAAGATTCCAAGAAGCACCAAAAGAATCACATATTATTTCCGTAAAAAGAATTATTTGATATTTAAAGGTCACGATAGAATATGGCTTATGGTATCCCAAGGGTAACAATCTCATTATTCAAGCCTTTACAGATTCATATTGGGCAGTAAGCGTTGATGATCATAAGAGTACTAGTGGAGAAGAATTATATCTAGGTGGTTGTCTCGTATCATGGTTGAGAAAAAAACAAACCTCAATCTCGTTATCTACAACGGAAGCAGAATACATTGCAACGACAACTTGCTGTACTCAGTTCCTTTGGATGAAACAAAATTTGTAATATCTTCAAGTACAATTCACTGAGCCTATTCCCATCTTCTGTGATAACACTAGTGCCATGAGCATCTCCAAGAATCTTGTCATGCATTAAAAAAAAAAACACTTTCTGATCAAATATCATTTTGAAGAGAACAAGTTGCTGAAAATAATATCAAACTTGAATATGTTGGTACAAAAGAACAAATCGCTGATATCTTCACTAAACCTTTACCTCGTGAAGCATTTGATATCTTCGCCAGAAGCTTGGGATTCTCCCAAGTTCTTGTTAGATTTTCCTTATTTATAATATAAAGGGGGAGTGGAAGTGTGTACAAGTTCGCAGGATGGTTGTGTGTCAAGGGGAGTTACCCTTTGCCCTTGATGTCAAAGGGGGAGATAATGTTGTTGGAAGAGGTGTCATGATCACAAGGGGAGTACTTGTGTTTCCATCAATGCCAAAGGGGTAGATTGTTGATCACTAGTTATCATTGATGTCAACCCAAGCAGTACCAGGGGCTACCCAAATCTTGCATGGGAATTTTGACCTGCCAAATTACTATATTCCGAGTGAAGGATATTTTTTATGGTTTCTACTTGTCGATATGTTTTCGTTGATATATGGCATGCCACATAATTCTTCACAGTTTGAAAGATATTCATGTTTGAAGTTAGTAATCCCAATTAGTGGGCTAAAACCCCATGGGGTTGTGGCATGACATTAATCATTGGTTGTGGTCATTGAATAGTCAATAATTAATAATTTTTAAGCTCCTAAAATACCTCCCACGTTCACTTGTTGAATACCCTCTACACCTAAGCATTTATATAAATTGTGATCCTCATATCCTCCTCATGTATGGATTTCGCTATTTGAAATAGGTCATCATGGAATTTTCACTATAACGTTTTTTCTACGAAGGTTCAGAAGCTGAATTTTTTTTTAGGTGAAGCCGAAATCCTGAGGAAGCTCGTGTAAAAATTTTAGATCATGGTTCGTAATATTTTTGGAGATATGATCTGTGGAAGTTAAGGTTTTTGCAGGCTCCTGAACTTCATCTCAAAGAGGTGACCTTGGGAAAATCGTCATAACTCTCTCTCTAAGTATCGAATTGGAATTATGTAAAAATTGAAGGATAGTGCATGGACTATAGTTTTCTATGTATCAATTTCAGAGCCGAATGAGGAAACAATGACACGTGGCATGCGTAGAAGTTATATCTACTGAACGAATCCATAATTAGGTCATTGTGAGAGATTGGGCATAACTTTGTCTTGAAGAATCCAAATTGGGTCAGATTTGTGGCATTGGAAATAAGACTTAGTGGAATAATACAGGACCAAAAATCACATATTGGGGATCTGAAATAACGGAGATACACCAGATTCAATATCAATCTCCTAGAAGGCAAAAAAAAGCTAGATCATGTGCTGTCAAGGACTGTAAAAGACCAGACTTTCTAGGGCAACAAAGTAAAGCAAGGTGCAACATAGGTTCAAGCCAGTGAAAACTTCAGGGTGGTAGGGTGGTGCTAGGGTGAGTTGTAGCTCATTAGGTGTTGGGGCATCCGTTCAGTTGACTACTAAATAATCTCGGGCATTGGAGCATCCATCCAGTGGGAGCTAGAAAAGAATGCTTTTCTAGATTCTATGAAGTTGGAGATTTATTTTCAATTGGAGTTAAATATTAAAGAATTATTAGAAAAGAATTCAGGTGGTTTTTGTCCCGGAGGGGATTTCCAACTTAAAAACTATGTGCATTTGTTTTCCTTTTGTTTACTTCTATCATTGTACAAACACTGATAATAATTGAAGATTGACTAATGTTCTAAGAGATTAATAATAGTACTAATTGAAAGGAATATTTATTCACCCCCCCTCTCAGTATTTCCAACACTTGTAAAAGATGATTGTGTAACTAGTCCAACATTTGAGGAAACGTTGTCGCAGAGATATTAACTACAGTCATGCCCTATGACTCAAATGAACAAAGATAATATTGAATTGTCTTCAAAATGCTTATTAAAATCTTCTGATCCTTGGTTAGGAATTTACCATCAACAAATTTGCTAGAAACCCATTCCTCTACAAGAGCCTTGTGATCAAAATCAACCATCTTTAGGACAATGGTAACAATGATGGGTTTTGTAGTTGATTTCTCACTTTTTCCCTTTGCATCTTGTTCTCCAGTAGATATTTTTCCTGTCGATTCACTGCAAATCCCTAGAATTTTGAGAGACTCCTGGCATTCCTTGACATCTACAGGTGCGTTGTCCATCATTATTTTGTTGAAAGTAGGTATATTTGAGTTGCAATTTCCTGTGTCCACTATGCTTGCAACTTTAGGTTCTAGAGCAGAAGAAACTTCCCCAACTGGGGCATATTTTGAAGTATCTTCTTCTTTTGCTTATGTGTCATGATCAAGTGAAGTGTTCTTCAAATAAGAGGAATTTGCTGTGTTAAAAATTAAACCATTTGTTTCTTGATTCTCTTCATCCATAAGATAAATACTAGGATCTAAATATACTCCCTCAATTATAATAGGTTTTCCATCCTTCATTGCCTTTTTCAAATCACAAGCCAAACCCTTTCGAACAATTCAACACTATCTAAAAAATTATGTGGCAAGTTCTTCTAAAGAAATGAATTCTCTAGCCCAAACAGGTGTTGAAGTCAAAGGCGCATTTTTTGAAGTGTGAAGGAGCTCATAGACCATGTCAGTATGTAAGACATTTGGCAAGTTCAGGCATTGAGCAAGTTGGGTAGCAATTGTCGACTTACCAACACATGCAGTCCCACAAACAAGTATTACAAATGGTACTCTTTGATGATGAAACCTAGTCATCATCTTGTATATATTGATGTACTATTCCCCATACCCACGCCCTTCCATGAGTTAAAATAAATTAGCTTCCAAATCTGACAGGGATACATCCAAAAAATTATTTTCTACTAGTAGCTTCTTCAGCTCCAAGGAAATTTTAATAGCAACATGATTGGGGATCTTGGTCACTGTTAACATCCTGCTCAGAAGAAACCTCGAGAGAATAAAATAATGATATGCATTATCTCCTAACCAAAATCAAACCTTGGAAAAGTCATATTTGGAATAAGTGTTGCGAGTAGCAGGTGGAGCGGCGGGTGACGAAGTAGTCGAGGATGAAGCAGCTTGTTTGGAATTCATCTTTCCAGTTTCCTTATTGTGACTAAGCAACATAGGATGAAGCAACTTGTTCGACATTCATATTTCCAGTTTTTTTATTGTGACGAAGTAGCTAAGGACGGAGAAAATTTTTTGGCATTCATATTTCCAATTTCCTTGTTTAGGTAGTTCTTATACATATGAGGTTGTGGAATTCGAACATGTAACCCTTCTGTCTTCGATCCCCTTCCATTCAGATGTGCTCCTTTCACTTCATCTACAAGGACCCTTTTGATTACTTTCTGATTTCTATCCCCATTTTCTCTCCTTGTAGTATGAACTGCAAGTTAATGGAAAATGTAAATGTATTTTTCCTGTAGTATGAGTTGGTGGTTAATGTGCTGATTGTATATGAAATTGGGTTTAAGAGAGATCGAGAATGTACCTTGTGAAATTTCCCCTCTAGGTTTTTCCAGTGATGAAGAATATGAAGGAACTTTCGTTGCTCCATGAATAACCTCGTCGTGATTTCCATTGTTTGATTTTCTCGAGAGCTCTGTGTTTCCTCTTGAGCTGTTGCCACAACAATCTAAATGTAAGGAGAACCCTTAACCATTTTTCCGGTAGATGTATTTTGAGAAAAATTAAATATTAATTCATGACCAGGTTGTCAAGAGTTCAACCACATTTCCCGATCAACCAGCGAGAACACAAAATAACTTCTTAAATTCAAGGGTTTCAATGGCCTCAAAAGCTCACACATTTTTCTGCGATTTCCGTGTGGTTGCAGATATCTTCAATTCAAGGAATGTAACATAAAGCAAAGATCTTCGCTGCTTTTACCGTAATTAAATAATAATCTCTTTTTACTGTAATTAAATAATAACACCTTGTCACAAGTGACTTCACTGAGCATGGTTGAGATTAGCTTCAGTTGTGCAAGATGACGAATATCAACAATGTCACCAACTAAAATATCACAATAAAATGTCTAACTAAAACTTCACAATAAAATTCCCCCCTTACATTAAAATACCTATCTGCATAAAAACTACGTGTGTAATGCAATCAATAAAATGCCTACCTCACATTAAAATGACCATCTGCATAAAAACTACATGTGTAATACAATCCCAACTTCCTCTTCGACAAAAAAAAATCATGTACAATGACCACATTGTAAATAGATAATACACAACCTTTATATTATATACATATTAGACTAATTATGATAGGATATGTCATAAACTTCAATTTTGGGATTCATATAAGTCATATTACATATTAAAAAATTTCCATATGTTTCTTATATATTTATCAATTTGTATTTTTATGTTTCTAAACTAAAGTATATTTCTATATTATTGTTACATATTTACAAATGTTTATTTTCTTTTCATTGAATAAAGAAATTATATCATAGATGTCAAGGGATTGGTACAATGTATACCTTATCATTGCATTTTATTAAAGGTTTTTTGTTTTTCATAACTAAGTTGTTTGTACATTGTAGAATACATTAAAACATCTATTTAATTTGCAAAAAGGAAAAATAAAAAACAAACATTAAAGAAGAAATACAAAGGAATGCATTTCTAACTTTTTTTTTTTGAATCATATTGATTTGCATCTTATTTAATATTTGTTAATATTATATCTAGCATATCATTTTTACATAATAATTTATTTTCTTATACATTTTTTGGTCCATTGCAAACAAAAGAAATAAAATAGTTGAAGAAGAAGAAGAAGCCGTAAGTAAAACTGGAGAAATAACTTAGTAAAGGTAACATCGTTCTAAAAGGTATGTTCACAACAATATTCAAGGCAATGTATTCTTTTTAGAAAATGAATATATATATATATATATATATATATATATATATATATATATTAGTTTTATATTAATGTAAAATGTTAGGATCAAAGATCACTAAGAGAGATGGTGGTGTCTAAAGACACTGTCATTTGATCTCAATGGCCAACAAGGCAATTTAACATTAATTTTTTTAGCCTTTAAATGGGTTGCATTCAGAGATAATACCATGGGAAAAGCCATGGGTGCCATAAAATTGGAGCCCAAAACCATAGGTAACTTAACCAAGTCAAGTTTACCAGATCCACCCTAAAAATCCCCCCCTTAAACTTGACTCTGGGAGATTGACTTGGCCCAATAATTAACCAAATCATCTAAGATTTCACATTCCCCCCATCAAGCTAGGATACCAATACACCTGCCACCCTGGTACCATTGTAAGTGGTCCACTCCACATATTGATGAATCCATGCACCACTACATTCCATGTATGCCTTAGTAAGCTCTTAAGCCTTAGAAATGTGCATGCTTTTGCACAACATGTCTGCCCAAAAATCATAGGGAAATTCCTTGGACCAAAACACTTTGGTTTTTCACCCATTAAACACTCGTTCCTTCATTAAAATTTAACACCATTTACTCCATCTTTGTTATTTTCATCCATGTTATATGGAAAATTCACTTATGCGGACAAAAATTAATTCCCTAGATCTAGTGGTCTAATTTAGAACAATAGAGGGAAAAAATATCTATGTTTTCCTTAGAGAAATTAGAATATGGGAAAGAGACCGACCTAGAATATGTAGGAAGCCATCCTCTTCTCTTTGCTTGTAAGCTCCAACTCTAGCTCCACATGCTATAAATTGAACCTGCAACAATGACTGAAACAAGTAAGAGAACTACAATATCCACGTAGCATAATCCAATGACTCGAGTAAATGAGTCAACATGGCATTGAAATACATAAGCATAAACGTGATACAAGTATAGAAAAACAAAGTTATTTTTTTATTAATAAATAAAGGAGAGAGTTATAACCATATATAGAAGTTGACCTTGTAGATGTCTCCCCAATTGTCTTGTCCTTCCTTGCCATAAAATATACCTTCACACTCAACCCTAATGCATAAATGGATGATGAATCCTTAAGATCAAAGCAGAAATATGAGGGCACTAGTAATCTCCAAAAGTCAACCTAGTAATCTCCAAAAGCCAACCTGAACTCCATGGGAGGCAGTAAATTTATAGGGTAAACATGGTAGTTTAGGATTTACCAATCTAACATTGAGATCCACACAATAATGGGGATAAGCTCTAAGGATAAAAGATACGTTCTCTAGATAAGGAATTCGAGATATCTATCCATGGTAAATGGTTAAAAACACCTTAGAGTCTTTTGGAAGGAGAAGATTCAAAATTATTTTTCATTTTCTGAAATCCAAGAACCATTGCACTTGCACAGTAAAACAACCTGTGTTGATTAGTGTAGGTTCTCAGTTATGAAACATGCAATCATCACAGGTGGACTGAAGTGCAGAGTGCATTGGGGCCAAAAACATGGTTTTTGAGTTGTTTGACCCAAAACTCAAACTTTTTGGAGAGATAATGCTTAGATATTTTCAAAGGGATTATGAAAAAGTGTTCAAGGATGTTGATTTATTTAGTTTTTAGGCCTATTGAGCAGATATGAAAAAATGGTTTGTAAAAAAATCCCCTAAAGTACAAAGTCAGAAGCAGTGGTTGAGGACTGAATTACTTTACCTTTTGAAAAGTACGGATCAAGAAAAAATGGGTTGAGATCATCATTACATATTATTATCATGATATCATTGTTGAGGGAGGCATACACATGCTCAAAATATATGCCAATATTACATGTACAATGATAAAGAAGTCTCATCCACTCATGAAAAAGTCTGGACCCATGCTTGGATGACCGTTTGAATGATCATAGCCACCATACTTTGTAATCTTGTATGAATCCTGAAATCGTAGCCTGGATGGATGGGACTAGATCTGGGTTCTTCTACTTCGTCATTCGATAGTATGAGTCTAGCCATGTGAATAAATGAGGTGGGGTTGAACATGGTAGACACTATATGATTACCACCCAATGATGTAAGTCATTAACATATGTGAGAGATGCCACCAATAATGATAATGGCTCTCAAGATAATAAACTATAATCTATGTGGCATGAATGGACGAGTTGAAGTCAAACACCACACAAAATCTTCTAGTCGAATAATAATGATGAAGACATGTCGCCGAGAGCAAGGAAACTTGTCATTGATGTATGAAAGCTCCAAGGTACCGAAGGGAGTTTCTAAGTAAACTTCTTGGATAATGGGATTATGTGAACATGAAGCTACCCGTTGTAGGAGGGCCTTGATATGTCCCTCATCAACGACATGAAATGGGTATCAATATTTGAGACAAAATGATGTTGATGCAGAGTTGGTTCAAGAACGACAGACATGAAAGAAGGCTTAAGTGTATTGTAACAAATATCAACTAAATCATTTCTCTTGAACATACCGACGACTCTTTATGGAGTTAGAAGCATTAACTCAAAACCGATTACGAAGGCTTTTAATATGATGCAAGAAAATTTCCCAACCCTACAATCAAAGAGATGAAGTGAAAGAGTGTCATGTTCAAGAGCAAGTCGCTGCCATTAATATGTTAAGTACCTTGTTTTCCCAATTTCCCCAACTATTTCTGGTCAATACTTATTTATTTTTGACAAGATTGAGGAGGATAACATATTCTTGATGTATAAGTTCATCCTTCAAGTCAATCCTTCTGAGTAATTTTAACGAACCTTGAGAAGGAGTGGTTCGGTCCCGTTATGTTCAACGAGTCCAACGTTGTTTGATGATTTTAAGAGTCCATCAATAGTATAAATCATCTTCCTTTTTATTTTTAGAGAGTTTGAAAAAGAGGCAAAAAAGAAAAATCCAAAGGTTCCTTTTCGTAAATTTAGTCTCTTGGGCGCAAAAAAGCACAAAACAATACCCAGGCAAACCTTTTAGCCATGTTTGACTACAGGTATTCATTTTTTCGTAAATAGTTTATCCCAATCCAGAAAAGGGTTTAAATTACACTGGGTAGACATATTTTCATTTAACAAGTTTGAAAAGGCAAGTGTTTGACAACCTTTTCATATAATTTTGGAAGTGTGAAAAGAGGTGAAAGAGGACTCCTCCTCGAGGAATGAGTGGTATAAAAGGTAGAAACTAGTTATGGTCATGATGGAACTACTCAAAACACGTAGGTCAAGAGGCATGCTAATTAGACAGCTCATCGCAGCAGTTCCCCAAGAAAGGGTAAAAAACCAAGTGGGTTACCCAAGAAAGGGTAAAAAACCAAGTGAAAGCACATGATTGACCAAGAAGACGGTGATGATGGAATGAGAAAACCAAGGCTCATCTAGACAAAATAGATTGATAACAAAGGAAATCACGTGGGATAAAATGGGAATGGTTTCATTTTTACACAAGCTTTAAACATGAGTAACTATGCTTGAAATTAGTTTCATGTTTTCACAAGCTTGAAACAAGGAAAAACTATGCTTGAGAGTACTTGAAAGTAGTTTCATTTTTACACAAGCTTGAAACAAGGAAAAGCTATGCTTGAGAGTAGTTTCATTTTTACACATGATTGAAACAAAGGAAAACTATGCTTGAGATTGGTTTTTACTACCCCAACATAATAACACAATTCTAAGGACATGACCCCCAAGCTTGATTTCATTAACCTAAGTAGAATTCTGGTTATTAAAAGGTGGATGGAATGAAGGTTCATTTACAATATCAAGTGAAAGAATCAACTCAACACTTACGAGATCTAATCAAAGACTCGAATTAGAAGGGGATATGTTTCATTTTTAATGAGCTGGACACAAGAAAATAACCATGCTCAAGGAACCTTGTTTCATTTTTTAATGAGCTTGACACAAGAAAAAGAACTCTACTCCAGGAACTTGTTTCATTTTTTAATGAGCTTGACATAATAAAAGGAACTCTGCTTTGGGAAATTTGTTTCATTTTTTAACGAGCTTGACAAAAGACAAGGAACTATACTTAAGGAACCTTGTTTCATATTTTAACGAGCTTGACATAAGAAAAATAACTCTACTCCAGGAACATGTTTCATTTTTTAATGATATTGACACAATAAAAGGAACTCTAGTCTAGGAACCTTGTTTCATTTTTTAACGAGCTTGACACAAGACAAGGATCTCTGCTCTGGGAACCTTGTTTCATTTTTTAACAAGCCTGACACAAGGAAAGGAACTCTACTTCAGCCCCTAGGAAGCTCAGTAACCTTGTGGGGGAAGGTTAACTACTGGTGAGGGATATCTAGGATGGGATAGGTTGGGATACTGACATTTTCATCCTACCTTGATAAAGATTGTTTGATAATTAGGATAACCCATACAAAATTTTCCAGTCCTAGGAAATATATGATATTGTTGAAAAGGATGAACTTGGAAATATTGGACTGGATAAGGCTATTGTATTGTTGTTGTCTAAGAAAAAGGAGCTTTGGGTATTCGTTGTAAAGGTTTACCTAACAGAATTTACGTCATTCTTGGAATAGACTGGCTAATTGGAACCTGTGGCATGCTATAAATGGGTTGAATTAATTGTTCCTGTTGAATAATATTACAAAGCGAGTCATTACTTGGAGGGGGTTCCGTGACAATGAGAGAAATGTCCCCTTGTTCGACAAGATTTGCAGAAACAAGAAGAACCTAAGCGATATGAACTTCACTCTCAACGAGAAAAGTTCGATCAACTGAAGGTAGAATTGAGTCAACCATATTTTCAAGCAATGGTTGGTTGGGAATAGACTCATGGAATTCACGTGTGAGAGAGTGGGATTGACTGAATATGGATTCAAGTCAATTAATTCATAAACTAGTGGAGGATTGAGAGAAAGCTTCTGGTAACCATCCAGAAGTCGTCATTGAGAAGCTGTAAGGTTTCCCAACACTTTTGAGGATTCATCCATATAAGTAAAAATGTGAATAGGGGGATTCCCTTCAGATAACCTACATGGAAACTTAACTTTACCCTTTTTCTCGTGGACCTTACTATCGATAGTTGATGGTTTATCACCAGCATGATATCCAGAGGCTGATGAAAAGGGCTGATGTGAGCCATTGGACCACACTTCTAATACCTGTGTAATAATAGGAAAATATCTAATAAGGTGGTCGCCCTTACAAATATTTCAAGGGAATTTCACTTTACGTGCCTTGTTGGAAAGTTTTTCGGCATTAGTTGCATTCGTAGAAAAGTTTTCTTGGTTTCCCCACTGCTTATTTTGTTTCTTCTTCTTTGTCCTTTTCTTCTTCTTCTTAGCTTCCTGGTTACTTGAATCAAGACTTTCACCAGGCAAGGAGGAAGAAAAGGATGAAGAAACACCAGGCGAAGAAGGCATAGGGTAAAATATACGATCAACTTCAGGTTGATGTTGTTTAGGTGGAGGACTACTTGTTTGAGAATAATTTTGGATAGTCAGAACCAAGGAAGTAAAAAAAAACCAGACTGGTAAACCAATTGTTAATATGGGAAGGGAAAACATTGCCATATAAGGAGCATAAATATTTAGAAAAGAAGGAAAAGGACAAGGATTCCCATCAAAATGGTTTCCTTGACAGGTATACTCGAGAATTGTTGCCATTAGTCTCAACCTAAGGTATAATAAGGAGTTTTTCCACGGTGAGGATGTTGTTCCGTGGTTAATTAATTGATTTTAGAAATTAAAGACACAAATAAAAAAAAAAAGGGTAACTAGGAAAAGTGGTTTACCAAGTCACTGTGAACTGCAATATACCATTTCCAATACGTGCAGGCAATCTCCCCGAATGTTGTGTTCGTTGTATCACAATTAACAAAGTGGATGACTCAATTACCTATAGCAAGATAGAAACCTATAGGGAACTTCCAAAATATACTCAAAGGTACATGGAAGTGCAGTCTGTAGTAGTGTTGTATAATGCGTTCAGTACGATAAGAAGAACTTCAATATACTTTTCATACGTGGAGCGCCATCCAATATATGCAAGGGTACATGGAGAACAATCAGATATACTTATGTACATGGAATTCTGACTACCCCCATAATGTAATGCAGACAAGTAACAATAACTCTTACATTTAAATATGCAGGAACAAGTCTCTAGCCTAGACCTCTATGCATGTCGTTAATGTTCCAAATGCTTCTTAGGTTAATTGGGTAAATTTTAGAAGTTTATCTTCAATTATGTTTCAATTTCAAGGCTCATGGTACGAATTCACTTGAACTTTCAATGATGCAACTAACATGATGAAAATAACTCTTTCATTTCGATGAAGATCTATCTATGAGAAAGAAGAGACAAATAATACTACAACAAACAAAAACTTCCAAATCACATATTTCAATGTAACTGCTCCAATTTAATTAAAAACCCTAACTGATGCCAAACCATACAATGTAATCTGCATAATTCCCCTAAAAATTATGCAAATGTAATCTATGCACAATTTCCTTTCCCAATGTGAAAATGAGAAATCTAACTATGCAAATGTAATCTATATAAGATAATTTTTCAAAACAAACATAAGATGATTCCAAATCAATGAAAGAACAATATAACAAGACTACTTATGAAAGCAATACCTTCCTTCATTAATGTAATGAAAGAACCAATCGAGTGTAAGTAAAGGAAATTACCAATGAAATCAAATGTAATATGAGATTTCATTAACTGAGGATTCCAACTGAAATTGTGTGAAAATTCTAAATATCAAAAGAGATGACACTCAATGGTGATTAACCACCCCCCCATTGACGATTGAGGGGGATTTTTTTTGCAAAAATGAAAGAAAAAACACCCAAAAAGTGTTAAGAAACTGAACATTTTCTTTTATTTTCCTTTTCATTTTCAAATGAAATGAAAATGAAAATGAAGCTAGATTATTGACCAAAATGACTCATCCATACTGAAACTATACTATGAAAATTCTTAAATCAATAATCAAGCTCTAGTGTTCACAAACCCTAATGATGAGAAGAATGAAAAATGAAACAAAATCTCATAAAAGGAAAAAAAATCCAAATGTAAACTCAAAGATGGATTTATAGAGATACAAACAAGTTTAGAGGCTCAATAAAGCCTTTTGGATCAAATCAAAACTCAGAGCAAGGGAGAGAAATGAAAATTTTTGCATTCTACAAGACCATTGGATGTTCAGAGCAGGCACCAGTGCAAACCATCACACTTACATAGAAAAGAGACTGCGTTGGGTCCTCTTTCTCGAAACATAGAGTGCGCTAGGGCTAATTTGGTCAAAACATGACACAAAAAACCCTACCAATCTAAAAATTGTTTTTTCTTAAGGCAAATTATTGTCTGAATAAGTTAATTCAAGTTGCTTTGAAAGGTGAAAAAATGCTAAGGCCAAGGAAACCACTAAAGGATATCTCAATCCCTAGTAGAGTCTCCAATTTGTTATATGCAAAATTCACTTATGCAGACAAAAATGAACTTCCTAGATCTAGTGGTATGATCTAGAAAAACAGAGGGAAAAAAGATCTATGTTTTCCTTAAAGAAATTAGAATATGGAAAAGAGACCTACCTGGAATCTGTAGCAAGTCCTCTTCTCTTCACTTGTAAGCTCAAACTCTAGCTTCACGTGCTATAAACAGAGCCTGCAACAAGGACTAAAACAAGAAATAAAACTCCAATATCCACATAACATAATCCAATGTCTCTAATCAATGAGCCAACATGGCATTGAAATACATAAGTATCAACGTGACACAAGTATAGGAAAACATCGTGCTTTTTGTATTAATAAATAAAGGAGAGATTTACAACCATATATAGAAGTTGACTTTGTAGATGTCTCCCCAATTCTCTTGTCCTTCTTTGCCACAAAGCGAACTTTCACACTCAACCCTAATGCATAAATGGATGATTAATCATTAAGGCCAAAGCAACAACATGAGGGCATTAGTAATCTCTAAAAGGCAACCCAAACTCCATGAGAGGCAGTAAATTCATAGGGTAAACACGGTAGTTTAGGATTTACTATTCTAGGTTTGAGATCCACATAAGAAGGAGGATAAGCTCTAAGGATAAGAGATAAGGCCTCTAGAGAAGGAATTGAAGATCTATATCCATGGTAACTGGTTAAAACCACCTTCGAAGCTTCTGGAAGGAGAAGAATCAAAAATATTTTTTATTTTCCAAAATTCTAGAACCATCACACCTGCAGAGTAGATAAAACTACGTTGATTATTGCAGGTGCTGAATTATGCAACATGTGACCATCGTAGGTGGACTAAAATGAAAAGTGACCTAGGGCCAAAAACATGGTTTTTAAGATGATTGACCCAGAAACTCATAATTTTTGGAGAGATGATTCTTAGGGCTTTGAAAAGGGATTATGAAAAAGTGTTCAAGGATGTTGATTGATCCTAGGGAAAATTTTAAGGATGGAAGTTTATCTTAAAGTTTAGAAACCTTGGCGAATCTTACTAGTCCCGAGTATGTCAATTGTAAAAAAATTAATTATATTTTTGTAAAAATATTTATTTTTTTAATTATTTTATATTACTATATATAAAATTTTGGCGATTTTTAGGGTAAAATAATTTTATACTATAAAATTTGGGTGAATTAATTTTCAAATAAATGGAAAAAGGCGAATATTTTTTTTGGAAAATTAGCCCACCTGCGAATATTAGCCCCTAAAATTTCCCTGATTGATTCGTTTTTCAGGCCTATTCAGTAGATGTGCCAAAACGGGTTGTAACAATCCATACAACCACTATCTCGGCTTATTTATCTTACTTGATCCATACTTTGATTTAGCATTTCCAACCATGTGATCTATCATTAAATTCATCTATCATTCAACAATCTCATCAATTTTAAACCAATTTCGTCCACTAAATCTCACAAATTTCTTGACCATGCCAAAAACTTGACGATAACAAATTTCATTTCATTAACATAACATTCACATAACTTGACATGCTCCTACTAATTCAAGTACCACACTCCAATTTTCACAGGCTTTATATTTCGTCGACTCCATACTTCACTACTTTACACAAGATTTACTCCACTCCAACAAAACAACCAAACAAACACTTTATTTACTTATTTCTCATCCTTCACTAGTGCAGGTGAGCGTAATAGCCATGCATGATAGGAGCAATCGTCATGCAGCAGATCATTATTTCCATTGCCATCTTCCTTGCACCAATTTGATTCAATTTTGTTTCCTCTGAACTCCTTGTGTTCGGATCATAGAGCACTGAGAGAAATGGCGGTGTCTAAAGACACTTTTTTTTTTATCTCATTGGCCAACAAGACGATTTAACATTACTTTTTCTAGCTTTTAAATAGGTTGCATTTAGAGATAATACCAAGGGAAAAACCATGGATGCCCATAAAATTGGAGCCCAAAACCATGAGTAACTTGACCAAGTCAAGTTTACTAGATACACCCTAACATAAAATGCATGGTATTCAAGTTGGATTTATCCTAACTATCATACATGGTTTAAATCACTATTATAAAATGAAAAAGGGAATTGAGAACTTGCACTAAGAAAGACAAGTTTTATTTAGTCTATTCATTCATGTAATATGACCAGAGAAGGAAATATTATTTCATTTTTAAAACCAAACTTATTAATATTTGGAACTTGACATTAAATATATAATTTCTTTATAACAACTCCACAACATATTTTGAAAGTATAGAAATCATTCGATATTTAAAGTATCCAAATGAAATTGTTTGTTTTTCGACTACTAAGTAAGAATTTCAATATTTCCACTGAGATGATGTTAGGTACAATCGAGGGAGAATGATTTTAGGTTTTAGTAGCATTTCATTTATCTTCTTAGGAGAGAAGGAAGACATTGCTTGTCGACAAGCAATAGTAAGGAAATCTTTTATGAATCTTTTTTTTTCTTCTTTTTGTTCCTTTTTAAGAATGGAGAAGGATGTAAATTAACATTCTTAGTTACTATATCACTTTTCATCTCTATGACAACAAATCTTAGTGAAGTTATATAATATGTGGGAGTAACCTATCACCCAAAATAATAGATGGCATTTATATGAATTCAACGTATAATTGTCCACAGGGTTTTAGATAGACGGTGTTCAGATGCTCTATTAAGACACTCCTTGATGTAAAGTCACCGGTTCAATTCTCCGCCTTGATCAAGATGATATATTAGACATGATGAAGATATAATCCCACCAAACTTACAAAAAATAAAAAAATCAACCCATTATTAAAATATATCGTTACAAATTAGTTAAAATAAAATTTTAACCCACAATATCTAAACTACTCACATACATAAATCGAACTCCCCATACATAAATCAAACTCCCCTTAAAAGAAGAAAAATGTGTGAAGAGAACATAAGGACAAACTCCCCTTAAAAGAAGAAAAATGTGTGAAGAGAACATAAGGACAATTATGACGTGACAACATCATTTCAATTAGAATAGAAAATGCATAGAAGTGTAATTTCTATTCAAACCAACGTACAATAAGTTTGATAAGGAGGGGAGATCACCAAGTGTTTTAATAAGAATTATTGTTGTATAATAAAGTTGACAGAATTTTAATAAAAAAATTAAAATATAAAAAAATAAAAATCAAATTGTTGTACTTTCTCTTTAACTTGAAATTTATGGTTAATCCTTTATCCTTTCCCTTGAGATTTATGGTTTGTCTGGATTTATTAATATCTCACAGTCATGATAAATGTTTAAGGTGAGTTGTGACATCTTGGCATAAAATAGTGTGCAAAGAGAATTCACATGATGTAACCTCTTCATATTAGTATATTTTTAAAATTTAATAAGCAATGAGTTTAAATGTTTTATTTTTATTTTTTATATTAGATTATATTTTTAAAATTTAATAAGTAATGAGTTTAAACGTTATTATTATTATTTTTAATTCCAAAATATAATTATTAGTAAAATATAATTTTATATTAATTAAATGATATTTTAAAAGTTATAAATCAATTTAACATATTTAAAAATATACAAATTATTTAATTATTTTTTCAAGGAAAAAATAAAATTGTTTATTAAGGAAATAAAAAATTATAGTGTGTATGTAATTAAGCATTCAAAAGTAATGAAAACTTTCATAATAGACCATAAATCAGGAAGGTTTAACATCAGTGTTCAAGTAATCACTGCCTATGAGAAACCAAGAGTATATTACAAAAAAAATAATAATAATAGGCCTCTCTAGAAGGGAGAAACAACCCAGAATGAGATGAGGCAAAATGTCAAAGTGTTGCCGTAAAGTAGCTATGCATATATACAAAAAACTACCAACAATCAAGAAATTGCCCAATAGTGTATCCATCCATAACAGAAAAATAACACAAAATAAAGGTCCTCGACAAAAAACCCAGAGGAATATAGAAATTATATGTTGAAGGGACTAGTGTTCGACACATAGACTTTGTCACCTTCAGTTTCCCTTATGCTCCAGCTCTCCATATCCTACTGAATACCCTCCTTAGATAGGAGGCATGCTGTAGTGTTATGTTCCCTGTATATATGACACACAAATATAAAATCAAATGACATATTTAAACGTATAATTTCTTCTATGATAGGGATCAAAACATGATTCAGAGCTCTCTGCGTTTCATTGAACCAATTAATAACATTCTTGGAGTTCCCAAATATTTGGACCTTAACTATATCCAGGTGAATAAACCAACAAAGGAGCAATTTTAAAGAAAGTAACTCCACCATGTTATTTGTCCTTGAGCCAATACCCACAAAGGCCCTAAGTATTCGATTTTCAGTTAAATGTATCACCAGTCCAGAACCACAATGATTAATAGCATCTGAAGCCCCATCAAAATATGCCCAAGGAACCTATTCATGACTAATAATGCGAGGTGCTGAAGAGATTACAGTTTTGGGGATAAGTTCATAAATCGAGAGAGATTCATCTGCAATCATGTTTGGGATGGAAATCATTTCTTTGAACATTCCTTTGTTCCTCGCAAGCCATAAACCCTAGGTAATGCTAAGAGGAATGTTTTTGAAGTTGATATCTATGACCTCATTGCACCAGTTTTTCCAAGCATTCTCCACTGAAGAACCATACCATTTAGTCCTAATATTTAGTAGGGAGAGGGTGATTTCCCAAAATTTAATGGAAAAACAATATTTAAGAAAAAGATGATTAATGGACTCCACCACTGATTTACAACTGACGCACCAACCGGGACCCCGTTTCATTTTTTTTGCAGATTGTCCCAAGTTGGGACTTTGTTTTTTAAAACACACCAGAAAAAGAGTTTGGACTTGGAGGGGCTGTTTAACTTCCACAACATCTTATGCCGCCACACCGGTAGGCTCCTGTCATTGTTCTCCATCAAAAATCTATATTCGAATTTCGGTGCATAAGAACCATTTGGAGCAAAAAACCAGTGAAGGGAATCCGACCTATGAAAGATTCTAACATTCGTACACCTAAGTTCCTGAATATAATTAATCCAAACATTGACCCATTGAGGTTCCAACTGTATTTCTTCCCCCAATTTCCACCCTTGGGGCCAAAAATACATGGCCTCAGGTTTAGCAATCTGAGATAAGTGATAAATCCATTTTGCATGAGGGGCCTATATAAACCCATGGGGGAGAGAAAAAGATTCATTGCATCCCACCCACGGATCACTACCTAGCACAACCTTCTCCCTGTTACCCACATGCCAAGCCAGACCATCATCCACCAAACTGAAAGAAAGTATAGTAGCCTTCCAAATCACCAAACCATTTTCTATTTCTTTTACTGGGTTGCAAATACATACCTCCAAAGGGGTGGGATCTATATATTTACACCTTACCACTGCAGTCCAAATATTATCTTCTGATATGATCCTCCAACCTGATTTAGCAGTTAATGTTTTTGCAAAATTTTGGAGCTCCTTTATCCCTCATCCTCCACTCGCCTTAAGGCAGGCAATTTTGTCCCAAGCAACCCATGGGATCACCTGCTCCTCCTTAGCCCCAACCCATAGGAAATGACTGTAGAGTTTCCTTAATTTAGATATAACACCCTTAGGGACCCACATGAGAGCCATCTAGTAGACATGAATAACACCGAGAACTGATTTAATAAGGACCAATCTCCCTGCCCTCGACAACCATTTGTAGCTCCAATGATTTGTTCTCTTCTCTATTTTTGTTAGTAGCCAGAACTAGTCCTACTTTTTATAGGGATTAGGTTTTATGTAAAAGCCCAAGTATTTTAGGCTATCCCCCACTGGAGACACTTTAAAAGGCAACAACACCACAATTATTTCAATATCCACAGCTGAAAAACCCTTATATGCAATGGATGAATTTTTGGCATTTATAACCATCCCTGTAGCTTTAAGGAATAAATATAATAAATAATTCAACTGATGAACCTCCTCCTTGGAACCATTGCAGAAAAGGAGTATATCATCCACAAAGAGAAAATGTGAGATAAAAATATTTGTAGACACTTTGATTCCTTTTAGGTTACCATTCCTCTTAGCCAAAAGTAGGAGTTGACTTAGCCCTTCAGCAGCAAGTAAAAAAATAAGTGGTGAGAGACGGAATCCTTGTTTGAGCCCTCTAAGGCTGGTAAAAAAGGGGGAGGCAACTGCATTTATAAGAACAACAAATGACACATTAGTTATGCAACCCATTATCCAATTTGTAAACCCAATACAAAATCCCAAATGAGTAAGAAGTAGTCATAAATAAATCCAACTGATCCTGTCATAAGCATTTGAGAGGCCTATTTTTACAATCATTCCCTTCCTTTTTTATCTTTTAATGTTTTTAATTGATTCCTGGGCCACCTCGATAGCTTCATGAATTTTTCTGTCGTCCAAAAAACCAAAACTGTTCTTTAGATATATTAGAAGATAATATTGTCTTCAATAGGATGGAAATAATCTGTGCAATAATTTTGTAGATATAATCACACAAATAAATAGGTCTGAAATCTTCAAAATAGCCTGGAGCATCCAGCTGAGGGATTAGGGCAATGAAGGTAGAGTTAAAGGGCTCATGATTAGCACCTCTAGCCCTAGTTTCTTCCACCACCTCCACTAATTCTTCCCCATTAAGATCAAATAAATGTTGGTAGAACTCCACTGTCCATCCATCCAGTCCATAACTCTTATCCTTTTGCATAGTCTTCAAAAAATGTTCCACCTCCAGTTTGGTAACAAGTGTAATTAACATCTCATTGTTCTCCTCCTCAACATATTGAGGAAAGAGTTGTGGCACCTGGATGACTTCAACAATAGTTGATACTTCTGGGACTTTAAAAATGTTTTTGAAGTGATCTCTTCCCAACATAGCCAAATCCCTAAATGAATGTTCCATATCACCTTCTGGAGTACTCAGTTCCTATATAGTATTTGAATTTTTTCTCCCCTTAGCATAGTTCTGAAAAAACTTGGTGTTTTCATCAGTTGCCGAAAACCAAATTGCTCAACTTTTTAATCTCCATTCTTCTTCGCGGTCATTTAAATATTCCTCTTTTTAAGCTCCAAATATTTTAGCCTTTCCCTCTTCTCCTTAGATTCATAACTATCTGCCTCTGGGATTTCCATCATTCCCAAAGCCTCCTCAATGTTCTTCAGTTCTTATTCCTCCTTCAATTTTTTATCATTTTTCTATAGGATCGTTTTTTATTTCAAGGATTTGAGATTATCCATGAAATACTAAGCACAAGAGAGGTTATTGGACCCATCCCCCGACCTCCAAGAGTCCTTAACAAGAGTGATATAACTAGGGTCTTTAAGCCACCTTGAACTGAATTTTGAAGGAGATCCTGAATTTTTGTTAGGTCCTAAAATCTCCCACAAAATGGGGAAGTGGTTAGAATCCCCTTCCGAACCCACCCACTACCTGAACCCAATATTTCCATTAACAAAGTTCTCATTGATTAGAAAATGGTCCAATATTTTTGCCATCCTTGCATCTCCCACACACCTATTCCTTGAGGTGGGAGTGGACATAATAGGATTTATGTTAATGAGCTTACCTTCTTTAATTTTATTTATGAAAAAGTCTACAAGTGGGTTGACTTGGGCCTGAGGACCCCAAGTTTCAGATATACCAATTGAAAAGTTTAGGTCTTGTCCCACCACTAGATTGTGGCCCTGCATAAGGTCTTTCTCAAAAAACTTGTTCCAAAACCAAACTCTATCCATAACAGGGCCATATATGTTGATGAGCGTAAAGGCTGAGCATAGTTCAATAGAGTAGACCTACACTCCTAAAACAAAATTATAATTCCAGGAGTTCTTCAACTAGATCACACTGTCACGAAGGCCCATAGCCAGGCCACCCAATATACCTCTAGCATCCACTGTCACCAGAGACCACCCAGACAGAAGTTTCCACATAGAAGTCGAAATAGTGGCACCCACACCCATAGTTTCTTGAAGCATTAGAATATCAGGATTGTATTGGTTTAGAAGTGACTTCAAAGCTAGTATTTTCTGGTTACTAGAAAATCCATGACAATTAAAGGACATAATAATAATTGGGGAACAAAGACCAGGGACCGCACTCCTCTAAGAACCCCTTTTAAAGAATGTTGTTTACCATCAACAATGTCTAATTTAGCTTTCAGTTAAGCCTTGGGAAACTCAGTTTTCCTACCCCTTGTTTTCCAAGGTCTGGTTAGTTCCGAGAATATCCCTAGACCCCCACTAACCTCATCAGGTAAGGAGCGTTTATCCCTAGGTAGGAGGTTATATGGAGTTTAATCAAGCGAGAGAGCATGTATTGAGGTTATAATATTGTCCATAGCTAGGGATAAAATGTAAATTCATGGAGAAACTGATACAAAGGGCCTAGAGGGACATGACACATGTAACACTTTTAATAAAGAGAAAAGAGATGTATGAATTGAAGTGGGGGGACAAGTAGCAATACCAACCTGTTCCTGAGCATGTTATGACGAAACGAGGCCGTCTGATGGGGGAGATGGTTTAGGAGCTATCTCCATTGGTCCCATATCCTCCTGTGCTGGAGGCTACTCCAAATCCCGTGACCCATCCAGTTGAGATGTTTGTGCCTCAACCCTCACCATCTCCTCCTGACTGCCATTCTGATTGACTTCGACTCCTTCCATTTGTACTGGTTCTTCTACTTCCACATTTACCATTCCCACCTTGATTGGTATTTCCTTTGTTTGAAGTCTTCTTTTGAAGCCTAGAGGGAAATACTGTTCCAAATGGCCCTATTTGTGGCAACGGTGACAACAAAATGGCAAGTGTTCATAGTCAGAAATTTGATAGAAGGATAAATATTTCCTTTCATTTCTTCCACAAATGCCCTCCCTCGGTTTTAGTATAACTAAGAACCAAGTCACATTCCTACATTTTGTTGACTGATAGGAGAGTTCTACCTCCAGGAAGGTGTCCAGTCTGTTCCCGATCGCTTTGAAAACATCTTTAGACCAAAGGTGTGGAGGAAATGAAGAAAACCTGACTCAAACAGGGATTTCCTTCACCCTCTCTCTTTGTGCATCGAACAATGGTGTCCATTGCTTGAAGAGTATAGGGGAATTTTCAAAACCCCAATTATGTTTTAGCACCCATTCCACTGTCTCATGATAGGAGATACATACCATAAACCATCCATTAGCCAAAGTTGTAACCTCTGTTTCATTCCATGACATTTCACCCCATGAGTCTTTGATCCATGATGTGATAACTTGTGTAGAGGCTACCAATACCTGAACCAGAGGCCACCAATACCTGAACCAGAGGCCACCTCCAAATTCGAAATTCCCCTATTGTATGCCTCCAAATCTGGGCCATAAGTAAACTCTGCGTTTGGACCACATTTTTGTTCAGGCCCCTGGATAACTGTCGCTGCATCCACCCCTTGTGTAATGCCTCCATCTATCGCCTCTTATCCTAAACCCCCTTCCAAACCCTGAGATAGTTGGGGCTCTGTGAGAGCCTGGGGAAAGGTCATACCAATTCCCGAAACTGCCACATTTTTTCACCACGTAAATTCCAATCCCTGCTCCAGAGCCCGATGGCTATTAACCACACACGCCTTCAAACCTTCCTTCTTCCTCAAACTAATATGAACTACTATGTCTTCCAATCCTCCAGAAAAATAACAGGATTCCGAGGTTTAAGTAGGTGTGGAATAAATTACCAGTGCTCCAGTGAGACCGACTTCCACCTGTAGCGCCCCAATGTTCGTCGTTCCAAAAACTGCCCGAAAACTGGAGTCGTTCCCAAAACCCCTTATTCCTTCAAACGTTCCAACTGCTGGAATACCAAATCCACCTTTTGAAAACTTCGTAGGGCACATGGCACCACTAATGATAGCTAGAGTCTGAGCTAGAGCCTTCAACTTCATCAGATTTTGTTCCGTAAGCTCCATGCCCCAAACCGTAAGAATATCTTATGCCTCTAGTTTTAAGTCAACAGACTCCGATGGATTCTCCATACCACCACTTACCAAACAACAGATAACTGAAGTTGATCCAAACTATTTAATTATACAATCTCGATAATTAAAATATATAATTTTAAAATTTCCAGTTAAATTTTAAATAAAATTAATCTTAAATACCTAAAAAAAATTAAAAATAAGCATTTAAACTACACTCATTTTAATTTTGAAATCACAGGGGAGTTAATGACAACAGATTTGGATAAAATTCCAACACTTATAATTCAATGTTAATATATAATTAAATGATTGCATAAAAGTTGATATACAATCAAATAATTACGTAGCATCATATATAATTAAATAATTTCATAGAAGTTGATATATAATAAAATAATTCCATAGCATCCAACTTCTAGGATTGTCCTATTAAACATATAAAATTGGTAAAGGAACAAAATAAAATATAAACATTTATAAAACTAGGAAAAAATATATTAAAAACTAAAACATTTGAACTACGCACGCATGAAAGCTCAAGGACTCTTAAGCACGTTTGGGAAGAAATGAAATGAAATGAGATTTTAAAGTCCACAAGACTAAAAATAATCTATGGGACTATGAGTTCCTGTTTTTCACCTTTTGCATTTCAGTCTTTTTCTTATTCAAATCGATGATGAGCTGATCCAACCTTCCAACAATCCTATTGCTGAAAAGACAATGCCAAGAAACTGAGGCTAACGTATTCCCATAACTTTTTCTGATGTCTTTGAATGCATGACATTCCAAAATGAAATGTTTTTCCGATTCCACTGCCCTAGACATGAAAAATGTACACACCCATTCTTCCCAAGCTTCTTTAGGCCTTTTCCACCTCCTGTTTCACATCGAAGTTGATGCGAGTTGGTTCTTAATTGAGAAATAATAACCTTTTCCCTCCACAGAATGTTAGCTCCAATGTACTCTTTTTGTTGGAGATCATACATAGGGTTGAATTCTTCAATGTATGACTTCTTCGAATTTCTACCCAAATCTTTTCCCCATACCTATTTACGAAACTTCTCCATAACAAAATTCTTTATCTCCTTGCTATTTGTGGGACAAACATTGAGGTAGATATTCCATTTTTGCATCCATGTGTAGTTTTGTGTCATCCATGTTTTTTTTCTTTCACTCATGGCTTCCTTGAAGATAACATTAGGCCATCTACCTACTCCCATTTGCTCAATTATTTTTAGATATCTTATGAGCTGCACCATAGCAATTGATTTGATGGGAGTTTCTCTTGTTTCACTCAACATTATCTCATATGGTACTGAACTTTTTATTTTTAACTTTCTCATGATAAGGAATTTTTGGATTTTCTCAATTTTCTTCCATTTTGAGACAGGGGTGTTGCTAGCCCATAATTCACACCCATATAGCATCACTGGGAAAACTAGGAGTCCAAAAAGCACTTTAATTGTTTTCGAATCCCATAACGCTTCCTCTCTACATCTGTTTTGAAGAGCATATAATGCTTTCCACCCTCCTAAGATTCTCTTCTTTTTGTAGTCCTCCTAATCAATTTTGTTGTTGAAATCAATCTCAATGTCTTTGTACTCATTTACTTCTTCAATAATTTCCTTCAAAGAAGAAATCATGCTCACTCTGCTTCCTTTTATTAGAGAAAATCATTATTTTGGTCTTGCTAATATTGACTTGCATCCCCATTTCTTTCCAAAAATGCTCAAGGGCATATAGGTGCATCTGCAATCCATGGGTTGATGTTAATTTTGGGATACTAGGTCCAAACTCCATGTTGCACTGCTCATATGATGATGGTCATATTTTTGTTGGATTCCTCTTTTAGAGAGGTGCAATATTTATCTAAAGATCATCTTTATCGGATGAGTAGAACATTTATTTTGAATTTATTTTCCACATGTGCAAGGTTGGCCAGATTTGTCCCACATGCCTAATAGATGTGTCACACGCCTTCATTGATGGATATAAATTGGAGAGAATTGGAGGTCATTTTCTCATCAACTCATCACACATTCTCTCATTGTGATCTGATTGGTTTGATAGCCTTTGGAGGCCTTTTTTCCCTCACACATGTGGAGCAAAGCTACTGATTTCTACAGATTTGTTTAGGGCTTTTTGCTGCAGCATTGGCCAGCGTTGACTGTGGTCAACCCTTGGTTGTTTGACCTCCAACTTCTACCAAAAATTCGATTTTAGGAGGCCATTCTACTGGGCACTAAAATCAAGGAATTTCGGGCTGTTTGATCAAAGCCCTAATTTGTTGCGTTGACTTTTCTACTGTTGGTTGCGTTGACTTTTATGTGTTGTTTTTGGGTTGATTAGTGTTGACTTGTGATGAGCTATCTTTGAGGGCTGTGGGTGTGACACATGAAGGGCTAGCTTACCGTGAAAGACTTTGTTGGTTGAAGCATCCTGCTGACTACCGTAACACAACAATATCTCATATCTTTGCTGGAAAAAAGGAATTACAATTCTGATCTATATTTTTCTTGTCTTCTATTGATCTATTATTGTGTACTATAAGCAATTTACTTCCATATTTATGTGATTGTTATTTTGTATCGAGCCTAAGAGAGATTGAAGTAAAAGTGCATCAAGCATAGAACACCATGGTTATCTAAATTTAACATGGTTTCAGAGCTAAGGTGAAGACAAAGTCCAAGAGTCCAAGCTGGTGTTAGAAGCTATCTTTCAAGGAAGAAATCCTATCAAGGACAAATGGCCTCCTCAACCTACAAGGGTTTGAACGCTGATGATAAACTGACTGATAAGTCTGATTATCATGCATGGAAGATGTCCTTGGATTTGGTGCTAGAAGATCAAGATGTCATGGATTATGTGCAGGGGAAGATTCAAGATCCTTCATCAAATGCAACTGTTGCCATGAAGACAAAGTATAGAAAAGGGGAAATCAAAGCAAAGATGATTTTACAAGATTCTATTCATAAGCACTTGGTTGATAACATTTATGAGCTGAATACATTTAAGGAGATGTATGATAATATGGTGAGCATGTTCAGGGCTAGCAACGCTAATCAAATCCTCTTCTTCAAGAATAAATTGAAGAATATCAAGAAGGGTAAGGATGAATCTATTCAATCTTGTTTTATGAGGCTCACTGAAATTAGGAATAACCTCCTAGCTATTAGGGAAGCAATATCTGATCGAGAGATGGTTCTTATTGCACTTGGAGGTCTCCCCTGTGATTGGAATGTATTAAATACCACTATTATTAATAATAATGTGATTCCTGATTTTGATGAAATATTGACGAGATGCACTCAAGAGTACAAGAATGATGGAGTATGCCTCTAATGGAAATGGAAGTTACCCTACTACCTTCGCCGCTCACGAAAAGAAGAAGAACCATGGTGGCTCGAGAAATCAAAACCATGGTAGAGCAGGGCCTAAAGGAAGGAAGGGAAGATGTTACACTTGTAAAAAATCTAATCACTATGAAAGATAGTGCCCTAACAGAAGGGACTCTCCTAGGGATGATGACAACAACAACTCGAGAAGAAATGGAAGGACCAACATGTTCCAAGGAAAAAGGAGGGCTCACTCCGATCGTAGTGGAAATGGGAAGCCTTTCAAGAGGTCAAGAAATTCCAGGTACGATGAGTCTAATGTTGTTGATAATAACATAAATGAATTTATTCTTGTATCTACCCTCTTTGTTGCATCTCCACCCGACACCCTGGATTTCTGGTTGATTGATAGTGTTGCATCAAGGCACCTCACTGGTTATAAATAAGCCCTTTCTAATTTGGTTGAGAAGGATACTAATCTGGAAATTATCCTTCGAGATAATGCCACCTATCCTGTGAAAGGGACAGGGACTGTGACCCTCCATCTATCTCAAGGTCAAGTCCTTTGATTTCAAGATGTGTTGTAAATACCTTATTTGAAGAAGAACCTTGTGTCCATTCCAGCAATGGAAGATAAAGGGTTCAAGGTGGAATTAGTTGATGGAAAGGTACCTATATGGAAGAATAACTTCAAGGAAGCTCTTTCTATTGGTTTTAGAGTTGACACACTCTACCGGGTTGGAGGAAGTCCATTGGGGGATATGTCATGTGATACAACTCTTCAAACAGAGTTATGGCACCAGAGGTTTGCACACCTTCATTACAAAGCTCTTCCTGAAGCAAGGAAGGTGGTGACATGGATGCCTGAATTTAGAGATGATCATGAAGGCATATGTCAGTGTTGTGCCGAAGGGAAGCATACAAGGGGACCATTCCCCTCAAGTGTCACAAAGACAACTGATACCTTGCAACTGATACATTTTGACTTATCTGGTATTCTGCATGTGACATCCTTGGGAGGATTTCCTATTACATGAATTTTACAAATGACTTCTCCTGCAAGACTTGGATATATTTTTTGAAGAAGAAGGACGAAGCATTCAAATGGTTCCGTACCTTCAAGGCCTTGGTGGAAAATCAAAGTTTTGAGGACCGAAAATGGGACCGAATATGAGTCCAATGAGTTTAATGAATTTTGTAGAGAAGCTGGCATTAAGAGGGATACCACAAATGTGTACACTCCTGAGAAAAATGGTGTTGCTGAAATAAAGAACATGATCATTGTGGAAGCTTCCCATGCCATTCTATGTGACCAAGGTCTTCTAAAGTTTCTATGGGGAGAAGCTGCGAACACTGCTGTGTATGTTCAAAATAGATTCCTGCATTCCGATTTGGACTCCAAAACTACCAAAGAAGCCTTCTATGGTAAGAAACCTAATGTTTCTTATTTTAGAGTTTTTGGTCATCCTGTTTTATTTCATGTGCTGAAAGAAAAGAGAAGCAAGATGGATGCTTCTGGAAAGAAGGGAATGTTTTTGGGCTACAATGAAACTTCGAAGGCATATAGAATCTATGTGCATGGTCAAAGAGAAGTGGAGATATGCCACGATGTCACCTTCGATGAAGATGTTTCCCTCAAGAAAGTGAGAAATATTACTAGCTCCTAGGAAGACAAAGAAGATAAAGAAGCAGGGAAGCAGGAAGAGACGAAGGATGACCTAATGCCAGATGTTGAAGGACCTATGGATCCCATTGATCCACCTCCTTAAAATAAGAGAATACCCTCATGGCTTAGGGATACTCTCAAAGATGCCGAGAGACATATTTCCCCAAGGGGGAGTGTAGAAATTTGCTGAATAATGATTAATTATCCACCGAGACTATCCTGATCACATACAATTCGAATTTATATGCAACACATAATCTCTTCCACTCAGATCATCAAACATGCAGAAATAAAACAAGCGATAACACATCAAATCATCATACACATTAACACAGTATGTATGGGGAAAGCTTATAGCTGAAAACCCCGCAGCTATTGTGTATATTATAATGGAGAAATCATGTAACAAACTCAGTACAATGCTCCTCACAAGTACTCAGTACTTTCTCATGAAGTTACACACAATCTAGCTCAGTTTTGAACAGGTTACTGGTTCAAAACTCACCGCCAATTGCCTTGCCTCTATTGCGCAATCCAGGCCTGTCTATATAGAGATCCAAGGTTCGAATCTCCTTGGCTTGACGGCGCAATCATCATGGGCAATTCCTCCAAGTGTGGTGCAAATCTCATGCACAACTGATGTCGCCACTGATAGCTAACTCCACCCTTTCATCTACCTCTTTCACTGGTCTCCACTGAACTGTCCATGCACTGTAGTGAAATGATGTGTTCTTGAGTTGAATAATGAGTTACAAATTAATGAATTAAATAATATTTAATTCACTCCACTCATTACTAGTTGATTAGCTAGTTAAACTAATCTCAACCAATTCAACTAAATTAAACCGAACACAACTCCACTAGTTGTCTCATTAACTCCACCAAAATTCTGCCACTGAAGTCCTAACTGAAGTCAACCATGCATGTGCTCACCAAACCCTTGGGAATGGCGTAATTCCTCTGTCAGTTGCATGAGCCACTTCCAAGGCTCGAACTGAAGTGCTCCAAGAGAGTAAACTGCTGTTTAGAGTCCAAATATTATTAAGGGTAAATAATATTTGACTTCCCTATTTTTAGGATAGGCAGTCTAAAAATAGACTTCGACCTATAGGTCCAAAAAATAGAGGTCCATCTATTTTTACCAACATGACCAATACTCAAAGAATAACATACTGCAACCCCTGGACCATGCTCCATATGTCTAAAAATAGACTTTGCGCCAGAATTTGCCTGCGGGCCCACTTAGTGAAGGCGACTTCATTTCACTAAGCTCCATCATCTTGCTGCATTTTCAACAGGGAGATTCTGTGAAAGTAATAAGTCGAAGAGATACCAAGGGTATCTAGTAGCCATGAGTACGATAATACAATATGAGCCTGGAACATTTGAACAAGTCATAAAGCATAAAGTTTAGAAGGATGCTATGCACAAATAATATGATTCCATTATGAAGAATGATGTCTCGGAAGTGGTCCTGATACCAAAGGACAATTATGTGGTCACCTCGAAATGGCTCTATAAGATCAAGCATGGATCTGATGGAAGTGCTGAAAAGTACAAGGAAATATCTGTTGCCCAAGGTATCTCTCAAAAATAAGGCATAGATTATGATGATATGTTTTCACCCGTGGCCTGCTATACCACCATCCAATCTATTATTTCCCTTGCTGCTATGCAAGGATGGAGTCTACATCAGATGGATGTGAAGGTCGATTTTTTACATGGTGCTATAAAGGAAGAGGTGTATGTAGAGCAACCTCTGGGGTTCAAAGTCTGAGATAGAGACACCCATGGATGCAGGCTGAAGAAAACCCTCTATGGGTTAAAGAAAGCCCCCATGGCTTGGTATGAGAGGATAGATAGCTACTTGATGCAGTTGGGCTTCACTCAAAGTAATGATGATCTGAACCATTATTTTAAGGTTGATAGAGAAAGGCCTATCATTCTGGTTCTCTATGTAGACAATCACTTCCTAACAGGTTTTGACCCTCTTATTTATCAATATAAGAGGGAGATAGCTTCCGAGTTTGAGATGAAATACCTAGGAACGATGCTCTACTTCCTAGGCTTGGAGGTCTGGCAGAGGCCAGGTGATATTTTCCTTTCTCAAGGAAAATATGTCGTGAAGCTGCTAGAGAGATTTGGTATGGTGGACTGTAAGTCTGTGTCGACACCAATGGAACTCAAATTTAATAAGTTGAGTGGAAACGATTTTGGGCCCGTCCTAGAAAATCCTACCAGGTATCGAAAACTCGTGGGGGCCCTGATGTTCTTAGTGAACTCCCATCTGGAGATTTTATCTGCAGTGAACACTTTGAGTTAACATATGGTTGGTCCTCATCACATTCACTGAATTGGTGCTAAGAATCTGTTGAGATATATTCGGGGCATAATAAACCATGGGCTAAGATACACTGTAGGGAGTTTGAGACTCCATCGATATACTGATGTCGATTGGGCTGGTAGTGCGGTGGATCGTAAGAGAACATATGGATGTTGCTTCACCTTGGGTTTTGCTTCAATATCTTGGATGAGCAGGAAGCAGAAGTCAGTGGCATTGAGCACTGCTGAGACTGAATACATCGCAGCGAGTATGGCCTGTTGTGAAGCTGTTTGTTTGCGAAATATCTTTAGTGAGCTGTTCAAACATGTTATAGATACCACTATTATCCTTTGTGATAACCAGAGTGGGATTCATCTTTCTGAGAATCCCATGTTCCATGATCGATCCAAGCATATTGATATCAGGTACCACTTTATCTGGGATATGGTATAATGAAGCGACGTAAGGCTCGATGATATAGGAACTGATGAGCAAGTCGCAGATATTCTCACGAAGCCCCTAGGGAAGGTCAAGTTCCTAACCTTCCGTGAGAAGTTTGGAATCATGGAAAGACCCTATTCTGAGGGTCCTGCTTGAGCTGGACTATGAGATCTAGGAGCTCCAGGGGGCTTGGGGATAGCTTCTTGGAGCTATAAGCACATACAGGTCTAGGCTTGACGAACCTTGTTGTGCTTTTACCCCGCCGTTATGATATTTCTTTGGTTCACCTCTCTCTAATCTGTGCCCCACACACATCCTACCCATGGAGTTTCAGACTCATGGGAAGTACCTCTCATTTGGCCAATGAGGTGGGAAATGTGGATAGAGACCATAGCAAGAACGATGGACACAACAGAGATTGTCATACTCTCTATGTCTAGGATGGAATGTGTCGAACACCTTGATCTAGGATCAAGTATGATGAGGTTTTATCCTCTAAATTGACTTCGCATAAGTAAACTAACTTCAAGTCAGTAAACTAACTTCGGGTTTGTATGAGAATCTTTTTGATTTCGAGAGAGGTTTTTACCACTAAGTTGACTTTAGGTCAACTAAGTGTGATGTATTTGTGACTCACATTTTTTTAAAGAGTCAGCAAAGCAAGCTATGACGGGATGATGCACGATGTTTGGTTTGGTACATGGCACTTGTGGATAGATGGAGTTCTCCCTAGTTGAGAGGGAGTGTTAATTTTGGGCAACTAGGTCCAAAATCCATGTTGCACTACTCATATGAAGATGGTCATATTTTTTTTGGATTCCTCTTTCAGAGAGGTGCAAGATTTATCTAAATATCATCTTGATCAGATGAGCAAAACATTTATTTTGAATTTATTTTCCACATGTGCAAGGTCAACTAGATTTGTCCCACATGCCTAATAGATGTGTCACACACCCTCATTGATGGATATAATTTGGAGAGACTTGGAGGTCATTCTCATCAGCTCATCACACATTCTCATTGTGATCTGATTGGTTCGATAGCCTTTGGAGGCTCTTTTTCCCTCACACGTGTGGAGCGAAGTTGCTGATTTCTGCGGATCTATTTAGGGCTTTCTACTGCAGCATTGACCAGCGTTGATTGTGGTAAAACCTTGGTCATTTTTCCTCCAACTTCTGCCAAAAATCTGATTTTAGGAGGCCATATTATTGGGCACTAAAATCAAAGAATTTTGGGTTGTTTGACCGAAGCCCTAATTTGCCACGTTGACTTTTCTACTGCAACCTGCGTTGTTTTTGGGTTGAATAATGTTGACTTGTGATGAGCTATATTTGAGGGCTGTGGGTGTGAGACATGAAGGGATGGCTGACCTGTTGGGTATGTGTTATATTCTTTCCACGACTAATCACACGCGGGGAGGCGATAGCCCCCCCTGTCGGGGTCTGGGGCAGCGCCCTGGCTAAAATTTTTTGGTCCTTAATTTCTGGTGGGTGGTCCACGCCCATGGTTTTGTGCATGGTTTTGCACATGGTTTTGGGGTATGATGGTTTTTGTCCCTTGGTATTTTTTTAGATCCGGTCAAGGGAACTACGATTATGTTCTAATCCAGGGTTAATGGATTAGGGTTTATGTATGCTTCGGCATGTATATATATATGTGTTGTAACACTAAAAGGAATATAATGAAATATCAAGCTGGTCATACCGATTTGGGATCCAGGGGAAAATCTATGTGTTTATCTATTTTATGTTTCATGCTCTTGCTATTGTTTATTTTATGTTATAATATTCTTGTGTAGATAATTTCTGTTCAGGGTTAAAACCTACATTTGGTATCAAAGCTATTTCGGCTTCAAGGGGATGCCTTTGCTGTTGAGGGTTTTATGCTCGGGCCTGAGGTAGATCATGTTCAGTGGGAGATCTGCAGGATCGATTCTTGCAGTGAAAGAAGATGACGAGCAGCGGAAAGATAGAGATTGAGAAATTTAATGGTCAAAGTTTTGAGTTGTGGAAGCTCAAGATGGAGGATCTGCTGGTGGATAAAGATCAGTGGATCGTTGTAGATCCTGGTACTAAACCAACGACAATGTCAGATGAAGATTGGAAGAAACTGGATCGGAAGGCTAAGAGCACAATATGTTTGTGTGTCTCAGATTCAGTATTGTTGAATGTATCTGGGGAAGCTATGGCGAAGAATTTGTGGGAAAAACTTGGGACTTTGTACCAATCTAAGTCTCTGGTGAATAAGTTGTTCCTGCGGAAAAAGATGTATAACCTGAGGATGAAGGATGGAGACTCGGTGACAGAGCATCTGAACACCTTCAATACTATGGTAAGTCAGCTGTCATCTGTTGATATTAAAATATCAGATGAAGATAAGTGCATCAATTTTTTGTGTTCTCTACCAGACTCGTGGGACAGTCTGGTTATTGCAATACTACCTTGAATTTTGATGACATTGTCTCAACCTTGTTGTTGGAGGAAATGAGACGGAGAAATATGGAGGGCTAGAATGGAGATGCCTTATCTGTACGAGGAAGGTCCCAAAACAGAAACAAGAATAAGGTTTCGAGTGGGAGATCCAAATCTAGAGGGAGATCTGAATCTCCTGGAAATTTTGTAAAGGTATGCTGGAAATTTGGAAAGGAAGGGCACTACAAAAGGGAGTGCAGATCTAAATCTCCTGTGAAACGAAAGGGATCTGATGATGCTCCTTCTACAGAGGCAAAAACCACCTCGGATGAAGGTGGGGATGTGTATTTGGCTTCTTCTTCAAATACACACATAGATCATGAGTCATGGTTGATTGACTCAGGTGCATCCTTTCACTTCACTCCCCATAAGGAGTGGTTTTGCGAGTATGAGAAATATGATAGTGGTGATGTCTTCCTAGGGGATGATAGGAAGGCCAGAAACGTCGGACGTGGAAAGGTCAAGCTGAAGCTGCAAGGTGGAAGGATTAGAACACTTCTTGGTGTTCTGCATATTCCTGCATTGGCCAGAAATCATATTTCTGTAAGTTGCAAGGTGGAAGGATTAGAACACTTCCTGGTGTTCTGCATATTCCTGCATTGGCCAGAAATCTGATCTGATTTCGAGAAAGATGCCTGCAAGATGGTTCGGGGAGCACTGGTATTAATGCGGGGAGTTAGGACTAGAACTTTGTACAAGCTACAAGGTAGCACTGTTCTTGATGGGTGTAACAGTTCTATGGTTCTTGAAAGTGGAGCAGAAAGCCTAGCTGTCTCTGGAGAAAAGACCATGCTATGGCATCAAAGGCTTGGACATATTGGAGAGAAGGGCCTTCAGATACTGCATAGAAATGGTATGGTAGAAGGTATGTCTAATTTCTCTTTGGATTTTGATTTCTGTGAACATTGTGTATATGGGAAGCAGAATCAGGTGAGTTTTCCTTCTGGTGCTAAGAGGGTGAACAAGATATTAGAACTTGTGCACAGTTATGTGTTTGGACCCGTGTCAGTTCCATCACTGGGAAAGTCTGTGTACTATGTTTCATTCATAGATGAATTCTCAAGGAATACATGGATATATTTCTTGAGGAAGAAATATGAAGTCTTTGACAGATTTAAAGAATTTAAGGCTCTGGTGGAAAACCAAACAGAGAAGAAGATAAAGGCACTGAGGATAGATAATGGTGGAGAGTTCTGCAAGAAGGAATTTTAAGAGTTCTGTAAGAAGTGTGGTATAGCACGATAGAAGACTAATCCATACACACCTCAGTAAAATGGAGTTGCAGAAAGAATGAACAAAACACTAATGGAAAAGGAAAGAAGCATGCTCAGTGGTACAGGGTTAGGACAAGAATTCTGGGCAGAGGCAGTGGAGACTGCATGCTATTTGGTTAACATATCACCTTCATCAGTGTTGGAGGATAAGACTCCACATGAGGTATGGACTGGTAAGAAACCCTCTCTTTCACATCTAAGGGTGTTTGGTTGTGATGATATGTACATGTTCCAAAGTAGTAAAGGACCAAGTTGGATAATAAATCTGAAAGGTGCATCTTTATTGGGTATAAGGATGGTTTAAAAGGTTACAAGCTTTGGAACCTGGAAACAAGGAAGGTTCTGTATAGCCGAGATGTGGTGTTTAGAGAGGTGAAAGATGTTGTTAAACATGAAGTCATACCAAAGGAACCTAAGAAGATAGAGTTTGAGCTAAAGGAGTATGAATCAGACTCTACAGCAGAAGAATATTCAGAAGAGTAAGAGCCACAAACTCTAGCTATGAGAAGATCAGTTCGGGAAAGAAGGCAACCAGAAAGGTATAGTCCATCTGCTTTCTGTTCAGGTTTTTCCTTAACTATAACTAATGACGATCCCATAATTGTCATGGAGGCAGTAGATTCAGAGGATGGAAAACTCTGGAAGGAGGCCATGGTTTATGAAATGGAATCCTTGCACAAAAATGAGGCATGGGATCTGGTGGAGTTGCCGGCTGGAAGGAAGCCCATTGGGAGAAAATGGGTGTTTAAGAAGAAGATGAATGTAGAAGGCAAGGTGGAGAAATACAAAGCTTGTTTGGTAGCAAAAGGTTATTCCCAGGTGCCGGGAATTGATGTTGGTGATATTTTTTCTCCTGTTGCCAAAGTTACTTCTATTAGATTAATTTTATCTATTGCTGTTGCATTTTATTTTGAGATAGAACAGATGGATGTGAAGACAACATTTCTTCACGGGGATCTAGAAGAGGAGATCTACATGAAGCAACCTGAAGGCTATATGGTGAAGGGTAAGAAAGAACTGGTATGCAGGTTGAAGAAGTCTCTGCATGGGTTAAAATAGTCACCAAGGATGTGGTATCAGAAATTTGATACCTATATACGGGGACTTGGCTTCACTAGAAGAAAGGAGGATCACTGTGTTTATTTTAAATTAATTGGTGACCATGTTATTTATTTTGTCTTGCATGTGGATGATATGTTGTTGATTGAAAATGACAAAGAAATTATCCAAGATTTGAAGACCCAACTGTTCTCCAAATTCGACATGAAGGATCTTGGTGCTGCAAACTATATTTTGGGCATGGAAACTAAGAGAGATTAGGCAAAAATGAAGCTCTAGTTAAACCAGAGGAAGTATGTCGAGACTATATTGTAGAGGTTCAATATGCAGGATAGTAAACCAGTGAATGTTCCTATTCTTGTAGGTGTAAAGCTGTCTGCTGAACAGTGTCCCAAGACACAAGAAGAAGAGGAGGATATGTCCCATGTTCCATATGCAAGTGTAGTGGGTAGCTTGATGTATGCAATGGTCTGTACTAGACCAGACATTGCACATGCAGTGGGAGTATTGAGCATGTTTATGTCAAACCCAGGGAAGGAGCATTGGACAACAGTGAAGCGGGTTTTCAGATATTTACGCGGCACTAGTGATTATAGCTTGTACTACCAGGGAAGACTAGGATTGGAAGAAATGTTGGACATTCGTGGTTTTTTTGATGCATACTGGGCTGGAGATCTGGACCAAAGAAGATCTACAAGTGGGTATGTGTTTAGCCTATTTGGAGGCGCAATCAGTTGGATGAGTAAAAGACAGTCTGTAGTGGCTCTTTCAACTACAGAGGAAGAATACATGGCAGCCACTCATGCAAGCAAGGAAGCAGTTTGGTTGCAGAGATTGTGTTCAAGTATGGGGTTGGTACAAAAAGCTATAAGGATAGACTGTGATAGCCAAAGTAAAATTTTCTTGGCTAAGAACCCTGCTTATCATTCAAAGACAAAACACATTGATTTTCAATATCACTTTGTTAGAGATATGGTTGAGGCTAAAAGGGTGTTGCTGGTAAAGGTGGACACTTTGAAGAATGTGGCAGATGCATTGACGAAGTCTGTGAGCACTTAGAAGTTCTCTGTGTGTAGAGAAACAATGGGTGTTGAAGAATTGGGTCAATGACTAAGCTCACCTGTGGCCCCTTGTGGAAAGAAAAAAACAAGTGGGAGAATGTTGGGTATGTGTTATATTCTTTCCACGACTAATCACACGTGGTGGGGTGATAGCCCCCCTTTACGCTGGGCGCAATGGGGGGGTCATAGGGGGGGCGGTAGCCCCCCTTTTCGGGGTCCAGGGTAGTGCCCCGACGAAAATTTTTTGGTCCTTAATTTCCGGTGGGTGATCCGCGCCCATGGTTTTGCACATGGTTTTGGGGTATGATGGTTTTCGGCCCCTAGTATTTTTGTAGATCCGGTCAAGGGAACTACGATTATGTTCTAACCTAGGGTTAATGGATTAGGGTTTATGTATGCTTCGACATGTATATATATGTGTTGTAACACTAAAAGGAATATAATGAAATATCAAGCTGGTCGTCCCGATTTGGGATCCAGGGGAAAATCTTTGTGTTTATCTATTTTATGTTTTATGCTCTCGCTATTGTTTATTTTCTGTTATAAGATTCGTGTGTAGATAATTTTTGTTCAGGGTTAAAACCTACATGACCGTGAAAGAATTTTCTGGTTGAAGCATCCCGCTGACCACCGTAATGCAACAATATCTCATATCTTTGCTGGACAAAAGGAATTGTAAATCTGATCTATATTTGGCTTGTCTTCTATTGATCTATTATTGTGTTCTATCAACATTTTACTTCCATGTTTATGTGATTTTTATTTTGTATCGGGCCTAAGAAATATTGAAGTAAAAGTGCATCAAGCATAGAACACCATGGTTATCTAAATATAACAACCGATTTAGAAATCAATACAATATCATAAACATATAAAAAAATATTTATCACAAACTCCCCCAACCGAACACCGTCCCCACCTTGCAAATTTAAAATTGAAGTGACAATAATCATTTAAAATTGATATATAATAATTAATTGCAAAGAAGACAAGTTCCATGATTGTCCTATTAAGCAGATTTAGAATCACAAATTAATTTTAGAAAATAAAGATGAGTTGCATCATGAACGCACTATGGGTTCTAATAATCTCACATTTATTGAGTTTAATTCTAAATAACGTTGTGTTGATATTGTTCATTTTATGGTGTTTATGGAGAAACACATAAACATGATCCAAGTTCATGCACGAACACAATAATATATAGAAATAAACATAAACATAGAGATGCAACAGAAATAAGACTTCATTTCATTAATATCAAATAACAAAAATATTTTTACAGAAATAATGGAAATAAACTAGCTAGGGTGCTAGCAGCTTATCTCTGAGAAGAGATGTGGAGGATACAAGCCTATGAACTATGTTACAATGAGGCTCGAAGGCCTATTTATTGTTCAGAAACAATGGAAAACCCTAAACATCCAAAAACCTAACCCTAGGAGATGAAGCGCCAAATCTACGGGCCCTGTTTGGGTAAATTGGTACATCAACTTCTCGAGGACATAACTGTGGCATATGATCTCCGTTTGACGAGCTCAAAACCTTGTTAGAAATATATATATGAGGAATACAAATTTTGACATGAGAATCATCATAGGAACTTCCATGTTGCTCTTGATTTTCCCAAAAGATGTCATTTAGGGCCTCAAAACGGCTATGGAAGTTCAGGACCCGAAAAACTGCTAAAAATAGTAAGTTGTGCTGAAACTGAAAAAATTAAAGAAATGATGGTGGGGGTTCAAATGGAATAGGTGGGTGGCCACCAATATCCACCTGGATCATTCCTCGCCCCTTAGGAAGCAATGGTCCCCATTGCATTGAGTTCCTCCATGAGATGAGGCAAATTATGCTGAACTTGGTATTGGATTAGTTGAAGATGTTGTGGACTTGCTGGCGAACGTGCTGGATGCGTTCAATAAATTTTGTTGCTTTATCAGCCTCAGATAGTACATGTGTGGATTATGTTTGTGTGGTCGCATGAGGTATGACAACATCAGGTGGCGGCGCGCCTGGGGTCAGATCAATGGAGTGCTTGACCTCACAATGTAGAGGAACCTCTGTGGATGAGGAGAAAATGTCCACGTATTCCTCCACGACCTTGTCCATCTGTTGTTGTCGTGTAGGGGAGCCATGTTTCAAGGTTGTGGCCACGATCTTCTTCTTTCCCTATGGGCGAATTGTAATGAAAATAAATTTCTTGATTTGGGAAACAATCTTACTGCGTTTTTTTGCAGTAGTCAAAGAGATGGCAAGAGGCGGTACTACCTTTGGTATCATGTACAATTTATTTCCCAAAGTAATAACAATAGAATGAGGCCTAGACTCATACACAACATATCTCTTCGACAAGTATGGTTGGCCCAATAATACATCTGACAAACGAAGAGGAGCAACATCACACAATACCTCATTCGTGAATGGCTTGATGCTGTACGAAAGGTGACACTGCTGGTGGATGTAGAGATCTCTTCCTTGCTGAAGCCACCCAATGGAGTAGTGTTTGAAGCCCCTACATGTATATGAGGGATGCATTATTTGTGTGGAGAGCTAACCAACACTACGTAATCAAGGATGTGAAGTCATACATTAGCAATGTGCATAAAGGGATGTCAAATATCTCATTGGTTAGTTTGAACCAAGCCTAATAAGTTGATTAGTTCCAATAAGAAATATGTTTTACTTAAGAGAAAATTAGTCTGATGATGAATCAATAAAAGTAAAGGAAGCTTGGGAGAGGTGTACTAAAGAAAAGAAACATCAGTTGGAGGATTTGATACAGGTATATAAAGGAATGTTCTATAAGCCTAAAGGGATTGATACAGGTGGATATTAGTGGCCACCCAGCTATTCCACTTGGGGCCCCACCATTGTCTCTTTCAGTTTTTCAGTTTCGGCACAACTTACTATTTTTAGCAGTTTTTCGGGTCCTGAACTTCCGGAGCCGTTTTGAGGTCCTAAATGGCGTTTTTTGGGCAACACTTTTTTGGCTAATATGATTCCAGTCCAACATCTACATTTGTGGTCAGCAGTTTTAGTACTCAGATAGATCTTTCTAATGATGTATCACGTGCTTCAAACGGAGATAGTATGCCAAATTTACGACCCCGGGAAATTGATGTACCAATTTACCTCGACGAGGCCCATATTCTGGCGTTTAATATCCTAGGGTTAGGTTTTTGGATGTTTAGGATTTTCCATTATTTCTCAATAACATATAGGCCTTAGAGCCTCATTGTAACACAGAGTTCAGAGGCATGTAGCCACCACATCTCTTCTCAGAGATAAGCTACCAGTGCTCTAGCTAGTTTATTTCAATTATGTCTGTAAGAAAATTTCAGTTCTTTGATATTAACGAAATGAAGTGTTATTTCCACTGCATATTTGTATTTATGGTTATATTTGTATTCTATTGTGTTCCCGTATAAATCCAGATCAGTGGTATCAGAGTGGTCTTCTTTTTCTCGACCCTTATTTGCATGTCCCCAACGAGGTCAAGGTATAAGGAGTTAGGGCTCGATATGGTTGAACCTTTGCAAGATCAGCCTCCCAAACCTCGACGACTACCCATGGGGGACGAAAAAAAAAGATGAGGGATTAGGAGACCCTATCAAAATATTGCTCAAGGAGGCCCTCGAAAAACAAAGGAACGCGATGATGGATAACTTTTCCCAGATCCTTCAACGACTGCCCATTGGTGGCGCATCTGCATCCAGCAGCCAATCTTGAGGCGCAAATCCCTTTAAGGTACAAGTGAGCTTTGAAATTCCCATATTTTATGGGAAAGTAGATGTAGATGTCATAGATAGATGGTTGAATATATTATAAGGATATTTTTCGGTTCATGAATTTTTCGACTGGGAGAAGATTATTTTTGCACTCCTCAAAGCTACCCCCCATGTCAAGGACAGGTGGGAAACCTACTATGAGAAAAAGGACAAGACATAACCCTCTCTGTTCTCAACCATACCCACTTGGAATTCTTTCTGAGACACCATTGTGTTAGTTTTTTTGGTGCATGCATGTACGAAATCACACCAACGTAAGGGGTGTGGTTTACCCACTTAAGTTATTGGTCACAGGTAGAAAAATAAGTGGAGTCAAGCAAGTTAGTGGATCAAGATAGAATCATAAACATACTAGATAGAGAAATAACATTCATATATAAAATAAAACTAAACTAAAACTAAAAAAAATAAACAAAAGCTCTGAATAGAGTCAAACAAATGCAATAATCCAAACGGTGGCTCTTCGACCCCTCTTATTGAGTGCTGGTAGGAAATGAGGATGAAACTTTAACCCTCTTTCCAAAGGGCCCCTAGAACATGGGTTCTAAGTCCTGATGCAAGGATGTTTTTACTTCCAAGATTTCCTCGGTGCAAAGTCTCTATCTCTCTACTGTGGTGGACTGAACTTATTGGATGGCCAACAATTTAGTCCCCTCTATCTTCAGCTCCGGATCACACGCTGCTAGTATTTCTTGGGCAATTCTGGCCAACAAAACAATGTGTTCTCAATTTCTTCATCTCATGGTGGCCTTATATAGGAGAATTCAAATTCTCCTTCCCTCTCTTGGTACATTGTGGATGGTGACCCAAGAGAGGGGGATGATTCCTTTCTATGCCACAAATATTCCATTGTGTGCTCCCTTGATGTCTAAGTAGGCTTTGGTGGCTATCCTTAGGCGGCTTCAAGTGAGGAATAACTGTCCTAGAGTGTGCTTTTTGTGGTCCCGGAAAGTGACTTTTTCCACTCCCAGGATTGCGTGCATTTCGGGTCAAAAGGCGTGCAAAGGCGCTCTTCACAAAGGATTATGCACGCAAAAGCATTTATGACTTGCTAAAATTTGATTTTTCCTCAGACCTTAGAGATTTTAAAATACTTTCCAGATTCTCTAATGTCTTTCGGTCCTATAAATCCTTCTGTGTGACATTAATTAATGTCGTCTTCTTCTTGTACGATTTTCCAGTGTTAACAACCATCAAGGAACAATACTACCCCGTGGGGGTCTATGAGGACAAGTACATATAATGGACCATGCCGCGGAAACAAAGGGATCAAGATGTGGATGAACTGAAGAATTTGTTCCATACCTTATCCACAAAGTTGGGTATCAAAGATTCGAAGAAACATTTGGTGCTAAAGTATCGCAGTTGTCTTCACAGATACATTAAGTAGGAAATGGAGTTCCTTAACATCTCCTCTCTTGGTACAACATACCAGTATGCTGCCAAGATTGAGTGGAAATTCAAACAGAAGAAGCGAGACTTTGGATTTGAGAATCAAAAGCAAGGGAAAGGTGCCCCCAAACCGCAGAACAAAGGACAAAGCCAAGGCATGGCGGCCCAAGACAACTTGCCAAAGCTGCAAGCAAAGAACAAATCCATGAAGCCAAAGAAGGACACAGGAAATTGGTGTGAGTTCCATAAGAGCTCCACTCACAACACAAGAGAGTGTTGGGCCTAGAAGTCACTGGTGGTTGAGATGAGGGCTTCTGAATCAGATGCATGCTTCAACTCTGAATCAAAACCTAACAAGGGGAATGAAAAAGGGAAACATATTATTGATGCGGAGCCCAATGCCATTGTTGGAACTGCGAAGATCCAGAAGGAGGAATCGAAAGATCCAGAGGAGGAGGAGCGTCTCTTCCACTCCCAAATGTGGGTAAAGGGTTCCCCACTACAGTTAATTTTCGACAATGGGAGCCAAAAGAACCTCGTTTTAGCAGACGCCGCAAAGCGGTTAGGCTTACCGACCACAACACACCCACAACCATACATGATCGGCTGGCTTCACCAAGGACGAGATCTCCACGTCATCCAGCAGTGCTACCTTCCCTACAACATCAAGCCCTTCATGAATGAGGTATTATGTGACATTGCTCCTCTTGATGTTTGTGATGTATTATTAGGCCAACCATACTTGTGGAAGCGACATGTTGTGTATGAGTCCTAGCCTCGTGCTGTTATTGTTACTTTGGGAAATATCATGTACATGATACCAAAGGTACCACCGCCTGCTGCTATCTCTTTGGTTACTGTAAAAAAATGAAGTAAGCTCATTTCCAAAACCAGGAAATTTGTTATCCTGATGATCCGCCCCGGGGCAAGAAGAATATTGTGGCCACGACCTCCAAATAGGGCTCCTCTGCATGACAAAAATAAATGGAAAAGGTAATGGAGGAGTACGGGGACATATTCACCTCACCCACAGGGGTGCCTGTGCACTGTTAGGTCTATCAGTGCTATGTTCTAGAGAGTGATTAAATCAAGAGGCAGATTCAGGAGCTGTTGCAGAAAGGTCACATCCGACTGAGTTCATCACCCTCTGGGAGACCGATCGTGTTGGTACAAAAGAAGGATGGGACTTGGAGACTCCGTATTGACTATCGGATGCTTAACATGGTCATTGTCCAGAATAGGTACCCGATCCCATGGATTGATGACCTTCTGGACCAACTCCAAGGGGCGAAATATTTCATCAAGATCGACTTGAAGTCTAGGTATCACCAGGTACCAATCGAACCCTCCGATGTGTGGAAGACTGCCTTCAAAGCCAAGGAGGGCCTTTTCGAATGGATGGTCATGCCTTTCGTGTTGAAAAATTCTCCCACAACCTTCATGAGGTTGATGGACGACAACTTATGGCCATTCACCAACTCATTTGTAGTGGTGTACTTGGATGACATTCTGATCTTCAGCCAGAATTAGGAAGAGCACCTCCACCACATCCGACAAGTCCTCCAAACATTGTGGCAACATAAGTTGTGTGCCAATTTGGAGAAGTGCACTTTTGGCATGACCCAGGTTCAATATTTAGGATACATTATTGATGAAAGGGGGGTGCATGTGGATCCAACCAAGATCCAAGTCATTTGGGATTGGTCAGCCCCAACCACTCTAACAGAGCTTCGCATCTTTCTGGGTCTTTCTAATTTCTACCGTAGGTTCGTGTTGGGATTCTCTCTATTACACAACATTTTGTCACTGTCCCTACAATCCCTATCCGGTACATTGGAGAATCATTTCTGTGACCAAAACAAAGTGTCATGCCTTGCAAATACCATCATTTCATCCCTTACCATGAGGACAACATCCCTTCTGTTGAAAATTTCTTGAACAGACCATCAGAAACACATGTTTTTGCCTTGGTGCTAGTAGACTGTTATGCCCTCGTGCCAATGAGGAAGGTTAACACTGGGCCCCGTGCCCATTGGCGCTCCGTCCCAGTGAGCTACCCGCGCCAACCTATTTATGAAATGTTTTTTAAAAATAGAGGCGAATTTTCCATCATAACAACTTCATGGGCGAGTCATCTGGAGTGGTTCAACTGAATAACCACGGCCTCCCTCCTTTGGCCTCTTGTTTCCACCTTTTGGGGAAACCTCCCAAGGGATAAGGCCTCCCTTCCACCATTGTAGAGATCCCAACCTCGTCCTCTCCCTCTATAAATAAAGCCATCTTCCATTGATGAGCTAGCTGCACTAAACATATTATAGCTAAAATACTGAATAGATTCCTGTACATTTCGCTAGAAAGATAGAACGGAAGAGACCCTTGTTGAGAGAGCTTAGGCTTGTGTCCTCATCTCGTCCAAATTCCTCGACATTTCATCGAGATGCATTTCGACTAAACATATACACGACTAAACATATATGCATTTCGTTCGGTTGTAACTCTTTCTTCTATTTATACATATACACGACTATTGTCTGGTTCCCATCTTGCGTTAATGTGTTTTGTTTGATGTAATATGCTCAACCCTTCGTGACTAGTTAGTTGATTATGAATGAAATCATTGTTTTGTATGCTGCTCTTGTTCACTAATCTTTGTGCAGGTATCCAAGCATTGTTGCGGAGGGATTGTGACCCGTCAAAGCAGAGATCAAGAGGCCACCACCACTACAACGATGACATCGTTGGACTCTAGGTAGGTCAATCTACCCCGTCCTTTTAATTCATTAATTAAGGAACCTACACTTTAGCTTGCCCCTTTGTTGCTAGACCCAATGTAGGGCTAGAGGGATGTCTCTATCTGCAGAGAAGATTTACCTTCCCAACAAATTGGCGACTCCACTAGGGATTAGTGTGAGTTTGTCATTTCATTTCCTTTAGGAGTTTTCCTTGTCAAGTCAACTTCGGTCGTTTTCTTGCTTGTCTATCTTTCTTGGATTGTTCGAGTGTCTGGAATCATCCTGTTAAGCTCAAGAGTGTCAATATTGACCTCTGCTCACTGGTTCTTTCCTCCTCCCATAGTTATCCGGCTTGGTGTGCTTTTTGTTTGAACAATCGCGCCAATTGGTGCAGGTTGATTTTGTTGCAGTAGTGCCAACCCCTGTTTGGTGCAGATTACCGCCTCACAGTTGCACCGAATCCTGTAGGATTTGGTTTGACTCTTTTGTTGAGTTTTTGGTTAGTTATGCTTGACTCTGGGTTGATTCTTGATTTGAAATTAGTCTTTTTGGAGTTGTTTTGACTACTTTAGGCTTGATCTTCTCAGCTGTTTGTCTATTTTCTTATCGGCATAGTTCATAGCCCTAGGGTTCTAGGTGTCTTTCTCTCACTGAGCCTTCTGGTTGAAGTTCGAGTCTTTTCTCCTGTCAGTTCGATTCCTTGATTAGTTGCTTGAGTATTTCTTGATCCTTTGAGTTTTTGGTTTGTTGAACGATTACTTTTGGGTTTGTTTGACTCTCCATCTCTTCGTTTTCGAGCATAGATTACATTGCTCGTTTGGGTCATTTAGAAGGATTTCACTTTGATTGAAAGAGTGCATCATTAGTTTGAGTGCATTTGCTTTTGTCCTGCTTTTGAATCATTCGTTTTGAGATCTATACATTCATATTGCTCTGAACTAGTGTTTGATTTTATTTTTGATGTAATTAGTGCATTGTGTGCTTCATTCATTCAAAAAACAAAAAATTGCATCCTTTCGTTTGCATCGAAAATGAAAAAGTCTTTTGCATAACTAGCGCTTGCATCTAGGAAAGAGTTTTTTGTTTCTCATTTTGATTGTATTAGATGCATTAGGGGACTTCTTCATATGTGTTCATTGTTTGTTGCTTTCCGAAAGATCTCTATCCTTCTCTTAAGTTAGCATTCATCGAATGGAAAATGGTGTTCTATTGCATGTAGTTTTCATTTAGGAAATTTGAGATCAAATTTGGTAGGGCCTTGAAATTGAAACATTAATTCAAGATCAATTGTAAAATTTATTCAATAAACCTAAGGAAGCATTGGAACCTAACACAAACATTTTTAGAGGTCTAGGCTAGTGACATGTTCCGGCATCATTAAACCTAGTAGCTTTCGTTCGCTACTTGGCTTTAGACAGCACTAGTATAGACTTGTGATCCTCGTACCATCACGTATATAAAGGGATACCCTCATAGGTTCAAATCCTTTATCCATAGGAAGCTGAGTCTACCGTCTTGTAACCGTCATACACCAAACACAACATTCGAGGAGACTACCTACATGTATGTTAAGTCCTTGGTCATTTCTCTTTCATTTGATCACCAAGTTGTATATGGAAGTTCACGAAAACTTGGTACACCCTCTTGCTTAGATTACCTAAGTAGTCATTTTGATCTTTTCATGAATCCTTCAAAAGAGAAGAGATCATCGAGCACTTGTCCTTTCACGCTCGTTTAAAATTGAAAGTGAATAGAGTCATATTTTGTCTGTTTCTTGACTCTTAAAACATGAAACAACAAAGTGTTGTTCCAGTGTCGTAAAACTAATTACCCATGATCATTTACTAGTTAAAAGTTCTTTACTTGGCTTGTTTTTGTCGTTCCTTAGAGTTTTTTCTTGAAGCCCTAAATTGGCTATCTCATTTTCCTTTCTGTGTTGAAATACTTTCACAGTGGTGGAACCAATAGTTTCTTCATCTTCTTCACCGCCTCCTAGTGGTAGTTATTTTCTTGATGTTTCTTTCGAAACCCTTCAGTCCACTAGGTCCACCGTGCTTGCACAGCCTATTATACCGAGTGTTCAACCTCTTTCTACTCAATGTCCTCCTGAAGAGTTAGTTGAGCTCAATTGGCCTCCTTAGGGTGCTTGGTCTGGTTTTGGGAGTGAGGAAGAATTCCCTCCTCTTACTTCGGGATAGCCTTTTATAGCTGTTGTTATACCCCCTAGTCCTCGTCGTCTTTTCGAAGATCTTACAACTTCGTCAAACATGGATTCTTCAAGTCCTGTTGGCAGTGAAGAAATGCCTGTGTCTATAGGAGAATATCAGCTTTTCCCTGAAGATCTCCTGCGGGTATCTAATCAATCTTCCCCTCCATCGGTGTCACTTCCACCTGAATATCAGAATTTGAGTCAGATTATTTCTGGTGTTGCGTCCATAGCACATTCCAATACTTTGACTCCTACAAGGAGTTCGGTCCTTCCTTCATTAGGACTATCGCCTTCGACACCTATATCGTCAGTCGTTGTTACATCTGTTGGGTCTCAATCTAGTCTCCTAAACTGAGCTCATTTAATTGTCAACCAGGATTTGTAAACTGCTGAAGTGAAGTGTACCATATGTACCTAGGTGCTTGTTTCTTAATGCGTTGTGTGTAGTGTTTTGTGATGTTTTTGGTCTTTTGTGATGATTTATGATGTTTTTGGTCTTTTGGTGATTTTTATGTTCACAATGGAAATGTCTAGAAAACAATGGAAAGGAGTTGGTGGTCAAAAACAGAGTTAAGCCTAATGTATGGGATGGCAAATGCAATTGGAAACACTGAAGCAGAATCTAAACTATGACTAAATAAAAGCAAAAGCTTGATAATGACTTTTAGGCAAATGACACAAACTAAACTTGAGAAATGATCACTAAGTATGCAAATTCTCTACATAGACAGTGAAACAACTAACTTACAATGATGCAATACTCTGTTCTAAGCTCTTCTATTCTATGACTAATTCCTAGTTCTATTCTGAAATTTAATTGAATGTCACAGAACCTATAATCAAAGAGTTATTGGTTTCTTTTTCAAAGTAGTTCTTTTGAGGAAGAGCTCTGTTTATAAAATGATGAGGAAATTGCAGAGATATTTCAGACCTTATAGTGATGTTGTCTTCTGTTCCTATGGCTATAGATCATTTGTAGATTTTAGAACAAGAAGATGTTTGTGAATAATGAAGGCTGTCTTATTAATCCTAACAACTAAAGTAATCTATTGTGCAATGGAAGACAATTTGAATATGAAGTGCAAGTACAATGAGTTAATCTAAGAATGAACCTAAGATGCCACTAATCTAGAACAATGCTGAACTATAAGTCATCATCAAACTTGAAACAAAGTAACTGAACATGAATTAAATGCAATGAAACTCCGGAGCATTCTAACTATACTAACATGCATTATTCTATGAAGTTACACAATCTGTTTGTTCATAATTAGTGATATTTTGGAAGAGTTCCTTCTTTTGGAAGAGGTAGAACAATTCTGACTGTGTAATTGAATGCAATTGTAAGCAAATGGACTGAAAGCAAATGAAAAACTAAGTTATCACATCCATATCCTACTCGTCATTATGATGTCTTGGGCAAGCGTTTAAGAGCAAGACAAAGATGATACTTAGTACAAACACACAACTAAATCATTCATTATCACGGTCATGCCTTGAACTTCTTAAGAATTTCTTAGAAGAGTTTCTTCTTGTGGAAGAGTGATTAGAACAAGTGTAACTGTGATAGTGAACAGCAAAAACCACAACTAAATCCTACAGTACCATAGCTATTCATCATTCATCATTATAATCTGTTGGAAGAGTGTCTTCTTGTGGAAGAGCTGGAATGAATATAACTACAATAGCTAGTTAAAACAACTATAAATTCAACTCCTAATTCTACAATACCATAGTCATTCAACATTCATCATTTTAATCTGTTGGAAGAGTGTCTTCTTGTGGAAGAGCTAGAATGAATACGACTACAGTAGCTAAAACAAAACAACTATAAATTTAAATGCAAAACGTAAAGGCAGCTAGGAAAACTTATCTAATTTATGCAAAATAAATCCGTGCAAGAGGCAGGGGCCCTCTACCACTTGACGGCATTCAACTCCAAATTAAATCACGCCTTCAAAATAACTTTGTCTGCTCCATTAACGATGCAATAGTTTGAACATAACACTCTACGTCTTCAGGAACGTAACACAGAGTTTAAACAAAATCTAGCAGCAAATCTAACATAAAATCTCTAACATAGCTCTTGGTCTCCCAAGAGTTTATAAAGCAAATGCACGTAACAATAATTACAACAATTTAGGAACAATGTCTTTCCTTATCCGAATCACGTTAGGAGTCTTTGAAGTGGCTGCGTGAAGAAGAAAAGACATCTGGACTGAGACAGTCCTAGTAGGAGTCTTCCTTCATAAATGTGTTTCCCACGTTCAAAACCTTACCCAGAATTCATTTCCTCCTCCATGATGAGCAACGAACCATGTAGACGCGACGTGGATCATGACCATATGCGGTTTTCCTCAAGAGGCCACCTGGAACATACTCAAACATGAAGGTAGCTGCAGAATCGCCGGCTAGCTACGGAATGTCTGCATTCTGCAGCTAGTTCCGGTCAAAATGCTTAACAATGGCAAAAATCACAAAATTCAACAAGTCAGTCATGTAAATCATTCTAGAAGTAATTTTAACTATATTTATTGATCAATTGGGTTTAAGATAGAAATGGACAAGGAAAAATGAGGTAAAATGAGGTGAAGGAAAGCACAATTTTGAGGCTCAACATACCCCCACTGCTGTCTCTTTGCATGTCCTCATGCAAATTATCCTATGAATTCAGAGGCTTCTGCAAGGACATCTAATCCCCTTCTTCTCCTTTGTCTGGAAGCTAGAGGTCTTCTGGGTTTCCTGATAACAAGTTTGAACCCGAGGTTGGTGAGTGCCCTGATTAGCTTTTTGTTCCTTGTGTTCAACTTCTCATTGGTCCTCTCCACTTTGTCTATATGCAGGGATAAGGTTGAGTTCATATCAGTTTTGAGCTTGATTTGATCTTTGAGAATTTCATTCTCATTTTTGATGTGTCTATTCAGCAATTCCAACTCATATCTATCCCTCCTTAATATATCTATTTCAGACAGTGGAGGACTGGGGGTTCTCTCTCTGCTTTCTGAAGCTGTCCTCTCTAAAGTTTCCACATAGTCATAAATTTCCTGTTGAGCAGGATCAATTTCAGGGGTTCCTTCATAAAAATCCTCTTCATCATCCTCTTCAATGGGTGTTTCTTCATCTTCTATATCGATTACCCCTGTTTGTTTGATTAGTGTTTTCTTCAGTTTTCCCTTTAATCTGTGGCTTCTCCTAGGCTGAGAGGATCCCTCTCCTTTCTCTGTGGCAGATTCCTTGATTATCTTCTCTTCCTTAAGTTGCCTCTTGATTCGAGTCAACTTTTCTAAAATGATTTCCTCACTGCTCTCTTGGACTGGTTTGTCAATTTCAACTTTTGAAGCCCTCCATTTCCTACTTCTCTTTGTAGGCTGTGGTTCAGGTGATGGTTCTTTTGCTTCTTCAAAATGATTTCTTATTAAGAAATCATCCCATGTATCATTTGTTTTAGCTAGATGATGCTGAATCAAAATTTTGACCAAACCATGATGATACAGGGTTATCTCTAAAAATTGAACTCTTCTCTGAACACAGGAAGCCATCTTCTTCAGACTTTGAAGCAATAAATATGGTAGGTTTAAGTCTTCTCCCAGAAAATGCATCATTAGTCTAATGTGGTAGACATAAAATGTCCCATATCTACCCTCACATGTAACAAATTTTTGCAAAAGAAGTAGTATGTTTCTCCATTTGTTTTTCAATGCAGAACTGGGAATTCCTTTCTTGAATACACTAACATCCATATTTGGTGATTTTAAAATTTGTTTCGAGGAGTCATTGTGGAATTCTCTATTTTTAAACCATCTCTCTCCAGTTCTGAGCAATCCTGTAGCCTCTGCAATAAAAACTTCAGTGACAGTAAACTTGATATCCCCTACTTCAACTTCGGTTCCTTGAAATGATCTTGCAAATGTTTTAGTGACTTCCTTATGGAAGCCATTAAATTTTTCCAAAAATTGAAGCCATCCTATTTGTTGTAACATTTCTTTGCATTGTGGGTAGCCTTCTAAATATTTTGAACCCACTGGTTCAGTCCTTACAATGAAACCCATGATTTTTTTTTCAATATCAAATTAACACTCTTCTTCCCACAAAACAATGACTTTCACTTTCGGATTGAAATGGCTTCAAGCTCTAAATGAAAATGGCTTCAATTTTGGAATGACATACCTCTGATTGATAATGACAAATGCCTTCAAAACCTCGGACTGATATGCTTCTGTTGACAATTTGAACTTTGGGGTGATATGCCTCTGTTTGATAATGAAAGCAGTTTCAAATTTCGAGCTGATATGTCTCTGATAGACAGTGGCAGATGGCTTCAAATTTGTTTTGTGCAATACCTCCGGCTCTTGGTAGCAAATGGTTTCGATTTTAACACCTCTGTCTTTTGGTAACAAAAGACTTCAAACTCAACACTGCAACACCTCTGTCTCTGGTAACAAAAGACTTCAAACTCAACACTGCAACACCTCTGTGTTTATAGTGAAAATGCTTCAAACTCCGTCCACAGTGATATTTTATCTGCCCACGGGATCAAGTGGCTTCAAGTCCTCACACTGTTATACTTCCAAATTTACCCTTCTACTCTGCTCTGCGTTTACAATGCTCAATTCTTATTCAAACTGATATCCTTTGGCTCTGCTTCTGGTGATAATAATATCTCTGTCTTCGGAATGGAATGCCGGCTACGGAATGAAGTTATGGCAGTGGTCACGGAATGGAGTAGTGGAGTGAGGTGGAGGGATTGTATTAATGATTGAAGAGACGGCGGAGGACTTTGCGACGGCAGAGGGAATCATCATTGAATGATCTGGTTAAGAGACGTGGAGAATTCAAACACCTCGGCCTTTTTAGCCGTTTAAATGCTATCGGATATGAAATTTGAAATGGAAGATTTTAATCCAAAGTCTGTAGAGGGTTTGTTGGTGTTTGATCAATAAAAACAATTAAAACAACCTTTTCGAACAATCCATAACTAAACTATGCTAAATTTTTATGAAATGCCATTGTAATTTAAACTTGTTACCTCTGCCTTTGATTTGATTTTTGTAGCCTTTGTCTTCTTGTTCACCTTTGGAGGAGTCTTCATAATTTTCTTGATACTTTTGATTCATGGATACACTGGGTCATATTATTGCAATTCTGATGTCTGCTGGTTGATGCCTTCAGGGTTTGTAGCTGCGGAAAGACTGTCGGGCTGCAGAAAGGCTGATCAGCTGCAGAATGTCCACTGAGCTGCAGAATGTTCCTGTAGAGCACTTTTAATCATGAAAATGGAATGTTTTTGGAGTATGGGTGAAATGTTAAATGGTATGAATGAAAATGGATCATGGATTATGATATGTATGAAGTGGATGGTGAAATGGAATGGATTCAGTTCATGAAGTGGAATGAAGGAACATAAGAGCTGTACTGCAGTTCATGACATATTTTATTCACTTACAGCAAGATATCAAATTTTGTATTTTGACATGAAAATGAGATGAATGGAAGATGGAATAAGATGAATGAAATGTGGAATGGAGTGAAATATGAATGATGGATGAGATGGAGTATGGATGGATAAGTGAATGGAGTGAGATGAAATGAATCATAAGCACTATGAAACTGAACTTATGATTTTTATAACAGCTGCTTATAAAAAAAATGGGAAAAGTTAGAGTGTCAGAGAAACTCTGATTTTCACCCTATCTTTTCTGTATAAACATGCCAATCAATGATTGGTTTTCATGTTTATACCTTTATTTTTTTTTATTTTTTATCTTTATTTTTTATTTTTTAGAATAGAAATGCTTCAGAAAATTTAATCAAGTTGATGAAGAAGAGAGACTCTTCTTCATTAACTTCACATCATTGTCTTCTTGGAACTTCTTAATAAACTCTTCTCTTGAGAGTGGCTTGTGGTATAGCTTCAGTCTATGACCAATCACAAGAAAAGTGACCTCTTCTTCATCTATAGTTCTAATTTTTACTGCCCCATTATCAAAAATTCGAACAATTTCATATGGCCCAAGCCAATGTGTCTGAAATTTCCCTTGAAAATCCTTGAATTTTGAGTCAAACAAGAGAGCCCAGTCTCCCTCTTTAAATTTCTTCTCCTTGATGTACTTGTCATGCCATCTAGCCCTTTTCTATTGGACTAGACTTGTTTTCTGAACTGCATCTTGTCTGATCTCATCCAATTCATTAATTTGCTCCAGTCTATGCTTTTGTGCCTCCGTTAGATCAAGTCCTAGCTGAACCGCCATCTTGAATGTTTGAATTTGGAACTCTATAGGAAACAAAACTTGCTTCCCATAAACAAGCTCATAAGGAGTATGGCCTGTTGTGTTTCTCCATGTAGTTCTATAGGCCCACAAGGCTTCAGGAAGCCTATCTACCCAATCTCTTCTATGTAGATGAACAGTCTTTGTTAGGATTCCTTCAATGAATTTATTAGTGGATTCCACTCGACCATTTGCTTGTGGATGATAAGGAGTAGATGTTCTATGTCTGATTTTGTACTTCTCCATCATTTGCTCCACTAGCCTTGATGTAAATTGAGCTCCTTGATCTGTAACAATTTCCCTTGGGACACCAAAACGAGTGAAAATATCCTCAAAAAGAAAAGTGACTACAGATGATTCATTAGCAAAAAGTAATGGTTTAGCTTCTACCCACTTAGTAACATAATCAGTGCAAACTAATATGTATTTCTTTTGTCTTGATGGAGGACTAATAGGTCCTACAAAATCCAAAGCCCATTTTTCAAAAGGTTCAATGTGTACCCGAGGTTGTAATGGCATCTCACCTGAAGGAGAAGGTTTCCCTACCCTTTGGCAACTGTCACACCTTTTGACATACTCCCTTGCATCTTTAAACAAAGATGGCCAATAATATCCTAAATTAAGGATCTTATAAGCTGTCCTCTTATCTGCAAAGTGTCCGCCACAAGGTTCATCATGACATGCCTTGAGAATTTCAGGCATCTCATCTTCACGAACACACCTTCTAATAATCAAATCTGGACCTGTCTTTTACAACTCATTAGCGACCCATGAATATCTTGCACTATCATTAATGATTTTTCTTTTATCCCTTGCATTCATAATTGAAGGAAATTTTCCTGAAACTAAATAATTGGCAATATCAGCAAACCATGGAGTTTGAGTAGAGATTGCAAAAAGATACTCATCAGGAAATTGATCTTCAACCGTAGTGTCATCTTTGATATTTTGAATTCTAGACAGGAAATCAGCCACAGTGTTTTGTTTTCCAGGCCTATCTAGAATAGTAATGTTGAATTCTTGCAATAATAACAACCATCTTATAACTCCGCCATTAGTAATTGATTTATTCATTAAATATCTAATTGCAGAATGATCAGTGTGAACAAAAGTTTCATAGCCTGTTATATAGTGTCTAAACTTGTTAATGGCATGAACAACAGCTAAAAACTCTTTTTCAGTTACAGTATAGTTTAACTCTGCAGGAGTCAAATTTTTACCGATATAATAGATGGCATAGGGAATTAAATCTTTCTGTCCCAATACTGCTCCTAGAGCTGTATCGGAAGCATCTGTCGAGATATGAAAAGGTAACTTCCAGCTAGGTCCCCTTAATATAGGTGCTTCAGAAATTTTGGTTTTCAGGGTTTCAAAAGCTAACTGGCAATCAGAAGTCCACTTAAATTCACAATCTTTGGTGAGTAATTTGAAGAGAGGAGATGCTATTTTGGTGAAGTTTTCTATAAATCTCCGATAATACCCTGTAAATCCTAGAAAACTTCTAACATATCTTTGACAACTTGGAATGGATAGGTTAGAAATGACTTCAACTTTTGCCTCATCAACTCTAATCCCATCCCCTAAAATGTGGTGCCCTAAAACAATACCTTCAGTAAACATCATAAAACATTTTTCATGACTAAGTGAAAGGTTTGCTTCTTGACATATTTTTAAGAATTTTTCTAAGTTTTCTAAAGCCTCTTCAAATGTATCCCCATAAACTCTGAAATCATCCATGTACACCTCTACACAGTCATGTATTAGATCCGAAAAAATTCCTAATACTTCCCTTTGGAATGTTGCAGGTGCATTGCATAATCCAAATGGCAATACTCGGTAGGCATAGGTACCCCAAGGACAAGTAAATGTGGTTTTATCTTGGTCTTCAAGTGCTACTTGGATTTGATTGTAACCACTAAACCCATCCAGGAATGAAAAGTACTTTTTACCTGCTAATGTATCTAATACTTGATCTATGAAAGGTAAGGAAAAATGGTCTTTAAGAGTAGCTTTATTCAGTTCTCGGTAGTCAACACACACCCTCCATTTTCCATTTTTCTTAGGCACAATCACCAAAGGAGAAACCCACTGAATATCTGAAATAGGATAGATGAAATTAACATTTAATAATTTTTGCAGTTCTTCCTTGACAATTTCCCTAAGATTTGGATTCATCCGTCTTTGAGGCCGTCTGATTGGTTTGCAATTTGCCTCTATATATATGTGATGAGTACAAGTCTTGGGACTTATCCCTTTCATGTCAGTGTATTCCCATGCATATGCAGAAGAATGTCTCTGTAATACTTTGACTAACTCTTCTTGTTGAGATTTTTCTAGGTTTTTGTTTATGTTCAAGGTTTTGCCTAGAAAAATTTCACTTGTAGAGCTGCCAAATTTGTCCATAGAATGAAGAGACATCTGCCTAGATGACAAGAATTCAATATTGGATCTCTCTTGAAATGATTCTTGTTTGTGTTCTGGAGAAGATTCAAAGTTTTCTAGAGTATTCAGAATTTGATTATCTTCACTAATTTCTGAAATTGTGAAGAGTGGTTGCAAATATTCTTCATCCTCTATCCATTGAGTGTCATCTAGATCCGTAATTGTCCTAGCTGGAGGATATAAAGTGAATTTCTTTGTTGAACTTCCATCAGAAATATACATATCACCGGACCTACAACTAATAAAAGCATCAGCTGTAGCTAACCAAGGTCTTCCTAGTATAACAGGATGGCCTCCTAGATTATTCTTGGGTGTAAGGATCATGAAATCCACAGTGTACTCCCAAGAGTCTAGGGACACTGGAATGTCTTCTATTACCCCATCTGGTCTGATCACAGATCTATCTGCTAATTGTAATAATGTGGGTGTAAAGAGAAGATTAGGAAGTTTCAGTTTGTCCATGATCTGTCTACTCATGATATTTATTGCTGCTCCTAAGTCAATGAGTGTGTTTTGAATTTCAATTCCGTTGATATGAATTTTGACAACTGGATTTCCTGGGTCAAGGTACTTTGGAATAGTAATCTTACCCATCATAATGTCTGCTATTTGTCCTACCAGTTGAATTTTCTTGGTTTCTCTTATTCTTTTTCTTGTTGTCTTCATACTCAACTCCTTTATTATTTTGGCTAAAATTGGGATTTCCTTGATGGCCTGCAATAATGGAATTTTAATGCAAACATTTCTCAATTCATCCAAGAAATCATAATTAGGCACCATTATTTGTTTTTCTACACCTTTATCAATTTGTAGTCTTTCCGGAAAGGGAGGTATAGAAGTAGATGTGGATGGTTGCTCTAATACTGGAGTTGAATTTATTGGATCTTTTTGTTTTAGTTTTTCAATGTTTTGGTCTTGAAATGATGTATCTTCCTCAAGACTTTTATTAACCCGTAGGGAGTCTTCCTCAGAATTATCTTGTTCTTGTATGATCACAGAAGGTTTCCTCTTCTCAAGTATTCTTCCAGACCTAAGTTGAACATCACTAAGGTCTAGAGGAGTAATTAAATAATTTGGAAATTGTTGTCCTTCTATCATATATGTATTCTGAGGGTTCTTATTATTGGGGTTTGGTATGGGCTGAGCTGGCAATTGATTGGATTTTTGAGGGAATGGTAATGGAAGTGGTTGATTTTGATATGGTTGGTTCTGATGATGTTGTTGAGGATTTTGTTGAAGATTTTGAGGAAAATTTTGTTGGGAATTTTGAGGATAAAAATGTGGATATGATGGATAGGATGGTGGATACTGATAATATGGAGAGTATCTTCCATAGGGACCTTGTGATCCTTGTGCCCAAGCTTGAGATTGATTTTTAAATTGGGGCCAAGGTTGCTGCCAAGAATTCCAAGGTGGAGGTTGATTATACATTTGATCATGGAATCCTTGTGTCTGAGATCCCTGCCAAGGTCTTCTAGATACAAAGTTAAGAGATTCTGTGGAGTCTGTAGGAGTTTCTTCTTGAAAAACAGCCTTGAGACCAGGAAGAGAAGGACAATTCTTGGTCTCATGTTTCTCAGAACAAATAACACGGGTTTCTACAACTTTTACATCTAGAGGACACTCTCTCAAGGCATGTTTCTTCCTACATTTGGGACAAAAGATTGCCAAGGCATCAGATTCAGCCTTTTGCTTGTTTTGTATCTTGAGGGTGTGTATTTGTTCACTAAGACTCCCTAAGATGTCAGATTTAAAATCATCAAGCATGTGTCCTATTTCTGATCTACTTACTGTCCCAGAAGCAGATTTACTTGCTCTTGCAAGAGCAGGATCTCTTGGACCTTTGACAGTTTTGGATTTCCCTCTTGAAAGGTTGATACATAACTCAGATATTTTAGGTAATGTGAGTTGTGATATATCCCCTTTTCCCATCATGTTAAGAATATCCAACCATTCATCCCTAATTGTTTTCAACAAAAGAGCTTTTAAGGTGTCTTGATCTAGATTTTCCATTTTTGCCCTTTTGAAGTTGTAATTAAATCTTTCTAACAAATCTTCTAAGTTTTCATCTTCTTTTTGTAACATCTTGAACACTTCTTCCTTATGATTAACCGGCATACAATAATCCAAGTATCTCTCTAGAAATGCTTGTTTCATGTCTTCCCATGTTCTAATAGAACTATTGTTTAAACTCATAAACCACTTCAATGCTTCTCCTTTCAGAGTTGAAGGAAATAATTTCAATTTTTGAGCATCTTGAAGATAGTCATAAGTCCTACACAGCACTTCAAATTCGAATAAGAAAGTTTCAGGATCCTCAGTTTTAAGTCCATAGAAGTTCGGAAGGACGGAAGGTGAAATGTTTTTCATGGTTGTATTGGTTTCTTCATCAAGTATAGGGAACCCAAAAGAGCTTCCTATTCTACCTCTTCCTCCATCTGCACCTCTACCTCCTTCTCCTCTTCCTCCTTCTCCTCTACCTCTACCTCTACCTCCTCCAAATAATGTGTGTTCTCCATTAACAACTCCACCTCCTCCTTCTTCTGCCATGGTTGACTCTCCTGTGGAAGTAGAAAGATTTGTATCCCTAATAGGAATTTTTAGATCTTCTTCTATGGCAGGTTCAGTGGATGAAGTGGAAGGTTTCTCTAATGGAATAGGTGACCTTAGATCTTCTAGAAATCCAGGATCAGTAAAGGATGGAAGATGGGTTTGAGTTGAAGGTGTACTAGTTCTCGGTCTAGATGAAACAAGTGGTGTTCTAGAAATCAAACTTCTGCCTCTGCTGCTTATAAATCTTCCCCTTGAATCTCTCTCCCTACGCATAAAATTGTTTTTGGATACTAAGAAACAAAGGTTACCTAGTTTTCACTTCCCCGGCAACGACGCCAAAATGTTGGGTCTCAATCTAGTCTCCTAAACTGAGCTCATTTAATTGTCAACCAGGATTTGTAAACTGCTGAAGTGAAGTGTACCATATGTACCTAGGTGCTTGTTTCTTAATGTGTTGTGTGTAGTGTTTTGTGATGTTTTTGGTCTTTTGTGATGATTTATGATGTTTTTGTTCTTTTGGTGATTTTTATGTTCACAATGGAAATGTCTAGAAAACTAATGGAAAGGAGTTGGTGGTCAAAAACAGAGTTAAGCCTAATGTATGGGATGGCAAATGCAATTGGAAACACTAAAGCAGAATCTAAGCTATGACTAAATAAAAGCAAAAGCTTGATAATGACTTTTAGGCAAATGACACAAACTAAACTTGAGAAATGATCACTAAGTATGCAAATTCTCTACATAGACAGTGAAACAACTAACTTACAATGATGCAATACTTTGTTCTAAGCTCTTCTATTCTATGGCTAATTCCTAGTTCTATTCTGCAATTTAATTGAATGTCACAGAACCTATACTCAAAGAGTTATTGGTTTCTTTTTCAAAGTAGTTCTTTTGAGGAAGAGCTCTGTTTATAAAATGATGAGGAAATTGCAGAGATATTTCAGACCTTATAGTGATGTTGTCTTCTGTTCCTATGGCTATAGATCATTTGTAGATTTTAGAACAAGAAGATGTTTGTGAATAATGAAGGCTGTCTTATTAATCCTAACAACTAAAGTAATCTATTGTGAAATGGAAGACAATTTGAATATGAAGTGCAAGTACAATGAGTTAATCTAAGAATGAACCTAAGATGCCACTAATCTAGAACAATGCTGAACTATAAGTCATCATCAAACTTGAAACAAAGTAACTGAACATGAATTAAATGCAATGAAACTCCGGAGCATTCTAACTATACTAACATGCATTATTCTATGAAGTTACACAATCTGTTTGTTCATAATTAGTGATATTTTGGAAGAGTTCCTTCTTTTGGAAGAGGTAGAACAATTATGACTGTGTAATTGAATGCAATTGTAAGCAAATGGACTGAAAGCAAATGAAAAACTAAGTTATCACATCCATATCCTACTCGTCATTATGATGTCTTAAGCAAGCGTTTAAGAGCAAGACAAAGATGATACTTAGTACAAACACACAACTAAATCATTCATTATCACGGTCATGCCTTGAACTTCTTAAGAATTTCTTGGAAGAGTTTCTTCTTGTGGAAGAGTGATTAGAACAAGTGTAACTGTGATAGTGAATAGCAAAAACTACAACTAAATCCTACAGTACCATAGCTATTCATCATTCATCATTATAATTTGTTGGAAGAGTGTCTTCTTGTGGAAGAGCTGGAATGAATATAACTACAGTAGCTAGTTAAAACAACTATAAATTCAATTCCTAATTCTACAATACCATAGTCATTCAACATTCATCATTTTAATCTGTTGGAAGAGTGTCTTCTTGTGGAAGAGCTAGAATGAATACGACTACGGTAGCTAAAACAAAACAACTACCAATTCAAATGCAAAACGTAAAGGCAGCTAGGAAAACTTATCTAATTTACGCAAAAGAAATCCGTGCAAGAGGCAGGGGCCCTCTACCACTTGACGACATTCAACTCCAAATTAAATCACGCCTTCAAAATAACTTTGTCTGCTCCATTAACGATGCAATAGTTTGAACATAACACTCTGCGTCTTCAGGAACGTAACACAGAGTTTTAAACAAAATCTAGCAGCAAATCTAACATAAAATCTCTAACATAGCTCTCGGTCTCCCAAGAGTTTATAAAGCAAATGCACGTAACAATAATTACAACAATTTAGGAACAATGTCTTTCCTTATCCGAATCACGTTAGGACTCTTTGAGGTGGCTGCGTGAAGAAGAAAAGACATCTGGACTGAGACAGTCCTAATAGAAGTCTTCCTTCATAAATGTGTTTCCCACGTTCAAAACCATACCCAGAATTCATTTCTCCCTCCATGATGAGCAACGAACCATGTAGACGTGACGTGGATCATGCCCATATGCGGTTTTTCTCAAGAGGCCACCTGGAACATACTCAAACATGAAGGCAGCTGCAGAATCACCGGTTAGCTACGGAATGTCTGCATTCTGCAGCTAGTTCCGGTCAAAATGCTTAACAATGGAAAAAATCACAAAATTCAACAAGTCAGTCATGTAAATCATTCTAGAAGTAATTTTAACTATATTTATTGATCAATTGGGTTTAAGATAGAAATGGACAAGGGAAAATGAGGTAAAATGAGGTGAAGGAAAGCACAATTTTGAGGCTCAACAACATCTGTCCCAGTCCAACCTACCATTTGTGTGGCTTCGTCTGCACCGATTGTTACGCATCAGTCGTCAGGGAATTTTCATGCTCGCAGGTCCATATTTCTTAATCCTACGTGGCCTGTCAATCCTGGCCCGGGTAAATCAAAACCCCGCGCCGCGAAGGCTATGCCTGCTTCTAGTGTGGCTGCGGCTTCCTCTACCCCTATGATTCCTGGCAGCCTTACTTTTGAAGAGTATTTGTTGGCTATTCAGTAGCAGAACTCTTAGGGTTCTCAGCAGCCCCAAGCTCCTGTCAATCCTCTGCATCACTATGATGTCTACGGTAACCCCGTTTATTTGCCTCCTATTGATCCAAATCAGACTGTTTATCTGCCTCTAGCTGATCCTTATTGGACCGTCCCTCATAGAGGGCCAGTGATACAAGGACAACCCTCTAGTCTACAAGGACAACCCTTATAGGGACAACCTTTGATTTAGCAGGGAAAACCTTATGGTCCATAAGGACAACCCTTACAGGGTCAAACTTCGGTCCAACAAACTTACAGTCCTTACGGTCAACCTCAATATCAATATCAATCAAGAGCATATTATGTTCCTTGGGGGAAAATTTATCCACCATAGGGACAACATTTTGTGCAACAACAAAAGCCTTACGTCCAATAAGGCCAAAACTTTGTGCAATAAGGACAACCCTACGGTCCTGCTCTGGGTCAACCTAGTTATTAGGGACAACCGGGTCCATCGCAACCATCGGGCCAACCTCTTTCGCAAGGGAAACCCAGTGGCTCCCAGTATTTAGGCCAACCTGCTCAGCAGGGACAACCTTCCCACCCTGAGTAGCTGATTCAACTCGCTCAATAGCTGTTTCAACCTGTTCAACTAGCCCAAAAACCCATTCAACCTGTTTAACCAACTCAGCAGCCCATTCAACCTGATCAACCTCAAGGCGATACTTACCCACCTCAAGGTAAATATTAGGCAGTATATAGTGCACCCCAAGGTTTCACTTATTACCCTCAAAATCAATCCCGGATGGTGTATTATCCACCTCAAGGAAATGCTTACATTCCACAATGAAATCCATATGTTGCTCAGCAAGGACCTTAATGGTATGCTCAGAATCAGTATCTTGGTCCTAAACCCTAGTATGGGCAGAAATATCAGGCTTATAACCCTTATGGTCAGAATCCTTCAGGACAAAACATATCGGGGCTGAATTTCTCTCAGACAGGGTGGAATGCTAACACGGGTCCTTATCAAAGGCCTTCGATGCCTTTTAATCCTCAATTACCATTTCTCGCTACGTTGGAACCGCCAGATGTGTCAAAGTTAACGAACGATCTGATTCTTCATAACCTGTATTGGCCTCCAATTCCAACTAAGATTCTTGGTGATTGTCCTAAGTTTGAGGGCAAGTCCAGAGAAGACCCCCAAATACATGTTATGATATACCACCTGTGGTGTTCCTCTAACTCTTGGGTTGACGATTCCATCCGGCTCTGTCTTTTCCAATGGACTCTTACTGGTGCCGCTGCAAAATGGTACATCGAATTATCTCGTGGCATTTTTCAAGATTTCAACTCTTTAGCCATGGCATTTCTTACCCATTTTTAGTTACCGGTTCGTTATGAGACCGGGACACACCTCCTCACATCCTTGAAATAGGACCGAGCTACTCATATCTTAGATTATATTCATGAATGGAGGCGTCGTCGTCACTTGATCAAGTTTGATATTCCTGATCAGCTTCTAACTGATTGGTTCAATACCTCATTTGTCAATCAAATTGCTAAAGACATAGCTATGGGGGCATGTGTAACTGAAGAACATGCCATTGCTCATGCCCAGTACCTCGATCTCATGTATTCTCAGTTTGGCACATTGTATGATATCTTTCCTGATGCTCCTCGACCTGGAACTTCCATAGCACTGGTGACGCCATCCATTGACGGTATTATCTGTTCCATGTCTCAGACTTCTCGGAAGTCTTCTCCTTCAAACTCTAGGAAGCAAAAGTATAATCCTTCCAATGATACTGCTTCTCAATCTACCTCGAATCCTGGTAAAACCGTAGAAGTCAACGTCATTCAGGACAATCCAACGGATAAGACTTCCAAGGGGAAAAATAAGGGTAAAGGTAAGGCCAAAGCCGATACCCCGAAACCATATTCATCTAAATCTCGTCCTGATGATGGTTCACAGCGTAAGCCGAAGTACCCTTGTCTTATTTGTGACGAAGAGCACTACACCGAGGACTGTCCTCGACGGACCAAAGTAAGTAGATTTCTCAAAGGAACCCAGGGAACTACGACTGTTATCAAGGAAAATTTTCCATCACAACAAACCCATATGGTAGAGCAGCCTCAACTCTTTTCCCCATTTGGCTCTGAGGTTTTCATGATGAATGGTTCTGCATATGTGTCTATCGCTATTCGGTCGAAATATTATACTAGATCACATCAGGCAACGGGGAAAGAGATTGCTGATGGTGCTCCTCCTCCGCCTGCTTCTGGCCCTCTTCAGATTGAAAGGCCCAGTACAAAGCCCGTCGTACGGCCACCTTCTAGAGGTGTACTCTGTAAGTATTATTAATGTTGAGGATCTAGGTCAGGCGCCATCTGAAATGTCTGCATTAGAAGTAATTCAGATTTGTCCATCTCAACGGAAGGCTTTATGATCTGCGATCAACGAGGTTGATCCTACTGATACTAGCCTTCTTGCTTTCGACTTGGAGAATTTCTTCCCATGACTCCCGCACCAAATTGCGCTCATCATACAAGTTGGTGTTAATGGTATGAATATCCATCAAGCAGTTGTGGATGAGGGTGCGTCTACGTGTGTCATGTCATCGTCTTGCTGGGAAGCCATTGGTTCTCCAGCTCTGAGTTCATCACCAAATGCCCTTGAAGCATTTGATGGAAGAGAATCGAAACCCCTTGGTGTTCTCGCTAGTTTTCCAATTACATTAGAAGGGAAGAGAATCAATGCCGAGGTTGAAGTAGTTGATGCCAAGCTCAATTACAATCTTCTCCTCGGTCACAGTTGGACTCACGCCATGCTGTGCATTCCATCCACTCTCTTTCGTGTTTTGAAATTCCCGCATGAAGGAAATATTGTTACTGTTGATCAGTTGTCATTCTTCACTTCTTCTTCTGAGAAAAATGTTCTATATGTGGATCAGATTCCTACTCCCTACGAGAGCATAGGGCTGGGTCTCTTCAAAGATCCTACCCTCATGGGTATTTTTCCTCTTCCTCCACCCCATACTGTTCAGATTAATATCATCTCTCGGTCTGATGACCCATGGATCATCCCTTCGCCTGAACAGATCGATTCTTTCGGAGATTCGATGCTGTTGAGTCCAATCGAGATTGCCTATTGTGCACTCATTTCAGATTTGGAGCCTCCACCTTCTGATCATGCTCCTTTGAGCATGTCTCTTGACACTTATTCTCAATCCCCTTGGCTCGGCAATTCAGATTCACCCGATCCCTTGAAAGAGATATTTCCCTCTGATGAAGCCATCATGGAAACTATGTCTCTCAAGGATCTTCCATGGGATGATAGTCATCATCGTTCCTCATTCATGCCTAGTCTCGGGGCCATGTATACATGTCTTGAGAGTTTTGCATCTCAGGTTCCTTCTCCTCTGCTTCAAATGTCTATTCTGACATATGAAGTTTTTACGGAGGGTAACTTGAGTAACATCACACAAACGATGTCTATCGATGTTTCCGTGAAACCGGGAATTGTCGAGAACATCCATATCGGGGTCACCTGTTATTCAGGTGAAGTTCAGGTTTATACTAGCCTTTTCCATGAGTTCTGCGATGTCTTTGCATGGTCCTATGAAGAGATGGCCGTCATCGATCCTAGTATAGTGGTGCATGAGATTCCTACCTACCCTGGTTCGAATCCTGTTCGTCAGCGCCTTTGTCCTATGCACCCTAGAAAGGATGTCGCCATTAAGAATGAAGTTGAAGAGCTTCTCAACGTTGGTTTCATCTATCCAATTCCCTTGACAGAATGGGTGTCCAACATTGTCCCTGTGGATAAGAAACATGGTACCATTCGGGTCTGTGTTGATTATCGTGACATAAACCGGGCATGTCCTAAGGATAATGATAATTATCCTACTCCCTTTATCGACCAAATCATTGATGACTGCGAGGGGAGTGATATATTTTCCCTCATGGACAACTTTTCTGGTTATAACCAGATTAACATCCTTCCATCCGATCAACGTAAGACTACCTTCATCTATCCTTGGGGTACTTTCGCATACAAGAAGCTCCCTTTTAGCTTGAAGAATGCTGGGGCCACGTTTCAGCAGGCGATGTCATATGATTTTCACGATACTAAGCACATCGTTTAGCCTTATTTGGATGACCTTTTGGCTCATTCATCCAAACGTAAGGACCACCTTGACCATCTTCGTCATATATTTCTTCGTTGTCGATGCTATAATATCCAGTTAAATCCGCATAAGTGCGTCTTCTGCGTCGATTCCAGTAGAATCTTGGGGTTTATCATTTCCAAAGACGAGATTCACCTCAATCCGCTCAAAGTTGAGGCTATCATCAATCTCCCCTCTCCATCCTCATTACATCAGCTGCAGAGTCTACAGGGGAAGGCTAATTTATTGCATTGTTTTATACCTAACTATGCCGAAGTGGCTAAAGGATTCACGCGATTCTTAAAGCAGGGTGTCCCATTCCTTTGGGATGAGATCACCCAGAAGTCTTTTGATGCTCTCAAGGAATTTCTTTTCAACGCTCCTCTGTTGCATCCTCTGAACTACCATCGTGATTTTTCCCTCTATTTAGCCGCCGCTTTCAGCACGATTGCCATGGCTTTGGTGCAAGACGATGATGACGGTGACAAGCATGTTATTTACTACATCTCTCATAACCTTCTCAATACTGAAACGCGTTATGCTCATGTCGAGAAGTTAGCATTGGTTGTAGTTCAAGTAGTTCAATGTTTTCATCATTACATTTTTCTGTGTACTGTGACTATGATTTCTGACTACAACCCTATGAATTATATATTGTCTCCACAATTGCTAGGGGGAAAGTACTCGAAGTGGATTGCCATCCTCCAAGAGTTTGATTTGGAGTTTACTACTGCTAAGTCGAAGAAATCGCTAGTATTTGCCGATCTGATCTGTTCCCTCCCCTCAGACTCTGCTCCGTCTAGTTCTGAGGAATGCATTCCAGACGATTCGCTTTTTCTGATTAGCACCCTCGATCCTTGGTACGGTGATATCATTGTATATCTTCAGACTTCTACTTTTAGATCTGAGTTGACGAAGGATGATCGTTGACGCATCCGCCATCAATCGCAACCTTATCGTATAGTCCGAGATACACTCTACCGCATCGAAGTAGATTCCATTCTCCGCCAGTGTTTGACTCTTGAGGAGGATGAGAAAGCCCTGAATTATTGTCATAGTGGCGCCTGTGGCGGTCACATGTCTGGTTATGCCACAACACAAAATATTCTTCATGTTGGATATTTTTGGCCCTTCATCTTCAAGGACTGCATTGTTGCTGTTCGAAAATGTCATGATTGCCAAATATATCAGCGGAAGAAGCATGCGCCGCCTGCACATCTTCACCCTGTAACCCTCACTCGGCTAGGGGGCATGCTTATATCATCGTAGCCATTGACTACTTCACCAAATGGGCCGAAGAAATGCCTACACTTGTCGCCGACGACAAGAAAATAGCTCAGTTCATATTCAATCACATCATTTCTAGGTTTGGTGTCCCTCAAGCCATCATTACCGATCATGGTTCCCATTTTCGGCATTATATGGTGGCGAAGTTGACTTCCAGGTTGGGCTTATGTCATGACAGCTCAACGCTATACTATCCTCAGGCCAATGGGCAGGTTGAAGCCATGAACAAAGTTCTTGTCACCATGATTCAACGTACGATTGGGATGCACAAATACGACTGGCATCTCATGTTATTTTTGGCTCTTTGGGTTTACTGAACCTCAGTTAAGGATGCGACTAGATTCACTCCATTTCAACTTGTTTACGGTTTGGAGGCTACCCTTCTGATTGAGTGTGAAATACCTTCGCTCAAGTTGGCTGTTGAATTGTTGCCGAACACTTCACCAGAAGAAGAGCGTTTTCTCTACTTAGAAAGGCTGGAAGAAACTCGTTGCTTAGCTGCCTTGGTCATCAAGGCATAGAAGAAGCGGGTTAAAGCTCATTTTGACTAGTCGGTTTCCCCTTGCTCCTTCATAGAGGGAGACCTCGTCCTCCTGTACGACCAAGCTCATGATAAGCTGGGGGTAGGAAAATTTCAACCCATGTGGCATGGTCCCTACATTGTAAAATTTTTCTTGCAGAATGGGGCCTATGAGGTCATTGATTACGAAGGTCATCCTCTAGATCAGCCCAGAAATGGGTTGTATCTCAAAAAAATTATGCATGAGTCATTTGTGTATGTTTTGTGTACATAGGTGTTTTTTTCATTTTTGTACATTTTTGGCTTGGTGTGATTTGCGAGCATTTTCCTGCTTATTGGGTTGTTTCTTATTGTGAAAATGTCTATCACCCCTTATGTTGGTTTCGCGGAGGGTGCTTCCCGCAGTACCTAGAACTTGTCTTCGGCAGCCTGGGTGATTTATGATCCTGCTGGTGAGTTGATAGATCTACAAGGTATTTGTCTAGCATGAACTACAAACAATGTCGCTAAGTATAGTGCTGTCATTGAACTATTAACTGAGGCGATTACCCTCGGCATTCGTGTATTGGTTGTAAATATGGACTCACAACTTGTTGTTATTCAACTTAATGGACATTATTCAATTAGAAACCCTCAGATTTTAAGGTTGTATCTACGTGTTCGTTTGCTGGAAAGACATTTTGATTATATTACAGATCAACATATTCCTAGGCGAATGAATGCATTAACTGATACAATGGCTAACATTGTATTAGATAGACATTTGCGTAATCTTTAAAATCATTATCACATGAGAAAGATCCATATAGGAAAATAGATGTATATATATATCGAATGTTTGCATCAGCGTGCATCATAAATTCAAAAATAAGTGTGTTTCTATTACATCCCGAGACATCATGTCTCTCAAAAATATGCAAGAATGAATCCTAGGTGTCTAATCAGCGTGATAATCATGACAGCATGTCACTGCCAATACAAGCCACCTCAGCAAGTGGTGAACTCAGTTTGACACCCCTACAATGTGCCTCTGGTATGCACGAGGAACATTATCGAATCGCGCATAGTCCGAGACCCTGTGAGAGATTCCCTCCAGGTTGCACACTATTTGCTCCTCCTCGCCTCCCTCGCCATGAGGGGCAATATCAAAGTCGTGAGGGACTCGTCTCACTATCAGAGACATGCCTGCAGGTCTTTCTGGTCCAAAATTTTCATCACATATGGATTTAATGTCAGAACATACATACCAAAAAAAATCATAATACTCATAAAAATAAAAAGTGATTCTTACCTAGTGCTTCATCCCAATCCTCTCCTTCTGGGAGAGGGAGGTCCAGATCACCAGTGAAATCTATGCCAGAGTAGGGCCAGTCCTCCACGATAATTAGCTGTCGACGGAGCCAATCAAAGAACTCCAGTCTCCAGGACATCTGCTAATCGCCCCCTGACCTTGGCATCAACGCTGCCCAACGGGCCATCCGTGGCTCCTGTGCTGGTGGTTTCAGAACTATCACTTCCTGTCGTTGGAATATTGGTATTTTTTCCAGGAAGAATGATACCAGGATGGATTCATATTTGAAGTGCTTTAGTTTGGTTGTCTTGCATTTAGTCAGTTGACGTTTCATATTAATCATCACTGCCTCTGCCCAGTTGTAGAGGGTCGGTGTCAGACAGTCTACTGCAAGAAGGAGATGTGTTTTTTTTGCTTCGTGTGGTGCTTGCGATCCCACAACTCGTGTGATGGTGTGTAGCACTACTTTTAGTGCCAAATCTAGGATAGTCTTGATATCCACTTTCCCACTTTCGGATCCTTTCTATGACCCTGGACATACGTTGTTGATCACCAAGCTCATGTTCTCCATGGTGGGTCGGGTGCCAGTCAAGACTGGTATTTCCCCCCTCTGCAACAATCCTGTTATGAAGTAAATGTTTGAAACATCAATTTCGAGTTCCTGATCGTGAAGAATGAATTTTTCCTGATCCTCATCCCAGATATAGATCAAGTATTGTAGCAGCTCCAGTTGAGCTCTGAGGCACGGTGTCATGAAGAATTTATTTATTCCACAGTCTTTGAGAGCTTCCATGCATCTCTCATTTTCCATGGCAAGTTTGTCTTCTTCACTGTGTTCTCGTTCTTTCCATTCGATCACCATTTTGTTGCTTTACACCTGCAAGCATGTTCATATGAACTTCATTAGCCTAATTAAAAGCTTTTTATTTGTGAAAATTAGGCCTGCTTGCTTGCATTGTGATCTTGAAAAGGTTTTCGCAGTTGGCGCGACTATTTGGAAAACAATCGTGCCAATGGGCACGCCCCAGTTCAGAAATCTAGGCGATTGGTGCGAGTCCGTGCCTGATACTCGTGCCAATCGCCGTGCCCTATTTTTTACAAATTCCCTCATAGAATTCCAAATTTGGGGTTGCAAGTAATAAAAGAGGAGTTAAAATGAAGGGAAGGATGTCGACTCTTACCTAGAACTAAAGGATTCGAGATTAATCTGCTGGATCGCCTGCTATCGTCGCCGCAAAATCACAGTCTAAAATGGGTAACTATTGCTCCACAAGAGGTAAAAGTGAAAAGTAATTATTTTTTACCATTTTTGGAATTTTATAACTTTTCAAAACCCTAATTAGGTTTTAAGACATGTTTTTCGATTATTACATTATGTTATTTCGAGAAATGGGTTTTACGTTTGTCTCTTGTACAACGACAGGTTTTTAATAAGATAGCGATGAAGTAACGAGTTTTATTTTATACTTTTTCGGATTCGGTAAAAACAAAAAAAAGTCAATATTGGAGTCATATTTCAACCCTTTTATGACTCTCTAAAACTGAAAATATTGTTGAGACTCTTGTCGTTTTGAACTCGTTCAATGGCTGCGAAACAATATCTAAACCAATATACGTTTACCCCTTTTTCAGGCTGGGATAGATTATTTACGAAAAAGGAATACCTTAGCCTATCACGACTAAGAGGTTCTATCAGACATAGTTTTCTACCTTTTCAGATCTGAGGGACTATTTACGAAAAGGGACATGCTGGAGTTTTCTTTTCTGCTTCTTTTCAAACTCTCTAAACATGAAAAGATGCTGAGTTCTTCCTTTGTCAGACTCGTTAAACCCTGATGACTTCAGACATCGTCACCATCACGTTCACCGAGTTCCTCTTTCCTAGGGCTCATAAAATGTACTAGGATGCATTTGTTCGAAGGAAAAAATTATATTACAAGCATATGTTATCCCCTTCAAGCTTGTTTTCCAAAAATAATTTGGGTACTCGCCAGAAATGGTGGGGGAAAATGGAACCAGTTTTTAGTCGTGTTAGTAGTATGTCGCTCTTGAACATGACACTCATCTGCATTCGTGTCAAGTTGGGGACATCTCATTTCGTCATGTTTGCCTCCATGGGTTTGGGTAATCTATTTTAAACTCTCATCTGCTCTTTGCCACGTCATCATGAACTCAGATCCCTTGATGTAAAATATTTCCAAATCCAGAGTCATGTCACCAATATGTTCAAGAGAAGTTTGCCTCTGTAGTTTTTAACCTCCCTCTGATTCTCTATTCGATCTTGATTCATTATCATCATGTTCCTCTGTCTTGTGTCGATGATTTGGGAAAAATTATGGCCCTCCTTCGACCGGGTCACTTCCTGTCGTCTTCAACTCATTATCCAGGAAGTTGATCTAGAGACTCCCTTCCGGTACCTTGGAGCTTGCATGCCTCAATGGCAAGTTCTTTGCATTCGACAATAGGTCCACATCATTGGCCTTCAATCAAGTGATTCTGCAGGTGTTCGAAGCCAGCTCACTGTTCACATTTCGTGGATTGTACCTATTGTACCTTGAGAGCCATTGTCATTATTGGTGGTTTATCTCGTGCCTGTTAACAACTTTCATCATTGGCTGGTAATCAGGTGACTTTATGGCATGTTCGACTTTAGCTCACATATTCACATGCTTGAATTTGTACTTGTTCAGGTCGAGATGGAGCACAAGACCCTGGGTTTTGTCTGATAAGATCCAAGCTGCGGGATATTGTGGTTTATCATGAATTTATTACATGAATCTCTTGATTGGATGGTTGTGACCATACTTGAGTCTATTTTTTGATCCTTACTGCTGGATGGCTGCGTCCATACCTCGGATCTCAGTTCATATATGTACTCTATTATGGATGGTTGTGCCCATGCCACATGTTCATGTATCAGAGATATCAGCTGTATTTGTAATTGTAGGTCTTCCGACAACAGTGTTTGGTTCAAATTCGTTCTCGTAAAGCATTTAACCCCTCCCTCTCTCTCGGACCTCATGCTTTAGGGGGCATCTGTTACACAACATTTTTTCACTGTCCTTGCAATCCCTATCCCACACATTGGAGGATCATTTCTGTGACCAAAAAAAAGTATCATTCCTTGCAAATACCATCATTGCATCCTTTTCCATGAGGACAACATCCCTTCTATTGACAATTTCCTGAGCAAACCATCAGAAACACATGTTTTTTCCTTGGCACTAGTAGACTGTTATGCCCTCGCGCCAATGAGGAAGGTTAACACTGGGCCCTGCACCCATTGGCGCTCTGTCCCAGTGAGCTACCCGTGCCAACCTTTTTATGGAATTTTTTTTTAAAATAGAGGTGAAGTTTCCATCATAATAACTTCGCGGGTGAGTCATGTGGAGTGGTTCAACTGAATAACCACATCCTCCCTCCTTTGGCCTCTTGTTTCCACCTTTTGGGGAAATATCCCAAGGGATAAGGCCTCCCTTCCACCATTTTAGGGATCCCAACCTCATTCTCTCCCTCTATAAATAAAGCCATCTTCCACTGATGAGCTAGCTGAAATGAACATATTATAGTTAAAATGTTGAAGAGATTCCTATACATTTCGCTAGAAATATAGAACAGAAGAGACCCTTGTTGAGAGATCTTAGTCTCAATGTGTCCTCATCTCGTCCGAATTCCTCGATGATTCATCAAGACGTGCTTCGATTGAAACCCACTGAAGGAGGCTGCGAGGTCAAGGCTACAGTTGTAACTCTTTCTTTTATTTATACATATACATGACTATTGTCTGGTTCCCATCTTGCGATAATGTGTTTTGTTTGATGCAATATGCTTAACCCTCCTTGAATGGATAGTTGATTATGAATGAAATCATTGTTTTGTATGCTGCTCTTGTTTACTGATCTTTGTGCAGGTATCCGAGCATTGTTACGGAAGGATTGTGACCCGTCGAAGCAGAGATCAAGAGGCCACCACCACTACAGCGACGACAACGTTGGACTCCAGGTAGGTCAATCTACCCTGTCCTTTTCATTCATTAATTAAGGAACCTACACTTTATCTTGTCCCTTTGTTTCTAGATCCCATCTAGGGATAGAGTGATAGTCTCTATCTGTAGAGAGGATTTACCTTCCCAACACTCTCATATCACTTGGCCCTTGAGTCAAGTCACCAAGGGAGGAGCAAAAGAAAAATTATTTTGGTCGGAATCTCAACAGAAGGCGTTCGTAGAATTGAAACATCACCTCTGTTATGCCCCAATTCTCACATTACCAGACTTCCAACAACCATTTGAGATCGAGACAGATGCCTCTGACTATGCTATTGGGGTAGTTCTTACTCAATAGGGGCATCCAGTGGCATATCACAGTGAGACATTGTCCGACACAATCCGCAAGTATCCCACTTATGAAAGAGAAATGTATTCCAATGTGCAGGCTTGTCGACAATGGAAGCATTAAATTTTGGGGAAGGAAACAATCATCCACACAGACCACCAACCCCTGCAGTTCATACAGACACAAGGGAAGTTGCAGAACGATCACCATCAAAAGTGGTCCACATATCTGCAACAGTTTCATTTGAACATCAAGTACAATAAGGGTAACACCAATAATGTTGCATACTACCTCAACCGACCACCGATCATGGCGCTAACCACCGTTCTCAACTCTTGTGGGCACAAGACTTCTAATTGGCCGCGTCTCTATAAGAACAATATAGAATTCAGTCACACATACAAGGCACTCTTGGGGGGTACACAAGTTCCAAATTTTCACCTCCAAGATGCATTGTTATGTCACTTGGGACACCTTTATGTTCCTTCAAGCGAGTGTGCCAAGATGATATGGGAAGCACACTACAGTCGAGTCGCTAGGCATTTTGAGGTAGAGAAAACAATGGCAGTACTGTAGAAGAATTTCTATTGGCCAAACCTTCGACAGGATGTCGGGAAGTACATCAGATCCTTCACTGCTTGGCCATTGCCAAATCGCCCATCAAGAAGCAAGGCCTCTATACTCCGCTACCTACCCCTAGTCGACCTTGGGAATCGATATCCATGAATTAAATGTCAGGCCTTACTTCTACTAAGCATGGAAATGACAGTGTGTTCGTGGTCATCGACAGATTCTCGAAGATGGCCATTATGGCAGCCTGCAAGAAGAATATCACAGCATAAGCCACTGATAAACTCTTCTTTGAATGAGTGTGCGTGCAATTTGGGATCCCACAGTCTATCATATCAGATTGGGACAACAGGTTCCTCAACACATTTTGGTCCAGCCTCTGGTCAATGCTGGACACCAAGCTCACCAAGTCCATAGCTTTCCATCCCCAAATTGATGGCTAGACAGAGGTCGTCAACATGATGATTGTACACATTCTGCGCATGTACAATTAAAATAATCCACCCACATGGGATAAGAGCTGCCCCTATGTACAAAACAGTTATAACTGGGCTCTCCACAACTCAACCAGCCACAGCCCCTTTCAGGTGGGTTTGGGATTCTAGCCACTATGCCCCATTGACGTAGCCATGCCATTTGCGAATACTAAGGCCGATTCGGCTCATGTCCACTCTGAAGATAACAAAGCCAACAACTTCATCGAGCACATTTAGCACATCTTCCAATAGGTTCATGATATATTGGATAGAGCCAATTCTAAGTACAAGCAATGACATGATCAACAGCGGGTACCACACAACTTCTAGGTGGGTGACAAAGTGTGGCTACATTTGCAGAAGGAGTGCCTCACTGGACCCCACCGCAAGCTTAGACTGCTCTAATATGGGTTGTACACCATGACCAAGGTTGTAGGGAATAATGCCTTCGAGCTAAGTATTCCACCATTCCTTGGTCTCCACCCAGTATTCAATGTGGACCGCCTTTGTCCCTACATCCCACCTGTACTAGATACCTCTGACATTGCAGACCAACACACACCAACAAAGTTAAACCCATACTGCATGGAATAGGCCACCACAGATTGTATCATGGACATGAAAAACAAGAACACTCGCCAATAGAATATCCAACTGTATCGGGTTGTCAAAGCTGGCCAACTCTTGCACCAAGGCAGGTGGTTCACCAGGGACCAAGTTTAGTAGAAGTTTCCTCATCTCATGGAGGAACTCAATGCAATGGGGATCATTGATTCCTAAGGGGGAGGAATCATCCAAGTGGATATTGGTGGCCACCCACCTATTCCACTTGGGGCCCCACCATTGTCTCTTTCAGTTTTTCAGTTTCGCCACAACTTACTATTTTTAGCAGTTTTTCGGGTCCTGAACATCCAGAGCCGTTTTGAGGCCATAAATGACGTTTTTTTGGGCATCGATTTTTTGGCATATATGATTCCATTTAGGAATATACATTTGTGGTCAGTATTTTTATTCCTCAGATAGATATTTCTAACGATGTATCATGTGCTTCAAATGAAGATAGTATGCCAAAGTTACAACCCTGGGAAATTGATGTACCAATTTACCCCTACGGGGCCCATATTTTGGTGTTTCAACTCCTAGGGTTATTTTTTTGGATGTTTATGGTTTTCCATTGTTTCTCAATAATATAGAGGCCTTCGAGCCTCATTATAACATAGAGTTCAAAGGCCTATATCCGCCACATCTCTTCTTAGAGATAAGCTACCAGTGCCCTAGCTAGTTTATTTCCATTCTGTCTGTAAGCATATTTCAGTTCTTTGATATTAATGAAATGAAGTGTTATTGTTGCTGCATCTTTGTATTTATGGTTATATGTGTATTCTATTTCATTCCTACATAAATGCAGATCAGGGATACCACCCGAGAGGGAAGTGGAGCATAAAATACAATTATTGCTAGTTTATCCATTACTGAAAATTGGGTTATATATGAAGGAATAACTCCTAGTTATGATGCTTAATTAATTAATACAATAGATTTGTAATGATGTATACCAATTATAGAATGCTATGTAAGAATGAGAGGCAAGGAGAAATAATAAGTTACAAATGAAGATGTGTTGATATATTGATGGAGATATTATGGAGATAGTTATGAAATGGGTTGAGCTAAATATCCAATTATGACATAGTTGTTATGGTCACCTATAGTTATATAAAGGTGTTGAAGATTGCAACAAGAAACAGTGAAGGAGGCATCCTGAAACATCTTTCCTGATCCTAGTTTGGAAAGTGATCACCTAAACTAGGTGGGGGCCACACAAGTGATTTTTGTCGCAAAGTCTATTTTTAGACTATGTCTATTTTTAGACATATGTATCATGGTCTATGAGTTGTAGGATGCTATTTATGGATGATTGGTTGAGTTGGTAAAAATATATGGACCTCTATTTTTAGACATTGGGCGGAATCTATTTTTAGACTGCCGAGCTAAAAATAGAACAGTCAAATATTATTAGCTCTTAATAATATTTGGACTATAAACATTATCTTATCCTCTTGGAGCACTTCAGTTCGAGCTACGGATGTGGCACATGCATCTGACAGAAGGAATTATGCTATTCCTAGGGTTTGGTTGAGCTATTGCATGGTTTATTTTAGTTAGAACTCATGTGGCAGAATTTGGTGGAGTTGATGAGACAGTTGATGGAGTTGTGTTTGGTTTAACTTAGTTGAACTAGTTGTATTTAGTCCCACTGATAAATACACTAGTGATGAGTGGTGTGAATTAATTATTAATTAATTCACTAATTATTAACTCATAAATCAACTAAAGAATACATCAGTTAACTGCAGTGCATGGACATTTCAGTGGAGACCAGTGTTAGAGGTGGGTGAAATGGTGGGTACGCTATCGGTTGTGACTATAGTTGTGCATGAGATTTGCACACACATTGATGGAGATTGCCAATGAGGATTGCGCAGTTGGAGCTAGTGGGATTCGAACTTGGATCTCATCATTAATCAACTTGGATTGCGCAGTAGAGGCAGACAGACTTGTGGATGAGATTTGAACCTGTGACTTGTTCACTTTCTATACTAGTTTGTGTGTAGCATGTGAGATAGTGCTGAAAGCTGTGAGAGCTTTGTGCTATGTATTGTTACATGTTCTCTATCATTATATTATACAGATAGTTGGGGGTTTTCGACTATTTCTTTCCCCATTACATACTGTGTCAGATGTGTGTTTGATTATTGTGTTTATGTGCGCATGCGACTGTTTCTATTTCCGCATATTGATTATCAATTGTAGAAGAGGTTATGTATTATGCATGGAGCTTAAATAGTGTGTAATCAGGATAATATCGGTGAATAATTCAGTAAATTATTCAAATTTCTACATGGTATCAGAGAAAAATTGATCATTGGGATCTATTACAGTGATTACAATTTATTTCGGTAGACAGAGTCTGTAACGGGCCAGGTAGCCTCTGGATCCATCCTTTCTGTGAAGGTGATATATCCGATAAACGCCCCTACGGTCGATCTCTATGCTAGAAATAATTTGTTCTCACGGATCCGAGAAGCGGTTGAGTTTTTGAGCTTGGAGATTCGAATTTTGCGGCGAGTTTGTTTTTCTTGAGTGCCGGAGTTGAAATGTCTTTCAACGGATTGCGACACAAGTATGCCCTTTGAAGCGAGTTCGAATTATGTTGCATGGAAGGATAGAATGGAGGTAGCATTAGATGATAACGAAATTTGAAGGAGTTCATAGATGTTGATGTCCAAAGCCTACTGATGCTGCTCAAGTTGAGGCTTGGCAAAAGAAGATGGCAAGGTGTCGAAGGATTCTATTGGAGGGCGTGAAGGATCACATAGTATCCAGCCTGCATGGAAAAGCTTCTCCATACTTGATGTGGAAAGCATTGATAGAATTGTTCCAAAGAAAGAGCGACCAGAAGAAGTTGACGCTCAAGGATAAACTCGGGAAAATAAAGATGGAGAAGAATGACACTATTCTGGTATACTTGACCAAGTTTGTCCACTGCAGGGATGAGATTGGGAGTGTAGGAGTTAGTGTGGATGATGAGGACTTGGTGAGCTTGGCTCTCCTTGGTCTTCTGAAGATTTGGAATTCCTATGAGGATTCTGTCAATGGTCAGGAGAAATTGCCAGGATGGGAGCGACTTTGGTCGGATCTTGTGTAAGAGGAGATAAGGCGGAGTACCAGGGGATGGATCTTCATGAAAGAATGATGATGAAGAGGATTGCACTTTGGCTACCAAAGCAAGGAAGGGGAAGGGAAAGAAGAATGCTTCTCAATCTGGTGCGGATGGTAAAGAGCGTGACATGTCCAAAGTGAAGTGTTTTCACTGTCACAAGCATGGGCATTATGCCACGAATTGTCCACAAAAGAAGAAGAACAAGCAGGCTGCTGGAGCTGCAGCTGGTGAGGCTCTTGCCTCGCAATTTGAGCTGGACTTCTCATTGATTGCATGCATGGTGTCTAGTGCATTGGGATTGGGGTGGTATTTTGATAATGGCGCTTCCTTTCACATGACAGGAGATGTGAATCTTTTCAGTGACTTGGTGGAGAAAGATCTCTAGTTGCATGTTGAGTTGGGTGACAATGGATGATACAATGCGACCGGAATTGGTACCATAACCTTTCAGAGGGAGTCAGGTAAACTCATTCTTTTACAACATGTAGTGCATGTTCCAGGTTTAAAGAAGAATTTGATCTCAGTCGCAGTGTTAGAGGATAAAGGTGGCGAAGTTTCCTCTGAAGGAAATTTTTTCCTTCGGTACAAAGCAACAGGACAAGTCAAGAAGGTTGGGATTCGAGCTAAGAATCTCTACAGACTTGAAGTAGATGGGATTTCTATGGAGCTTCCTATTGTTGGGAAGTGTAAGAAAGCCATGCAATTGAAGCTTGAGAGGGAGCTGGATTTGCATGCAAGTAAGAGTGAACCTCGGGATGTGGAGCAGCCACAAGATGAGGATCATAGAGTGGAAGCAACCACTCATGCAGATAAATTTCATGCCAAATGGGCAGAGGGAGTGCATGCAGCTATACCACCAGGTGAGAGGTGGGGCGACATGCATGAGTAATCCCAAGAGGAGATTTCTGGGCAAGATTCATGAGATGGTGTGGATCTCATGAATTTAACCTGGCTATGAGGTGCCCACAGTCCAGCAGTAGCATGATCAGTTGGTTGATGCAGGCAGCTCAAAGTGACGGTGTCGGATACTGGAGCACGGATCAAAGTTGACAACAAGTGCAAAGTGCATGGGTGCAAGAGTTCAATAGCGCAGTGTTTCCTGATGACATGTGTAGTTGGTACCAGCACAAGTCGAAGACTTTGATGATAGATGCATCAGATTGATTGAGTTTTTTGGAGCCTATTCCGTTTCAGAAGAGTTGCAGAGCATATGCATGGAGTTGCATGGTGCTCGCAAAGGTTGTAGGGTGAATGCATGGAGTTGCATGTCGCATGCAAAGACAGTCCTTTCTTGTTGAGAGGGAGTGTTGAATATTGCAACAAGAAACAAGGAAGGAGGCATCCCCGAAACATCTTTTCCGATCCTAGTTGGAAAGTGATCGCCTAAACTAGGTGGGGGGCCACACAAGTGATTTTTGGCGCAACGTCTATTTTTAGACTATGTCTATTTTTAGACATATGGAGCATGGTCTAGGAGTTGCAGTATGCTATTCTTGGATGATTGGTCGAGTTGGTAAAAACAGATGGACCTCTATTTTTAGACATACAGGTCGAAGTCTATTTTTAGACTGCCTGTCTAAAAATAGGTCAGTCAAATATTATTAGCCCTTAATAATATTTGGACTATAAACTTCAGTTTATCCTCTTGGAGCACTTCAATTCGAGCTACAGATGTGGCACATGCAGCTGACAGAAGGAAATTCGAATTTCCTATGGGTTAGTTGAGCTATTGCATGGTTGACTTCAGTTATAACTCATGTGGCAGAGTTTGGTGGAGTTGATGAGATGTTTGGTGGAGTTGGGGAAATGGCGAACTTAGTTGAACTAGCTGTATTTAGTCTAACCGATAAATACACTAGTGATGAGTGGTGTGAATTAATTATTAATTAATTCACTAATTATTAACTCATAAATCAACCAAAGAATACACGCTTAACTTAATGCACATAGCCTGAGACCAAAGGTTAGAGGTGGGTGAAAGGGGTAGAGTCTGCCATCGCCTGTGACTATAGCCGGCATGAGATTAGATGACACACATTGATCGGGAGATTGTCAATCGAGATTGTCAATGAGAATTGTGTAGTTAAAGCCAAGGGATTTGAACTTGGATCTCATCATTAATCAACTTGGATTGCGTTAAAGAGAGGCATGTATTCTGTGGAGGAGATTTGCACCCGTGGACTTGTTGACTTTCTATACTAGTTTGTGTGTAGCATGTGAGATAGTGCTGAGAGCTGTGAGAGATTTGTGCTATGTATTGTTACATGTTCTCTATCATTATAATATACAGATAGTTGGGGGTTTTCAGCTATTTCAATCCCCATTACATACTGTGTCAGATGTATGTTTGATTATTGTGTTTATGTGCGCATGCGACTGTTTCTATTTCCGCATATTGATGATCAATTGTAGAAGAGGTTATGTGTTATGCATGAAGCTTAAATAGTGTGTAACCAGGATAATCTTGGTGAATAATTCAGAAAATTATTCAAATTTCTACAAGAGGGACCATTTATATAATGGAACTACACACAAGAATAATTTTATTAATATAATTTTCCCTTCAGGGGTTTCTTAAGTGTAAGCTCCCATTGTCTGTTGCTTCATAAATCTTTGTATGTTTTCTAATGGATATTAAAGCCAACAATTGGTATAAGAGAAAAGGTTGTGTCAGATGGAGAGACAATTCGAGGAAGGATCAAATTTTAATTTTCCTGGTTGCAGTTTAGCATGAAGTGAAGAGAATTGATCTTTAAATTCATGGTTTTAGGTCAGCTTGAAGTGAAAGGAATCAAACTCTAAGTTCATGGTCATTGGTTATGGAAATGCAGGCTTGTAGAGGTTGTGTAGAAAAGACAAGTTGGACCTAGCCTTGTAGTTGTGGATCTATAGTATTGTATATTTATCCTCAAAGGGATTCAAAATCCAATATTGTGGAACATAAGCTTGTTATAAGAATCAAGACATGTAAAGGTTGTTTTATCTCAATATAATATTTAAAGGGGAGTTCAAGTAGTAGTGGCAATATCGATGATGCCAGTGATCCCAACAAAAAAAAATGCTTATTAGATGATGATTTTGTGTCATTTGACCACAAGGAGAAAAATGTAATTTGCAGTGACTCAAACGCTTTCTCCCATTTAAGGTAGATTAAAATTAATTAGAGAAATCTAGACCGAGAGTCTTATTGGATTGTTTAGTGAGTAAGGGTCCTGCAATTCTTATAGTTTGAAAATATCTCAATGGTAATAAAATTTTTTAGAAGATGGTGATGAATATGATTATGTTGTGGTTGGAAATAAATGGTTTCTCTAAATGCAAGAAGGCCGCCTTGAATTCTAATACAAAAATCAAAGTAATCGATTCTATGTTGATCAATATGAAGATAACATGAAGAAACAAATTTCATGTCCATGACCAACATGCTAAAAAGGAAATTTGGGTGCACTGAAATTATCTATAGTGGGTCCACACCATGTTTGAAAATAAAACATTGGGATTCCAATTAACCAAGGATGATCGAGAATTTTGACAAACCCAAGAGGGACATTGAGGAACTAAATATGGTGAAGCCCAAGATTAACAATTACAATTTTCCTTCGGAAGATATTTTCACTAATAAAAAAAAGCTCAATGTAAAAGAACCTATCCCAAAGGGATTAAGACTTATCAAATCTAATATCACTATCTATAGAAGCTTGAAGCAACCACCAAATATGCGACAAGTCTTCACACCAAATGTTCAAATCACGCCAAATGAATTTCTTAGATACATACGTGTTAATAAGAGGACATATTGTGTATAGAAAAGCTTCGGTCAAACTATCTAAACATAAGTTTTGATCAATGTTTTGTGGGTAGTTTGTTGTGTTCAAAAATTTTCAGTGTCCAAATGAAGCCGAAATAGAACGCAAACTAACGTTCTAAGTAAAGGTATAATTTTTTTTTGAAAAGTGATTTTAAATAAAACATTGACTTGATTTTATTAGTCCTATGGCAGGGACTATAGTAATCGAAATAGATGTAGTTTATTAGTCCCTGAACTTAAATCGATGCACTTAAAATTTTTATTATATGCTTTGTTACATATTTTTTCTGACAACATTTTCTTCGCCCAATCAAGTATAAGAATTTTCTCTATTGACAAATGAGTGTAATTGTAATCTTATTTGGCCTCACACCGAGGCAAGTATGAGGCCAAAGGCAAGTATGAGGCCAAAGTTACCATATGCATAACAACTCATGAAATTTTCAGGTACAAAATAACTATTGCTAACATTAATTCTAAACATTAAATTTAAAAATGTCTGAAAACTATGGATGGCTCCCAACATAACATTAGATAAAAAATAAAAATCATTATCCATAGATAAAAAATAAAAATCATTATCCATAGCTTAGGTTGTCACTGCTTCATCCACTTCTTACGCCTGCCACCACTTCTGGTATTCTATCTTACACCTGGCACCAACGCTTGCCACCACTTCTGGTATTCTGTCTACTGCTAACAGGTGCCATACACCTTCACACTCACCATTGCGCTGTCATTGTCATATTTGAGGGCTCTATCCCAGTTTCAGAAGCATGGGATGGCTGTAGAACACAAACCTCAGATTCTTGATTTTCTAGCTTTCAAGAGACAACGTTTTCACTCATTGATGATGGGAAACCTCGCCTCAGAGAGAGATTATGTATGGAATGCCATGAGCTATAGCTATTACTTGTCCCCATAATCAATACGTATTGCTTGTGAAGCGAAAAGAATTCAAATCATGAAGAAAAAATATAGACCTGTGTTTGCCTTCTCGCCTTCTCTCCTCCATCAAGCCTGTGTTTTCCTACTTGCTTTCTCTCCTCCATAAAACCTGTGTTTACCTTTTCTCCGACGAAGCGAAAAGAAATCAAATAATGAAGAAGCGAAAAAAAATCAAATCAAAAGAAAAAATACAGAAGTTGAGGTTAATACAGAAGTTACCTCAAGAGAAAAATCTGTTGAGTTCACTGTACCATGATCCAACTTGGTAGAAATTATCTTGGTCGGGATTGCCCGCCTGCCGGATTGGGGATCATCAGTTGCTTGCTTAAGCTTTTGATGGTTCTTAATAGAGGGCTAGTGAGTGTTATAATAACACCTTCTATATGCATGCATTTTGAGTCCCTGCTTCTTTGTGGTTCATGTCATGTTCCTGGTCTGAGAATGCTCCCGCCCTATGGAAAATGAAAGGCCAGACATTGCGGGTGGTCCATTTGTAGGGAACACTTAATGGGATAAATAAACCTTGCAAATAGTGTATCCTTCCCACAGAGTTAGAAAGTATCTCTTCTAGTGCAGCTCAAGTCAGTAGTAAAAACCCAAGGCTTCAGAGTGATGGAGTCGCTTGGTTTTCGAGGAATGGCTGGCTTTTCTAGTGATCAACTGGCCCAAAATTAAGCTACCAATTACCAGAAAAAACCAGAGAAATACTGCTAGTTTTAAATGCGTCAAACTGTACACAAAACTGAGATGTATGGCCAATTTGTCCCAATCAATGAAAATTTATCATCAATCCTTTCAAATTGGCGTTTCACTAGGAAAGCCAGTCGCAATCAATCTATCTAGGTGGGTGTAGGTTTTGAGTGATGAACGGGAATGGGTTGAAACTGTATGAACAGGTAAGGCATTCTCTGATAAAAAACCAGGTCATATGTAATTTTCATTATTTGTGCATGGACTTGCTTGGCCTTTTCCAATGAATTTATGCTCGACCATGACCTGTTAAAACTGGCAGTGGTAGATTCGTTCGATTTGAGACCTGCTTGTTGCATTTGCGAGAAGACTTTGGAAACACCATCGGCATACCCATATTATGTGCATATCCTGCAATCAGAGTGTTCCATGACACCACATATTGGCCATGCAACCGATCAAATACTTGGTGCACATTCTGCATAGTCTCACTCTTGGCATACATGCTTATAAGCACATTTCCCACAGACACATCTGATTCAAGGCCAATTTTAATGATTGTGGCATGAAACTTCCTACCCTGTTCGCCAATTTCCAAACCAGCACAGGCACTAATGACACCGAAGAAGTTGATTTCATCCAAACCCACACCCAGCCTGAGCATTTACTTTATTAACTTCAAGGCCTTCTCAATATGATCATTGTGAACATGCATTATTTCAAATACTTGGCACGCATCCTCAAGGCTGTCACACTTGGCATAGGCATTCACTCATTATTTCAAACACTTCGCACACATCCTCAATCTTGTCACACTTGGCATAGGAATTAACAAGGGGATATCCCACACAAACATCTATTTGAAATCCATATTTCATGATTTGGGTATGGCCTCCCTTACTGTATTCTAGAACTCCCATGTCAGCATAGGCAACGAGGACACTAGCAAAGGTGGACTGAGTTGGAGACACTCCTACCCTTTTCATTTCACAAAATAAATCGAGTACCTCCTCAGCATGCCCGCATATCAAATATCCCGCAATCATTGTATCAAACACTTGGCACACATTTTCCATATTCCCACATTTAGCATACATGTTAACAAGGTGATTGAATAAAAAGGTATCGGCTATCAAACCCAAGAAATGGAGCTACCAGAAAGCCAGTAATAAGCAGAAAAACAGACCTTAGAAGAGGTAGTCTAGCATTAGCAGTTGGATGCGCTTTTTTTAATTTCAATTTAGATATATTAAAATAATAAAAACGAACAAATTTACTACTTTGCGATAATTTTTGCAGATCTGGCCATTGCTACACAACATATCTGGCTGGTGGCATGGACTTGTTGCCCCGCAACCCATCTTGTTTATTAATGGCATCAAGGAAGGGAATTTAAAAAAATAAATTTGTTACCATTATGATGTACGTGGAGGCAAGAAAGTTCATCTTTATTCTTTACTTTTTAAAATTCCATTAAATTGTCAAATGAATGAAAAATAAATGAGGGAAGAGTAATCATTGCAGAAGTGTGATTTGGGTTAAATCTAAGTATATAGTTGAAATTTTATTGATATCAATTTAAAGCTTAGAACATTAAAGCTATGGGTAAATAGTAAGATTAATTCTACTATAAAAAGTAAGTCATGTCAAATCAAATTAAAGGTAGAGTTGAATTTGAAGAGTCAAAATAAAATTCAAATTAAAGATAAAGGCGAGTAAGTCGTAATTCAAATATGCTATCATTAAAATACATTGATCTAAGTCTCGATGAAAGATAAAGTCATGTTGAAAGAAAATCGAAGGTGAAAATTTGTCAAATTGAATTCATTGAAATTTTCAAAGGTTGAGTGTCAAGTTTAAGTGTGCGTCGAATGATCATTGTATGGGAAATGCTAATGGAATTTGAAGTCAAGAAAATTGGAGTCAAGTTAAAGCACAAGTCATGAATACATCATTGGTGTGTTGTATGAATAAGGGTACATGATCAATGTTACTTGACACTCAAATTTCAATTTATAGTCATGTCATTATTATGTTAAATAAGTTTTTCAATCTAGGGTTAAAGGTGTCTTGTTGGATGGAGCCGTCTCTCTTACAAGAATTTTTTTTGTAGGTATAGTGGAAGATTTAGAGGAAGTATTATAAAATAAGATGACAAAATCATATCAAGAAGAGATAAGAAGATATAGACTCTATGAAGAAAAAGATGGAAGTATATTGGAAAATGTAATTATTTTTGGTCTTCATGATTGTTATTGTACTCAATTCATTATGTATATTTTATTTTACAAGAAAAATAAGAAAGAAAAATATTATTTTTAAGCATTTGTTTTATGCTCCATTTTGATGGTCATTTAGGTAAACCATGTTCTTCATGCTTCTAGGGTTTGCCATGTCAAAAGGATATTTTTCATGAGTGAAGGTCGTTATCATTTGTATAAGACCCTATTGGTCATGTTGTAACATGTAAAATAAATTATTTTGAGTCTAGAAAATCCTATGATTCTCCATGCACAAGTCGGCCCTAGCAGTGGCAAGTCATCTTAAAGAAGGGAATTCGACCTCATGGATGGCCTATAAATAGAGGCAGTTTTGACCTCATTTTTCACACAATTCAATCTCTCAAGTAAGAAGTTTTATCTAAGGTAAGGAACATCAAGGAAATTATAGCAAAGGACAAGGTATCAAGAAGAAGTCAATAAGATCAAAGAAAAATAATTTTGAGCAATATTCTCTCACATGTGAGAAGGATCTAGGGTTTCTAGTGTTGATATAAAGTCAAAATTGAAAACCTAATTGGAGGTTTAAAATTTTTTGTAGAAAGGACAAGATTTGGTCCCTAAAGTCTCCAAGAAGAAGCAATCTAAATCGAAGAAATGAGACCTAAAATATACCCACATGTGTGGTGCTAGGGTTTCTGTAGGGTCAAGTTATTGCAGGTCGAGTTGTAGATATGAGTTGCAAGGTGGAGAGATGAACTATGGTTGATTTGAAGGAAGTTGACTCTTGTTGACTTTGTAATACTTTGTCTAAATGAAAGGGCTTTGTTGAAGGGTTGCCTTGGTGCTTGGAGGAGGACTTGGTCTAGGGTTTTGGATCTTGGTTTTCTCATTTGAAGCAAATTCTATAAGAAGAGAATAGATTCTTTCTGGGTTTCCCCCTTAGAGGGGTTTTACCCTAGCTTTGAGCCTATATGTTGTGCCCATTGTAAATTTTTTTTTTTCTTGATAAATTTTTGATGAAAATATGTAATAAATAAACACAAGAATATAAATAAATTTCACAAGAAATTATTAAGGTTAAGGAGAAATTGAATTAATAGACGCCATATTGCATTCTCCAATATGGAATTAGAGCTAAGGTGAACAAGAGAAGGCAACTGGAAGATCATCTTGAAGAGTTTTCTTGTCAAGGGTAATCGTTTTCAAAAACGATACAAGGAAAGAAGCTGAAGACCTACTAACTTAGAAGGAAGGTTACTACATCAAGGATTTCATCATCTTGAAAAAATTATCAAACCCTCATTGAAGGAAGGAAGAACAAGTTCTTATTGAGTATTATCTAGTGCATCATCTTGAATAAGAGGAAGTATTAAGGGATATTGGGATCACCATTCACTCTTTGAAGTTGTTCAGAGACACCATTGTTGAAGGCATCCTAGAATTCATCATTTTAAGGCATCATTGAAGTCTCCTTGAAGGTCTTGAATACATCAATATAGTTGGAGACATCATAAAAAATAGGACTCTTGTTTAACAAGTGTTATCTTGTCTTATATGTCTCAATCTACATATCATATGTATACATTATTCGAGGAAACTAACAAGCTCATTGGATTAGAAAACTTCCTTGCATGGAAGAAGAGGACTGACTCGACATTAAAAAAGAATAAAGTCATGGAATATGTTCTTGGTGAAATAGTTGAACCAGACAAGGAAAAGACTCAAGAGTTATCAAAATAAAAGAAGGGATAATTAAGGGCACAAAAGATCATTTTTTAATCCACATGGATCATGTTTTTCCCTTCATTGTTGATTTAAATACATCCAAGGCTATGCATGATAAGTTGGTAAAGTTGTACTCTATAAGTACACCAGGTCAAAATATATCCTTGAGAAATCAAATATATAGAATAATGAATTCAAAGGATGAATAAATGGCCAGATATCTCATGAAGATCTCACAAATAAGGGATCAATTGCAAGGGCTTGGGGAAATTGTTTCCAACTCTAAAATGACCATTTGTGTATTAAATTCTTTTCCACCTAATTGGAGTAGTTTTCAACTAGTATCTGCTCTAAGAAGCACACTACATTGTTTGATGAGTTATAGGCTCAATGTATCTTGGAAGAATCCAAGATAAAGGCAAAGGATGAAACCAAGTCAAATGAAAGGTATCAAACCTTTATTTCAAGTACCAAGAAGCTTAAGAAAGGAAAGTTTATAAAGTCGAAGAAGAAAACAAATATTTCCAATATTAAATTCTTTGGATGTAATGAGTATGGAAACTTTAAGAGGGATAGGTGAAAAACAAAAGGAAAGAAATAAGTGAAGCTCATATAATTGAAGTAAGGGGAGAAATTGAGAAGAAGTCAGAAGGAGAAGATGCCAAGGATCTCTACTATTCAAGGAGGCTCCATTTATATAAAGTTCTTTATGAAGTTTGTATTTATTTTATTAAGTAGAAATTAGAGTATCATGAATTGTTACATTCTATAGAAGAGTCTTGATTTTTATGGAATAATAGATAGAAGCATATGATAGTAGATAAATTAGAATCTACTTAATTAATTGCTTTGGGAAAGATAGATAGTTTAAAAGGAATGAGAATATTGGAACCATATTGCATATTATTCATCCAAACATTTTCTAACATCATGTTAGAGGTAGTCATTTTGCAAGGAGGGATCATGAAGATCCTATAAGAACCATAATTTTTGGAAGGTTCTTGGAAAGAGCGTGATGATATGAATAATATATATTCCATATAGCATGGAAAAAATACTTCTGAAGGATGAAGGAATGTAGATGGTCAAGTTGTGATGTGAAGGGCATAATGAAATTATTTCCACTCCTCGGAAAAGGTACCTATCTTCGACATGTACAAGAAGCAAGCTCGTTCAAGAAAGGATTGCTAGATGATTCTATGGAAGCAAAGGTATGATTTTTTTTTTCCTCTAAGGTAAGGTTCATATCTACAAGAATCTTGCAGAAAGAGTGTGCTTAGTAAGTCTTCCATATAGCCACATGATTCTCGAAAGAAGAAATTTGACATGCTTTGAAATAAATGGAGATCAAGACTTTCCCACAAGATTTAATATTAAACAACATCAAGTATAGTCTCCAGAAGAAATAAAGGGAGTTAAAAATAAAAAATCAAAAGAGTATATTGTAGCTTGGTAATCAAGTTTGATCCATGGGCACTCTGATTAAAATGAATGCATGAAAAAAGATTCATGTCGAAGGATGTTGATCTCGAAGAACTCAATTAAGATGATGCTTTGGTGAGAAGGCCATCATGATAAGGTAAGTCTAATATTAATATTTTGATATTGGTTATCTAGTTAACATGTTGTTTTATACCTGGAAGAATATGTCAAGAATGCATGATGACAGTTGAGGCAAGTTCAACGGTTGGTGTTGAATTCAATTCAAAGAACATATGGATTGAATATATGATTTATTGCAATAATGTAGTCAAGAATTTTACATAATCATATTCAAATTGAAAGGTAGAAGCGTAAGAATATAACCTTATGTTCATGTTCACTTTCATGTTTTGAAGAATCTATGACTAGCTTGAAGTTTAATAAGGCTAAATATAATGCCTTCATTAATGATGACTAGAGGAAAGTGCTATGTAAGGATGATGGCTTGAATCCTGTCATAAGATTTAAGAAAGAATGGCTCCAGAAAATCCAAGAAGAAAGAAGCTCAACATGTTGAGATGCAAAGGAAAGAGGGAGTCATATGACTATCCCCATGAAGAATTGGTAGCTGATACATTGATGAAGACAAACTATAAAATTTGTGATTGTGACTTCCAAATTTTCAAGGAAGTAAAAGAATATCATCTATACTTGAGAGGGAGTAAAAGGACTCTCCTTGAATATATGAAAAGGAGAAAGGATCAATTCCATAATCAAAATGGAATGAGGATCTTCTCTCTGGTTGAGAGGGAGTGATCATGGAAATCACATTTGTATTCTCTTTTTCATGTATCATGCAATATGCTAGGACTAACAACCATACACATAAGAGAAGGCCATGGAGAGGGAATGGTGAATAGAGGATTGGATAAATCATATGTGATTTCCTTGAGGATAAAAAATCTAAGATAGGAAATGGACCGAGACTCTTTGAATATTGGACGAGTGTCCATGACAAGAGTGATCGAAGAGGACCAATATTATTTGAGGATTGGGAATCCAAGATAAGAATAGTCCTAAAAGGAAATACCTAGTGAATATCTAGATGGGGTATGTACCTTGAAGAGGCAGTGTCGTATCTCACATAAAACCTGCCAACATTATGCTTTGATATAAGAAGACCTTGTCAAGTTAAGGCCTTACTATGTTGAAAATGTTGGTCATGATGTTGATGTTTAAAGACGACTTACCAATCCAACTCTTTTTATGAGAACTCTTTTGTTTGAGAATAACCTTGTACTAGGTGTACAATTCTGAATATCTCCCTAGTTAAGACGGAGTGTTGGAAAATGTAACTAGTTTTGGTCTTCATAATTATTATTGTACTCAAGTCATTATGTTTATTTTATGTTCCAAGAAAACGAAGAAAGAAAAATATTGTTTTTAAGCATGGGTTTCATGCTCCAATTTGATGGTCATCTAGGTAAAGCATGTTCTTCATGCTTATAGGGCATTTCATGTCAAAAGGATATTTTTCTTAACTCAAGAAGGTCATTATCATATTTATAAGACCCTATTGGGAAAGTTGTAACATGTTAAAGAAAATGATTGAGTATAGAAAGTCCTATGAGCCTCCAAGCACAAATCGGCCTTGACAGTGACAAATCAGCCTAAAGAAGGGAATTCGGTCTCATGGAAAGCTTATAAATAGAAGCAGCTTCGACCTTATTTTAAACAAAATTCGATCTCTTAAGAAAGAAGTTTGATATGAGGTAAGGAACATCAAGGAAACTAGAGCAAAGGTCAAGGGAGCAAGAAGAAGTAAAAAAGAACAAGGAAAAATATGTTTTGGCCTATATTCTCTCACACGTGCAAAGGGTCTAGGTTTTTTTTTGTTGCTAGAAGGTCAAAATTGCAGACCTATTTTCATGTCCAAAATTTGATGCAGGAAGGACAATTTTGGTGCCTAAAGTCTCCAAGAAGAAGAATCAATATAAATTGAAGGAAGGAGACCTAAAATATACCCACACGTGTGGTGATAGGGTTTCTACAAGGCCAAGTTATTAGAAGTTGAGTTGCAGATCCAAGTTGCGGGGCCGAGAGCTGAACTAGGGATGATTTGAAGGAAGTTGACTCTTGTTGACTTTGAAAAACTTTGTTTAACTGAAAAGGATTTGTTGAAGGGTTGACTTGGTGCTTGGAGGAGGACTCAGTATAGGGTTTTGGGTCTTGTTTTTTTCATTTGAAGCAGACTATATAATAAGAGAAGAGATTCTTTCTGGGTTTTCCCATTAGAGAGGTTTTGCCATAACTTGGAGATTATATCTTGTGTCCGCTCTCTTTATTATTTTGTTCTTGATAATTTTTTGATGAAAATATATAATAAAGAAACACAAGAATATAAATAAAATTCACAAGAAATTATTAAGGTTAGGGAGAAATTGAATTAATAGTTTCCCTATTTCATTCTCCAACACGTAGGAAGTATAAGCAAGATGAACAAAGAAGATGCAAGAAGGAAGATGGAGATGGATTACTAGACTTGAATAAAATAAAATAAAATGAATGAAGCAACATAATAGAAGTAGTGAAAAAGGAAGACAAGAGGAGAGAAACAAGACGAAAAAGGAAGAAGAAGATACACGTAAGGAGAAGGACACAAAGCAAGGTAAGAATTATAATATCATGTGTTGAAATGAAAAAGTAGTGAATCCGAGAAAAAAAGACGAGTAGTTTAATGGTAATAATGTTTTTAAATGAGGGAAATAAAATGAAATTTAATCCAATGTTTGTATAAGGATAGATTGGTCTGAATGGAAATTTAAACTAAAGGTACTCGAGTCAATACTTATGAAAGCCTAATAAGAAAAGTAAACTCCCATTGAATGTTGAATGGTTTGTGGTAAAATGAAATACATTAGTAATGATAGACTAATGTTAATGGTAAATTGAAACCACTAATGAAATGGATGGATTTTTGAAAACCAAAACTATTTGACGGGTCATAGTCATCTGGAACCACTTGATGTTATGCATGGCTTTTGGTAAAGCTAAAACCACCTTTTATGAAGAGATAGGTTCATGGTCAGCTAGAAACCACTTGATGTAATGTTTGTGGTAATATGAAACCACTTGAGGATTGTAGAAATTAAGGTTAATATGATGTAAAAAAATAAGGATGTAAGGGTTAAGGGTCATCCAAAAAACCCTAGAGGTGTGATGTTTGAGGGTCATTCACAAAAACCCATAGGTGTAATGGTTGAGGGTAATCCAAATAAAATCTAAAGTGTGGTTATAGGTCATCCAAATAAAACCTAGGATGTGGTTATGGGTAATACAAATAAAACCAAAGATGATGATTGACCATGATGCACAAGGAGTGAAATTGTTTGCAATTGAAGATATGTTGTTAAATCATCTACATGAAAAGGTTTCCTAGAGAACCAACAGATACAATGGCTAGTGACCCATGTATTTTGATGGATGGTCAATTTTTTATATGGGATTAAACAAAGACAAAGTTTATGTTTGTAGGTACAATATGGAAATTGAAGATGAATGAAGGTGAAGATAAAGGACCAAAGAAGAAGAATGCATAAGGTAGAAGATAAAGACAAATAATTTAAGGAAAATAACATCGAAGATGAAGATTAAGAAGAAATTAGTTTGAAATAGAGTTAACTATTGCTATTGAGATCAAGAGTATTCGTTAAGAGGGATTATGAAAGAATAATTCCTACTTGCGATGTTTAATAAATTAATACAATGGATTTTTAATGGTGTAGAAAAATTCTAGAAGATTGGCAAGAATGAGAGGTAAAGAGAAAAAACAAAGTTAGGGATGAAGATATGTTGAGAGATTCATGGAAATATTATGGAGATATTTATGGAAATGTTTTGAACTAAATGTCCAATTACAACATAGTATTTATGGTCACCTATACTTATATAAAGGGATTAATTGTACAATAGAACTACACGTAGGGATTAAATTTTATTAATATAATTTCCCCATCGACAATTTCTTGAGTGTAAAATCTCATTCCCCCTGCTTCATAAATATTTGTATGTTATTTCTAATGGATATTAAATCCAACAATTAGATATCTTGTTCTAGAAGCAAATGAAGTGAAGAATAAGTCGTAGCAACTGCTAAAGTAGGGTGTGATTCAACCAAGAACCTCACCTTGTGGGTCACCTATCATAGTTGAATCAAAGAAGAATGGCTCTTAGTGAATGTGTACAGACTACAAACCATTGAAAAATATTACATTAAATGATTTATACCCTTTACCTAGGATTTATGATCTCTTAGATCAATTCCAATGCGCAAAATACTTCACCCAGTTGGATCTCAAATTAGGATACCACTAGGTATACATCAAGGAATAATACACTCGTAAAGTTGCCTTCAAGACAATGGAGGTTTGTATGAATGGTTGATGATGTCATTTGGTTTAGGTAATGCCCAAATACATTTATGATATTGGAGAATTATGTATTATGCCCAAATGTCTATGTCTAGATTCATTTTTTCTAGTCTATTTGGAAGACATATTAATATATAGTGGTACTTGGGAAGAGCACATCCTACATCCCGTGGAGGTGTTAGAGGCTTTGAATAAGCATAAACTACTAACTAACCTCAATAAATGTGAGTTTACTCATTATTTTTTCATGTATTTGGGGTATGTGATCAATGGAATGGAGCTCATGATATATACTCTAAATATGGATGCCATCATGACATGGTTATTTCCTATAAATGCCACTAAAGTTAGGAGATTCATTGGGGAAATATGATACTTGTGGAAGTTCATAGCTTCATTTTAAACAATAATTGCACCATTTCACATCATAATAGTAATCAAAAAGAGTTTTTAGAGGGGGAAGGATTAGTAGAAACATCTTGATGAGCTAAAAATAAATATAAATCAAATGCCAATTATTACATTACCAATCTTGCAAAAGCCTTTCAAAGTGGAGAGAGATGCAAGTGGGTATTCCATGGGAGAAATTTCGATGCAAGGAGGAAGATTTGTATGTTATCATTTTGAAATATTTCATGGTGAAACTATTAATTATCCTACCTATGAAAAGGAAATCTATGACCTAGTTCAAGCTGTCAAAAGTGGAAGCACTAACTAATGGTCAAGAAGACAATCATCCACACATCACCAACTAGTATAGTATTTGTAGGCCTAGGTTAAGATACAAAAAACTATACATTATAAGTGGATTAGGGTTTTGAAACAATTTCATCTATTCATAAAGTATAAAAAGGGTAACATAAACAATATGTTAGACATGTTTTCAAGGGCACCCACATCCAAGATTATAACTTTGGGAAATTTGATGCACATGGGTCCTTTTACCCATGGTGTATATATAGAGGCATACATAGAAGATGAAGACTCTAAGGAGTTTTTTTAATAGCTTTAAGGCCAAATTCATATAGAATAAGGTGACATCAAGGTTGGGTATAATTTCTAGAATGGGTTACTATACAAGATCGACAAGTTTTGTGTTCCTAAAGGTGAACATTTGTAGCTTATCAGAGGCTTACACCTATAATATTATTGGACATTTTTAGGTTGCAAAAATAATTTTCAACTTACAAAGGTATGTGTATTGGTCCATAATGTAAGAAGATGTAGTACAATATATTAAAGGAATTATACTTTGTTTTACCAACAAGCCCAATAATGGGAAGCAAGGTATATACCATCCCTTCTCGATACCCACTAGAGTTTGGGAAATCATTTCCATGAATTTTGTGGAGGTTCTACCAACACTCATGAATGGACATGACTATCCATTTGTAATAGTTGATAGGTTTAATAAGATGCCATTATCGTTCCTTGCAAAAAGACCATTGAAGGGAAAGAAGCATCAAATGTGTTCTTTGAACGAGTTTGGGTCCACTTTGGGATACCAAGGAGTGTCTCTTAGATATGGTACTAGATTTCTCATTTCATTTTGAACTAAATTTTGGGAGAAGATGCACACTAAGTTAAAGATATCTACAAAATTCCATCCATAGGAAGATGGGTAGACATAAGTAGTAAACAGGACTTTGGTGCAACTTTTGAGGGGTTACAATTAAAAGCATCTGAAGATATGGGATTAAAATATGATCTATATACAACATGCTTATACCATAACAGTCCACACTTTTATTAGTAAGTTTTAAAACTTGCTTTAGATATTTGTCACCTTTACCCTTGGAATGTTATAAATAGACAATAAGGAGGAGTGATGGAGGAACTCACAGTAGATGCATTCATAGTAGAACATTTGTTGAGAATATTAGGAAGATCCATTTGAAAGTATGGGAGACGTTGAAGAAGTCATAGGGGAAACTATAAGTCCAATCATGATCAACATAGAACAAGGAAGTCATTAAGAGTGGGAGATAGATTTTGGTTAAAATTGAACAAGTAGAGAATATCCTACCCTAGTAAGAAGACCAAGGATTCGTAATATGGCCTTTTTGAGATATTGGAGAAGGTGAGAGATAATACTTACAAAATTAGTCTACCCCCATACATAAACATTTACTTAATAGAGAATATGAATAATCTCAATTTCTATCAGCTCACATGTTGGATTAGGATGAGGAGAAAGTCCTAGCTTCCATAGAGGACTTAGCACCAAACTATCAGGGAAAACTAACAAAGGAAATAATTTTTAGAATAGGTATAGAACTACAAGATAGGGGTATCATGACCTTTGTATATTGGGTTGAAAGGAAAACTTTTAGGTAAAAAAATTGGTACTCGTAGGAGAATGTAGAGGGAAAATTTCCTCACCCCATTCAATAAAGCTTTTGGGGACCATAAGTATTGCTAATTGGGAGGTTTGATCTGAATTAGATAATGATATTATTTTCATCTATCTTGATTCTTTTAGAGTGGAAAATATTGGAGGAATAAGCTTTTAGGGTCATTTTAATGATAGGCCCCACTTTGGATGATTGGGGTTTGAAGCTTTCCAGAGCCATTTGAGGTATCGAATGGAATTTTTTAGCATCAAAACTTTCTTGTCTTTATCTAAGACCCCTTGAAAATGATATACATTTAGATAAATTTCTAACAATAAAAAAAATCACATCAATCAAAACTCATATGCAAAATTTATGCCTCTTGCAAGTTAACTTACCATTTTAACAACCATGGTATGAGAGGATGCCACACCAACCCCCATTACACATGCATATAGGGTTAGGCATATGTAGACCTCCAAGAATATTTTAGAATGCCCAAAAATGTAACTCTAGTTGAGGGTTGAAGAAACTTTCCCATGGATGACTATCAGGCTATGTTAAATACCAAGTTGCTAGTAGTGGAGGGTTCCATTCTATGCCACTGTATTTATTCCATAGTTGAGAAAATGAATTAGGAGTTGGTAGTTAGAGAGAAGAATATAATGAGATAGCCTTACAAGCCAGGGGTCTTAGGTAACTCCATAGAGAGTATCGTCCTTTGTATTTTCATATTTTCATAATAGAGAAAAGAGATTGGAGCAACCTTACCTTCTAGTTGGGTTTTTCTCCCCATGGGGATTGATCAGATAAATACTATGTTTATTTGTTGATGATATTTGAGTGTTTTTATGTTATTTATTTTTCATAATTTAATTATTTCATACATTTAAGTATAAAACCAATAATTAAAGGATCTAATACCTAAAGGAAACTAACCTTTATAGTAAAGATTTTAGTATTTTCTCAGGTCTATTGTGATAACTTACTATGGAATATCCGAGACAATTTATAGATCATGCAATGTAACATATCTCAAGGCATCATACATGGATAAAAATGAAAATATCCCACTTGTAGTGGTGGGTACAACTTTTTAATGAGTCATTAGTTGTTACACACCTAGTGATTTCTCTTATCACAACATAATAAAGGATAATTTTATTTTTTTTTGCAAGTTTTACCATGTGGGAACAACATTAACCCTTATTACACGTGACAAGACCTAGAACAAAGTGTATTTCCCAATTCCGTAGGTAAAATGTGACATGATGGATAATCATCATGGAAAATTTTATGGGCAAAATCTTAGGGTTCAAAATTTTTAAGAGTGAACTTTTATTGAAGTAGTTTTTAAGAACGTTAATCCCAAAAATTAAATTAAAAAATGTATATGTTAGATAATTTGTCCTCCATAATAAAGAAAATTTGTGGAAACATGCTTTACCCTCCCAATTTCATGGCCTTATTTATTTGGGTTTTTATATTTTTTTTGCTAGTTGGGTTCATGACTTGCATGACTAGCCTGGGTCTAAGAAACCACAACTAAGGAGCATTTAAGCCATAAAAATCACCTAGAGAATGCAATTGGCCTGGACCACATCGACTCTTAACAAGGCTAGAATTGTTTTGATGTCTCAACTCAACTACCATGAAATTTGAACCTTGAATAATTTATAGAAAGAAATCCTCAAAATCCAATCGTGCTAGCGAAATTTGACTATTTGAGTTTCTACGTTATCTTCAATCGAAAATGCCAATTTTTCTTTGAAATACTTAATATGCACATTGTAAAGAAAAAAAATTGTCCAAAAACTTGAAGTCTACTTAAAAATATATCAGATTTATTCTTTAAATATAAAATTTCAATGATAGGAAAGAGAACTATATACATAATTTAAAAACATAAAATAAAAACTTTGATCAAAATGCATTTACAAAATTTCTATATTGTTTTAATGATGTCCTAGAATGGTGAATAAATTATTTGGTACCCATTGGGGTACTTTGGGCTCAGATTTTGAAGTTCATTAAATTATTTTGTGATAAATGCTTTCTCTATTTAGGCATGCTGACACATGCACATGTTCATTTCTTTTTCCCACAATGGAATAAAACAAATTTTTGAACAAATTTTCCCTTCACTATACAATGTAGTGCATATAATGTTGTCCATAGCTTGGCTTCAAATCCTTTTCAATTTTTTCATATTTGTTGTATTTTTGGCACTACTATGAATAGTTTAATTTTGAAAATGGGTGTTCAACTTTGTGAAGCCGATGCACTTTCTTCCATTGTAATCAGAAACGAATGGAAGATCAAACACATAATGCTCTACTGGAATAATTGAAATACCTCTATTCAGATACTCGAGAACTACCAAGTGTCTAACTACATTGAAACAGATACGAGGTTTAAAACTGATACGACAAATTTTCAAAAAATATAGATATGATATGACAAGGAAACTACACATATAACAAATAATAATTTCATATTACTATTCATCTTTTAGAATCTAGATTCTATATATAAAAATACATAATCAATTATCATTTATCATCATCATCAATTCAACATAAAAATTGTCATCATCATTAATGATTATTATAACATTGACGATTCAATATATCATTAAGTTTTTGTTTCAAATTTCAATCATCAACATGAAAAGTTACAAGTGCAACATCATCACCAAAATTAATAATGCACACTACATAGTAAAAAGTTTAAAAGTTAAAACACCATCATAAATTACATTTACATATCATCAAATATGTCTTCATTCGAATTCCTGTCACTATGAACCACATCCTCTTCATAAGTGGGACAGGGAGAATTTTTGCCATGTCCACTTGAAGATCCACCTATTGTTGACTCCACATCAAACAAATTCATATGAGACCTAACATTCAACGTCATATCCAAGTCAGGAAACTTTGGTTCCACGTCCCATAATTTGGCAGCCCCAAATTTTTATTAGCCTCTCTTGTGTGACAAAAGGTGATGATTTGAATGAACATACACTAGTTCCTCAACCTTCTTAGAGCCCAATATGTTTCACTTCACTGAATGGATAAAGGCACATGTGTTAGAAAATTATATATATTACAGAGCAATGGAACACATAAAATATGCGGAAAACACAAGCACACAAAACACATAAAACCAGAGAGACACTGATATACATGGTTCACCTAGTTTGGGCTATGTCCACCCCAAACAACCACTCCTTCCTTTCTATTATCCAGAAAAATGAAGAGACACAACCTACAGCAGATCCGCTGTAATATCCTCTGTTCTCTCTCACAATCTCCCTATCTATTTCTCGCTTCGAGAATCCACATACAATATATAGCCGCAATACAATACCCTCATACAAACGAGGGGGTGCCTTCTAGGGCAAAAAAACCTAAACTAAACATAACTTCTATTGTCAGATCATCCACTTAATAAACGACCCAGATTGACTAGAAATTAATATACTTTTACAAGGCAATTTTACATCTGTTTTTAGCTTCGGGGGCGTTGCCCCCGAAACCCCCAGGCAGCGTTTAATTTCGGGTGGCTACAAGGGTCCAACGCTATGATACAAAATAAATAAGATAACCAGGTTCCACACCCAAAAATCTCCAACTTAGAGACTGATTGTAGCAACTCCACCGCTGCTTCATTTGCTGGACAATGTATCCTCTTTGGACCTGGCTATTTCTCATCTTCATCTTAATCCTTGAAGACCAATTGAAACTGAGCACGTTCTCAGTTTCTCCCTGGTTACAACTTTTGTTAGCATATCTGCAGGATTCTGGCTATTGTGTATCTTTTCCAGCTTCAACTGTCCATCTTCCAATACTGACCGTATGAAATGATACTTGAGCTGTATGTGTTTAGTCCTAGAATGAAATTTTGAGTTCTTTGCAAGATGAATGGCACTCTGGCTATCACTATATAATGTGCCCATATCATGCTTCTTACCCAATTCATCCATAAACCTTTGTAACCAAATCATTTCTTCACTAGCCTCTGTAGCAGCAACACACTCTGCTTCTGTTGTTGAAAGTGCAACAACACTTTGGATTTTTGAAGCCCAACTGACAGCTGTTCCACCTACAGTAAATACATATTCTGTAGTGCTCCTCCTGTTATCTTTGTCACCTGCCATATCTACATCAACATATCCCTGTAGAGAAATGTTTGAACCACCAAAGCATACTGCTTGATTTGTGGTACCTCTCAAATATCTGAGAATCCATTTCACTACCATCCAATGTTATTTTCCTGAATTGTTCATGTACTTGCTTACAACTCCCACTGCATGTGCAATATCAAGCCTTGTGCAGACCATTGCATACATTAAGCTTCCAACTGCTGATGCATATGGAACGTTATACATATAGTCCATTTCTTCTTGGGTCTTGGGGCACATCTCCTTATTAAGTTTGAAATGGCTAGCAAAAGGTGTACTAACTAGTTTTTCATTCTGCATATTAAATCTTTTCAACACCTTTTGTACGCACTCATTCTGAGAGAGTGTTAATTTGTGATTTTTCCTGTCTCTAGTTATTCTCATACCAAGGATTTGTTTTGCAGTTCCCAAATCCTTCATTGCAAATGAATTTGCCAATTTTCTTTTGAGCACATTTATTTCCTGCATGTTAGACCCTGCAACAAGCATGTCATCTACATACAATAACAATATAATATAGCTGCCATCATTTTTCTTTTTCATATAAACACAATGATCAGAGTGACATCTAGTATAACCTTGTTCAGACATAAACTTGTCAAATTTTAGATACCACTGCCTTGGAGCCTGTTTTAAGCCATACAAGCTCTTCTTTAACCTGCACACCAATTTTTCTTTTCCTTTGACCTCATATCCTTCTGGTTGCTGCATGTATATCTCTTCCTCCAAATCTCCATGGAGAAATGTTGTCTTTACATCTAACTGTTCAAGATGTAAATCTTCCGCTGCTACAAGACTTAAGATAGTTCTGATTGAAGTCATCTTAACAACGGGAGAAAATATTTCATCAAAATCAATACCTTTCTTCTGTGCAAACCCCTTCACCACAAGTCTAGCTTTGTACCTCTGTTTTCCTCCATCTTCTTCCTTCAGCCTGTAAACCCATTTATTCTGCAATGTAGTTTTACCTGCAGGAAACTTGACTAAGTCCCAAGTATGGTTATGCATTAAGGAGTCCATCTCTTCTTCCATGGCTAGCTCCCACTTCTTCCTACTTTCAACCTGCATTGCTTCTTCATAACATTCAAGTTCACCAAAATCAGTCAACAATAAATAATATAATGAAGGAGAGTATCGTTCAGGGGGTCTACTTATCCTGGTAGATCTTCTAACACCACTTTCAGGTGTTTGAGGTGCCTGTTACTGTTGTGGTGGTTGATGTTGCTGTTGCTATTGATTATTATTATTTTCAGGCACCTTTAATTTTTCTGTGATCTCATCAAGAACTGTGTATTCTTTGTTTTATTTTTCTTGTTTCTTTTCCTGCAACTGATTCTTATACAAGACCTTTTCATTGAATATTACATCTCTGCTCCTACTTATTTTGTGATTTTCATAATCATATAAGCGATAACCAAAATCATTAACACCATATCCAATAAAGGTACATTTCTTTGATTCTTCCTCAAGCTTTGTTATGTTTTCTTTATTAATATGGACAAAGGCCTCACAGCCAAAAGGCCTTAAAATAGATTAGTTTACCTTTTTACTTGTCCATGCTTCCTTTGGAATACCACCATCCAAGGAACTTGAAGGCCCTCTGTTTATTAGATAAACAACAATATCTACAACATCTGCCAAAAATTGTAAAGGAAATCCTGCAAGTAATCTCATGCACCTTGCACACTCCATGATTGTTCTCTTCATCCTTTCTAACACACCATTTTCTTGTGGTGTTCTTAGAACTGTCTTCTCTTTGTGAAGTCCATGCTCTGAATAGTACCTATCAAACTCTTTTTTGCAATATTCAACTCCATTGTCTGATCTGAGACACTTCAACTTCTTTCTTGGTTCAATCTCCAAAGCTTTCCATTTCTTGAAAGTATCAAATACATCATATTTATTCTGAATACAATAAATCCAAGTTTTTCTAGTTGCATCATCAATAAAAGTAACATAATAACGAGAGCCACCAAGAGATGATACTTGAGCAAGTCCCCATACATATGTATGCACAAGCTCTAATTTTTCTCTCTTCTTTTCTTTCCCAACTCTGAGAAATTTGACTCTCTTCTGTTTTCCATAAATGAAATTCTCACATAAATCCAAATCAACATTCTTCAAACCCGACAACAAATTTCTTGAGTGAAGAATCTTCATCCCCTTCTCACTCATGTGTCCAAGCCTATGATTCCAGAATGCTGCATCTGCTCCTTTGGAAGTTAAAGCATTAACAGAGTTAGAAATACCATTGCATAAATACAATGTATGAACCTTTTCTCCTTTTGCTATTACCAGGGCTCCTTTGGTGACCTTCCAAGTTTTATCTGTGAGGGTTGTCACACAACCTTCACCGCCTAACTGCCCAGTTGAAATCAAATTTTTCTTCAGATCTGGAACATGCCTTACCTCCTTTAATAGCCATTGGTTTCCATTCTGTTGTTTTACAATAACTTTACCCATTCCAAAAATTTTACAAGGTTTATCATCACCCAAACGAACTTGTCCAAAATCTCCTTGAACATAGTCATGAAAATATTTTTTATCAAGTGTGGCATGGAATGAGGCCCCTAAATCTACAACCCAAGAATCAGTAACATTTTCGAAAGAAAGAATCAAAGCATCTTGTAACACGTCACCTGTCACATTTGCTTCATGATTGTTTTCTTGCTGTGCGTCTCCTTCTTTTCCCTTCCGAGATCTACAGTGTTTCTTCAGGTGTCCTTTTTTTCCACATTTCTAGCACACTATCCCCAATCTGGACTTGGATCTGCCTTTCCTTGATTTACTGCGATATCCTGAGCTCTTTCCCCTTTCCATTCTTCTTCCCCTAGAATCTACACTCAAAGCATTACCTGATGTCTCATCGGAGCTTTTCCGTCGCATTTCCTCACTAAGGATAACACCGACAACATCATCAAACTTTAAAGTACTAGATCCAGAGACAGAGTTACTAATGGCCATAACTAAACCATTCCAGCTTTCTGGCAATGAGCACAGAAATAAAAGAGCCCTAACTTCATCATCAAAGTTTACCCATACAGAACTTAACTGACTGGTAACTGTATTAAAATCATTTAAATGGTCTGCAACATATCCACCTTCCGACATCTTCATATTAAATAATTGTTTCATAAGAAATACCTTGTTTGAGGCCGAGGGTTTTTCATATAATTTCGTCAACGCCTTAATCAAACCCTCTGTTGTTGTTTCCTTCGAAATATTGAAGGCTACCGACGCCGCAAGGCACAATCTTATTGTTCCGAGTGCCTTTCTATCGAGAATCTCCCATTCTGCGTCTGTCATAGTCGTCATTGTTTTTCCACTCAATGGTAGGTACAGATCTTTCTGATATAGATAATCTTCCATCTGCATCTTCCATAGCGGGAAGTTTTGGCCGTTAAATTTCTCGACCCTAAACTTACCATCTTCCACTATTGCTCCCACTCAAACCAAGAACCGTTCTTTCCTGCAAGTTTATCAGCCAAATAGACCTTTGGCTCTGATACCAGTTGTTAGAAAATTATATATATTATAGAGCAATGAAACACATAAAATATGCGGAAAACTCAAGCACACAAAACACATAAAACCAGAGAGACACAAATATACGTGGTTCACCCAATGTGGGCTACGTCCACCCCGAACATCCAATCCTTCCTTTCTATTATCCAGCAAAATGAAGAGACAAAACCTACAACAGATCCGCTGTAATATCCTTTGTTCTCTCTTACAGTCTCCCTATCTGTTTCTCGCTCCGAGAATCCACACACAATACACAACCGCAATAAAATACCCTCATACAAACGAGGGGGTGCCTTCTAGGGAAAAAAACCCTAAACTAAACATAACTTCTACCGTCAGATCATCCGCCTAATGAACGACCCAGACTGACTAGAAATTACTATACTTGGACCCCCCAGGCAGCGTTTAATTTCGAGCGGCATTTCCGCCCCATTAAGGTACAGGGGTCCAATGCTATGATACAAAATAAACAAGATAATCAGGCTCCACACCCAAAAATATGTACTCCAATTGCTTTTTGCTGAAGAAGAACTAACCTGTGAAAAGATCTTGATGGCCAATTTTTGGATGTGGACGTTCCCCACCATAATAGTTTCACCAATCAATTGGACTCATTTCCCTGTTGTCTCGCATATAATAAATATCAGAACCCCAACACTATGATCCCACAAAATAAGCAAACTCTGCACGAATCCAAATCCCAATTTTAGAATCTATAAAAAGATTTATAAAAGCCTTTTTAAATCCTTGTGAGACTTTTGGGTCTTTGTTTGGTGCGGTTCTTTCTGGATCACTTTGCAACTCTGCAGCATAATATTTTGGATTCACTGCATAGGCCAAAAGGTGCAATGGAGCGGTCATCTTGTTCCACCTTTTGGCCAATATATCTTTTACAAAAAATTCTTACATGTGATTTTCACGGAAAATTTCTTATACACATTTTATGGATCACAGAAGCCAAATTCCTAATATCTTTTACTTCTCTGTAAAATAATTCATCTGGGCCATTCTCCTTGGTATTTATAACCACCATTATCCTATTTATCATGGAATCAATTCCCTCATACACCTCTCCCAAATTAGGCATATTTACGTCAAACATATAGAGAAAATCCATAATTGGCTTAATTAATGCCAAGAGGTACTCCACCCTATCCCATATTCATCATCAACAACCAACCTTTTCACTGCTTGTGCTCTATTAGATTGGGATTGTCTCCATTGGTTCCAAAGATAATTGCACACCATTGATTGTAACGCTTCTTTCATCTGCATAAGCCTTGTTAAGACTATGATGTGAGAAGAAAAACGAGTCTCGGCAACCTGCAGGGGCCAAATTTCCAATTTCTAAACTTTCACTAAATTAAAAAGGATAATTTGATTGAATAACTATTATGATTCACGAATCATGACATTTGAGAATCCAATTTACATATTTGAATTTAAAGTCATAGAAATAATAATTTATGAAATAAACTTTAAAGTTTAGGTACCTTAAGGAGCTACAACTTCACAAATTCCCAGTACATGCCTTGGGACATGTGGTGGTTTGTGATAAAGGATTGAATTTCTTTTTTCTCTTCAAAAATAACTGAAATCCACTCAATTGGCTTCCCCATATTTCTCAACATGAGGTTCAATGAATGTACAACACAAGGGGTCCAAAATATGTGTTGATATTTTCCTTCAATAATTAGGCCTGCTGCTTTACACATTGTTTTAGTGTCAGTTATTACCTAGACAAAATTATCTGCCCCCACCATTTCAACTTCTTCAATCAAGATGTCAACAATGAATTGAGAATATTTCACCTGCCCCTCACAATCCACTTCCTTCAAAAACATTTCCCCTTTGGATTTTTAGCAATCACATCGATCAAAGGCCCATTCCTTTGATCTTTCCATCCATCAGAAAATGATGGACATCCCCGAAGTGCACCATGAATTACAAATGGGGCTTAATTTAGCCTCCAAATATAACTTCTCAGCACTCAACATTGTGGTGCGAACCTTCTCATATCTAGGGCTCTTGTACCCTTTTGGGGCTTCATTCACTATTTTTATCATCTTTTCCAAGTAAGGAGATCGCACAAGGTTAAAGGGAAGGCCATTTGCATAAATGCATTAACCTATAGTTGTATCCGTTGTCTCTCAAACATCATTATTAAAACTCCTTTCAAGTGGCCCCGAATTAGACCGCTTTGAACAAAGACTACGCTTCAACTCCACTTGTTAACGCAAGTGTGAAAATGGTCACGGTGGAGGGGAGCATTGATATTCGAGATCTGCTGGGCGTGGCCACCAAGGCTGGTTTGACATTTCCCACCACCACATCTTGGGACAAAGTGTCAACAACTAGGTCTGTGAGCACCGACGCTCATGGCAACAACCTTGTAGGCAAGGGTTCTGCCATCAATGAATATATCGTGGTCATGTGCTTCGTCATCCCTGCAACCACGTCTAAAGGGTACGCGAAGGTCATTGAATTGACAGAGAAGGATGAAGATATCAAGGTCACTAGATTAATGGTGGAAATTATGGTTGCCACTCCAAGATTATCTTTTCTCTGCAGCTCATGTTGAAGCGTTTCATTTCCTTGAGCTTGAAGGGTGACACTGGTGTTAGACTCCTATACCAATAGATGTCATATTTCATGATTGACTTAATGAACTCTGTAATATGTTCATACCTTTTCTTGTTGCAAAGGTTTCCATATTTTCAAAAAATCAAAAAATTTAAAAAATGTAAAGAGGGTATACCCTAAAATAAAATCAAAGGGTGAAAAAATAAAATTGGCCAAAAAGTGAAAGAAAATGAACCCCACCAAAAGAAAGGCCAAGGAAAGTGTGCAAGTCTAAATGCCACTACTTTTTGCTCTGATGTAATAAACAAAATTGTGTGCAACTTGTCAAACTTTTGCCACAATTTATAAAGATTCAAACTGTTTAAACTTGACTCATTCATTTTTCAATTTCATGTTGTAGAATAGAGAATAAATATCTGGCCAAACAGTTTAATCTTGGCAGATAAGTAGATAGGTAGATTAAATAAAAAGGAGCTCAATAGTTTAATCTGAACCCTTGGATGTAATAAGTGTAGACTTAGGTAGGCTTGCCATGTAAAAGAAAAAGAAGATTGATAAGGGTTTGCCAATCTAAGTGCACTCTAATAAAGAAGAGAAAATGATAGAGTAAAGTAGGTAGGGTAGGTAGATGCTGTTGCAGAATTACATGTGATGAATGATGGTTTTAAATGTGTTCAAATTTACTTTCATCACAAGTGCAAAGGCATATACTACATTGGAAAAATTTCACAGCAGAGCGAAGTCAATATTATTAACTTCCCCTTCATTTTTCCCCTAAAGAATTCACTAATTTCCCTAAGCACTAAGGTTTTTGAAGATGAAAGGGGCTCAAGGCATTTCTTTGACTTTTGGAGGGACCGAACCCTCGGCCCAATAATTGGAAAAAACCTAAGTACTTAAAATTATTCATTATCACACTCATTTATTTCAAAAAATTCTTTCCTAAGTAAAATCCCATTTTACTTAGGAAAATCATGAGATATTTCATAGAAAACCCTCAAAATCACATTTTATCCTAAGTTTAAGTGATGAAGTGATTACAATGCAATTTGCTTCTAAAAACTTCACTTTCTTAGTTATATTAATGTATTTTGAAGTTTTCCTTGTCCCCTTGTCATATTAACATTGATTTTATATATTAACCCCCTATAAAATCACCTTTTCCTATTATATGTAACTTCTTTTGTATAAATATCCCAAAAACCCATGTATTATAAACTTTTAGTCAAAAGTATTTAATTCCCATTTATTCAAATAAAAAACCCACTTTATACCCCCTTTTGGCTAAAATATAACTTTAATAATATCCCCGCCCCTTATGGTAAACGAATTGCGCTGGTTTAATTACCATGTAAATAAAAAATATGAATAAATGTTTAAACATATGTTATATATGTTTAAAAACAAAAAAAATAAAATTCAAAGTTTAATTGAAACCAAACTTTGATTTAACCCATCCATGTGCATTTTCCATTCCCGACCTTCGTCGTACAAAAGAGATTAATTAATCCTCATGATTAATTAATAATCTAAATCGCCAATTAAATCACCCTCGACGAGATTAATTAACCAATAATCGCGTCGGTCCCGCTCGTTAAAACTCTGTCATCTCCGCGCCCCGACCACCGTCCGATCAACTGACTCCAGATCAACGACTGTTATCAATTTCGCTAGCCATCTGCGTACGAAAGATAATGCGCGATGGACCGGTGGTTTTCTAAACAGTACAAGGCTACGTGTCAATCGTTGTATCGCATCGTTGCCTCTCCATCCAAAACCGCCTTCCCTCATAAGCAGTGCGATGAAAACCATTTTACCGCCCGTTCCCTATGACCAATCCCGTACATGCTGACATCATTTATTAAAATAATAAAAAATTTTCCCCCTTTTGACTTTGCAAATAAAACAAAAACCCGTGTCTTTTTTCATTATTTCGTCCACAGTAAATGACTACGCTCCCATGCAGAAAATTTCGAATTTCAACTGTTGAAGCCCGCCAAACTTTATCCTATCGAAGAGAATTGTAGTCAAAACCTCTCAGAAGATTGTCTACCTTAACCAGTACCTGTTCAAATCACTGTTATCTCCAGAAAACAGGTATTTACCCTAAATCCTCACTGTACTCTGTAAGAAACTCAGTTTTCTTTTTTTCTTTCACTGAAACTGAGTTAAAATTGATTGCTAATCCATTCCTTAATCCCGAGAACTGAAATCGAATTCCCAATCTGCAATTATACCTGTTTCTCCCGTCGAAACCCAAATTTCCATTTCTGAATCCACAAGAACCAGAAATGGAAGTTCCGGTAGCTTTAAACGTAGCACCTTTGAATGCCCCTCACAAAGACTTGGATTATTTACCTTTGGTCGATATGGATTTTCAAGTTAAAGACCTGGGTCTCAATGAGAATCCTCTTCGAATATTTTGCCACTGCAGAGACAATTATTTGAATGGTTCCGACATGATTGGACTTTGGGAATCTAATATGCCCATGTACTTTCTCCCAGCAGTCCGTATTTTTCCTGAAATCATCCATTTTTTCCATGCCAACTATGATCCTAACCAAAGAGTAGTCTTATCCCCAAGTCAAGATGTCCTCTTCCCAATAACTTCTCAGTCCATAAATGAGATGCTACATTTCCAACTTGGTCAAGCCCTCACTCCCCTGTCCATGGTTGAATTACTGGAGAAATCTACCAAATTGTCCCATGAAGAGTTAAACCGTCTTGGCCAGACTTTTATGCTACCACAGCATCAGCCTAAAGGCCCTCCCCCTTATGGTCATACCTTTTTTACTGATGAGGGCAGAATTATTTTAAACATGATATCTTCAATAATTGGCTTCAATACTAGTGAGTATGTTGACCATTTGACTCTAGTATTGTTGTCTATTTTTACCCCTGGACAACCTCCTGCTATTAAGTATGACTTTGAATCTTATATTGCTGACAAAATCCATGATCAGTTCATGAGATTTGGAAATGAGAGAGTATTCAAATATTCTTCTTTCATATATCATCTCATGATATATTATCAGTCTAAAAGTTTTCCTTTCCACATTCAGAAACTTGATGCTAAAGGAAACTCTAGGTCAGTCATCTTTTGGTCGGCCATTACTCACAATTCCCCTGATTCCCCTTATTCCTATAATGAGTTCATTAACCTATTTGTACACCCTGCAACTACCTTGTTGGCAGGAGTATCCCCTCCTAGAGTCAGTAATGAAATCAAGAAAATTCTTCAGCTCTCAAAACAGTACAAGATAGGTGACTGGTACTTGTATCAGAATCATACTGAAATCATAATTTATGGATGTGAATTGTGCCCTTTCAAATTACCAAGATATGTTCCAATGCGACTCTTTGCATTAGAGTACTTCAGACAGATGAATAATTTAGATATAATTCATTTCTGTAATGCAAAGAAAAATGCTCAACTCAAGATAAAGAGCCAATTAGGTCCCTTTGTTTGTAATTCTAGGGAGGGTGGAAAAGAAGCCGAAAGGATTTTAGAGGACTATTTGAAATTACAAAAGAGTTTCTACTGGGCACCCTATGATCCATATAGCTTTATCTGTGATAGAAGAATGAAAAATAAACTATCACCATACATCCATTTTAGGATGCCAGAAATAGAACAATATGCCAATACAAATGAATGGGTGGAAGGAACTTTGATAGAGCAAGATAGTGAGCAGGTCAATGTTGATAATGTAATGAAAGACCTTGAAAGGATACTTGACCTGGACTATTTTGAGCAGGTACAGACATCAGGACCTTCTTCAGTAGGAATTTCACAACAACATTTGCATGAGATAAGTACAATGGTAGTAGAATCAAAAGGAAAAGAAAAGGAACCAGATGCACAAGTATTTGAAAAATTCACAATGACAGAGCAACCAGAGACATCTAAAGGACAAGATCAAACACAAATCCCTCCGGTTCAGATCAATGAGCCAGAAATTGCCAATCTACAAAATCCTCTTAATGTGGAAAAAGGAAAAAAGAGAGAGGCTGAAATATCCATCCCTGTTGGTGGATCTACAGAGCAGCATGGTACTAAAAGGCAAAGATGGAATCCTCTTCCATAAATTGAATCAGTTCAAGAAATTTCTGACAGCCAAGAACAATTGGGCAGTCAAAAAATAGGTACAGTCAGTGGAGCATCCACTACCTCACAAAGGAAAGAGCTATAGAAGCAACAGAGTGTTGAAATATCTTCTTTCAAAACACCAGTTAAAGATGCAGGAGATATAAAAAAGACATTTATCAATATCAAGGCCAGAAATGATCCACTGAGAATTCAAGTATATAATCAATATCTGAAAATGGCCCCAAAGAATCAAGAAAGATTGATGTCAGCTTTTGACATCCAACAGGGAAAAATGATAATGAGCCATTTCAAACCCAAGGTGCAACAACCCCAAACACCTGCTGATTATATTAGTACAAACTTTGAAGTCCTAGCAAAGGATATCCATCCTTTAGATCAGATTGAGTTACATAAGCAGACTGGTGAAATGATCTATTCTACTTTGACTGATAAGGCAATGGCAGCTCACAGGATACAAGATTCTTTGGAGAACACCAATACACAGTTATAGCTTGAAAAGGCTTCTTCTCAAGCCAAAGACAACAGGATAAAAACATTGGAAGAAATAATAATTGGTTTGGGTCACAATCCAAAGGATGTCAAAGATATAGAAGCTCTAATCAAGAAAAAAAATGATGACATTGTAGCATTGAGAAAACAATTGAAATTTCTAGCCTCCAGACATCCTCAAACTGAAGAAGTAATAAAAAAGAATTCTGAAGAAGCAAATGATGGAGTTGCTCTTGAAAATGAATGAGCAACTGACTGAAACAGAAAAAGAGCTTGAACAAGCTTTAAAAGACAAGTAGTCCAATGTTCTAGTATCTACAACAGTGGTTATCACAGGTACAAAAAGTCAATCAACAGAGCCATCACAGGTAAATACTTCAAATTTGAGTACAGAAGAACTAATAAAATCAATGAATGACTTGAAACTTCAAGTAACAGAACTTCAGCACACGAAGTTACATATTGTTAATTTGGAACAGAAATATGATCTTTCAAAAATGACTGTTGCTGACAAAACAAGAGAAGTCAAAAAGTTGGAAAAATTAGTTAAAACCTTGGAAAGGGATCTCACATTGGAGAAACCTTTAAGAGAAATAAATGACATTCTTTGGGATGATATTATTCAGTCAATAAAAGATATCTGGTCTTCAATCCAAATAATATACGAGCAGAATGATTTGGTCAAAGTAGCTCTGGATGAAGTTGAGAATACAAGAGCAGAATTAGGAAATAGGCATGAGGAAGCCAATCAGCTTATACAATTTCTAAACACCCAAACCAGACAACAACTTGCAGATTTGGGTATTCAGGACAGAACTGCAACAATCTTGGAGATAAAAAGAGTTTTTACTAAAAGAACTCTTATGCAAAATTTAGAACGAAGATGCTTTGACATGCAAAGTGAAATCATTGCTTTAAGAGAAAGGTTTGATGTTTTATTGAATAAAGGGTTGCCCAGCCCTATGGTTTCAGAAGATAAAATAATGGACCTAGAAACTTATGTTAAGAAATTGGACATACATGCTCACAATCAAGCCAGTTCCTCAGCCATTTCATCAGAAGCAACATTACCTACAGGAAGGAATCTTCATGACAGATTAGAGAATTTGTTTTATCTTGAACATGAAGTAAAACATTTGTTTCCTAATTAGCCTAATTTCTTCAGATATACTGAGGCTGATGAAACATTAAGGAAACTTCAACGGATAAGAATAGCAGAAGATAAATGGTGGGAAGATCTGTTGGAACTTTTGTAAAATTTATCCTTATATGAAATTTTGCCTATTTACTACAGTATAAAGGATAAAGGGACAAACAAAGGTCAAAGAGTATTAGTTCAGTTAAAGTGTATCAGTAAGAACAAAGAGTATCAGTGAAACAAGTCAGTTAGAACAAAATTACTGAAGAGGATAACGATGAGCTAAAATATAGGTCCTGCCTCCAGCACAATCTCAAAAGGAGGAAACAGCACAACATCGGTTACTTCTTGTCTTATCTATGAGACCATCTGTCTCTATTTTTATTGTAACTTATTTGTGAGTCATCTTAGATTATATCTCGTTTTGTTAAGAGATATTTTATATGATTTTTTGTATAAATAAGCCCTCAATCGAATTATTGAGGGTGGATTCTTATACTTTGATGTAACATTGAATATTTTGGAATAAAGAGCTTTGGAGAAATTTTTCGTGGCAAAAATGGACAAGGAATTGAGGCAAAAGACTTTTCTCAGGATTCATGTGTCAAATGAAGGATCAATAAGTCATCTCTATCCATGTTTTGAAGTTTTATATTTGTTTACAATATCATCTGTGTTTCATTATCTTAATATTTAACGAAAAAGATTAAATCAGAAAGTACTTAGGTGTAATCCGATTTCAGTCGTTATTATTCTAAATGTTTTCTTCTAAACTAGTTTAAACAACGAATTCTTAGTTGCTCCTGTTTGTCTAGTCCATACATCTTCGGTTATTTAGTAAAGAATACTTAACTGCTCTTTATTGATAATCAATCTATTTCTCTTCTCTTGAATGTGTTGAAAGATTCTTTATTGCCTTTCATCCGTTTGAATTCCATTCCATTCACTTTAGATCTATAATTGTTTCTAGTTTGATTATCTTGCCCTGATAAACCATCTTTTGTTAAAAAACTTAAGCCAGTGCAGCCAATCCTTTGACTCCATTAGCCCAATGGACTGAAACTATTTGATCTTAATCTCAGCCAAAGAATTCCATCAACTCAAACAAAATCAAAACCTTTGGACTTTATAACTAGCCTAATATTTGCAAAAACAAAGCTAAATTTTATAGAGAGAGCCCTCTCTGGGTACAGATTGGCTAGATTCTGTACCTGAAGGTTGGTTTGTGGTTACCTCAGACCCCTTTCCTTTTCCAACAACTTCAAGGAAAATCTGAGTGATAACAACTGGATTGGAGGATCATCTCAAGAGCTTCCTTAGGAAATATGAGTTTGCCAATGTTTACTCGCATGTTGGCCATGGGAAGGCCCTCATGAGAAAAATTGATAGAGCCCCTGTAGATATGCCTGGAAATGGGGTTAACAAGGCCTCCTACTAGCCCATCACGGTCTTCAATGTCGAGAAAAGTGCTTCAAAATTTAAATTATGAGTATAGTGTATATCTTTATTGAATCATGGAGAATTGTTATACTAACGATCAAATTTTGTACATATTTAGAGTTCTTCCATTGATTGTGTGGGAATGCAGATGAGGCCATACAAGCAACGTAAGACGCAAAGAAGTTGTGTAACATGATGAGGACATCGATGAACAACCGAGTCATCAATGGCAGTGGGTTTATGGTTCAAATTTTAGGGAATATCAACACATTACGAAGAAGATTGAAGCACATTGCTCAACTATTTAATTTTTTGTTATAATTATAGAAGGGCTTAGTTTAATCGATCCCTCGTAGCTCCATAACAAATCATTTTTGTATGTCGTTCAACGTTGACACAAGGAACTAATGCGAATAAGTTGAATGCACAAGAGTGTGGAGAGGAGAGTGAAATTTATATAAATATAAGTAGTATTATTAAGAATCAACATAGATCTATTTTGACTCACCATCTATTAAGTGCGGGCATAGATTAAATTTCTCCACATGATCCAAAACCAAAATAAATCCATATTGATATTATTTTTTAACCAACAACATAATATTAGATGTTTGAGAATCCATAATTTTATATCATACAATGCATAGTACCTTTCAATATGGTTTAGGTATATATATTCCATGAGACTTTTATTCATAGGCTTGTAGAGTGAGGCAATCCATTGACTTTTATCCCTAGAACATTACCTATTTTTAGTCTACATACCTTGGAAGTATTTGTAGGATTCCATAAATGGTTCAATGGTTTTCGTTAATTCTAGAATTCATTCAAGGACTCAAGGATAATTTTGGCCATTTACATAACAACCAAGCCAATCAGAGCTTACAACATTTGTGTGTTATTTAAAAAATCCTTGAGAGTGAAAAACTATTTAAAATAAAGAAAAACAAGTGAGAGACTTGACCAATAAAGAAATGCCTAACAATTTTTTTGGATCAAAATTTTCATATTGGGATGGGAAAAACAAGAGTCATCTCAATAAAGTATTAAAGTATCATACTTACACTTCTACAATTCCAATACAAAACTTGACTTTGACAATCCAAGGCACAAAAAAATGAGTCACCTAATGAGTTAACTCTCCAAGCTATGGAGGTAGGGAGTAATATTAAAAAGAGACTCAACCATAGTGCATGTGGACTTGGCTCAAAAACAAAACTAGGACATATTTTTCAATATATCAAGACACCACATTTAAGGTAACAAGGGTTGCAAACATTTATTTAAGATACTATTTTATTAATGGAAGGTCTCCCAAAAATAAACACTAAGGTAAGTCGCAAATCAAAACAAGTTTGTAATGAATTTGGTAAATACTATGGCTTTCCCCATTTCTAATCTCACCATGAAGCTTGTGGCTTTGGGTATCAAGCTTGAGTACTAGGTTCTCTAGAAAGAGCCCTTGAATGCATTTAAGAATGGACTGATTTGTGTTTACTAAATGACACTTTTTCTATAGCTTTGGCCATGGAATCTAGTCCATTGCTAATATGCCAAATATAACCTTATTTGATTGAAGGCCCCACTTAGAAAACTTAAAGGATGAGAACCAAGGAGATTCAACAAGGAAATTTCCTTTAATATTCACTAGAATAGATTGCCATAGACAATTCTCATTTAAAGATAGTGCAATTTAGAGAGACAAATCTCTCTGAGATATATAAACAAAGCTTAACAACGTCCCATGCCTTCCACATGCTTTGAATTAAAAAATTACCAACAATCTTAACATAAGCACAAGTAATGAGAGGGGTTTGAAGTGAGATTCGATTCCATGTTTGTTTTTACAGAGGGAGACCTTGATTGATTCAATGCACGAGAAGGGATTTCTAAGTCTCATTCCCTTACACAACCTGAACCACCCATTTGGCACATAATGTCGTGGCCTAAAGGTGAGTCTCAATACTGTAAAGGCCTCTAAATTCATAATGGGAGCAATAGAGCTCTTGATTAACCCAATGGATCCCTTTCCTTTATCACTCCTTACCCATAAAAAGTTTCATAGAGCTACATGTGCAACTTTGGAGGGAACCTAGGTCGAGGAATAATAAACATGCATAACAACCTTGTGAAAATATGATAATTTGAGGTTAAGGGCAAGGGTCTGATTATCCTTTAGGGAACTTTGGAAATCCACCAAAATGGCCATGAACTTGAAAATATAGCTTGGTTGAACATAGGGATAGTGTTGCATAGCCAACCAACTTGGAGTAAGGCAATGGTTGTTTGTGGCATTTAATTTTGGCCCATTAGACATTAGAGGTAGAGGTTATGTAAAATGTATCCATGCACTCCATGGTATTATTCCACGAGCTTTGGTCCTTTAAGATAGTTAAGAGACATTCATCGACAAAATAACCATTTACTAATTGCCACACATTAGGCTCTAGTAGGGGAATGCATTTAATTAACCTAAAAAATTATCTTTGCAAATAAAAGATACCTAAGGATCTTGATCAACATCACATATGAGGGATAATGAGCCACTTTCCTAAATCAACCTTAAGAGGGAAACTTCCTATAACTTATTGTCATTAATGTATAAACAAAGTGAGCCTTTTGCAAGGAGGGTCTCAATCCTGCCAATGAAGGTGGAAATAAAAGTTGATGCCTTAAGCATTACAAGAACATAGGGCCATTATACCTAATCATAAAATTTCCAAAGTTTATTTTGATGAAAAGGGCATCCAAACAAGCAGAATAAGCCAATTTTGTGCCTTCCCCTATGTTAAGTGAAACATAAGTAGAATATACTTATGCATTGTGCAAATGCCTTGAATTTTTTCTGGTTTGGATGTAGGGGAATTGGTACCTAGTGGGGATCTCACTTGGGCAAGACCTAGGTTCAAATTTAGTTTGTCGCCATTATAAACCCTAGGTTAGGTGCAAAACACACATGCAACAACCTCACAGGGAATTGAAACCTCAACCTAGGAATGAGATGTCCCAAATGGGGGCACCTATTATTTCAACAAGGACACAATGGGTAAATGTCTCATCAGGGATTTGAACTTAGGTTGGGAGAACACAAAATTCACCTCCTAATCGTTTAAGCTATTTCTCCTTGACAAAATTATAGATGTAGTTGTAATTGTTAGTGTTTGGTCTTAAGGATGACAAGAGACTGGGTTTTGATCCACTTATGTGTGCATGGGCTATGCAATGCAAGCCTCACATGTTTGACCACTAATTTTAGGTGCCCCCGTGGTAACCTCAAGGGTCATATTCCTTCATGGGAATTGAACCTCGGTCATCAACAAAAAAACTCATCATTCCTAACTAATGGATCAAACACTTTTGGACTAGAAATTATAGTTGTAGTTTTAACAGTTAGTGTCTGATCTTAAGATGACAAGACATTAAGATTTAATCCCCTTGCATGTTCACAGGGAGTGCAATGCTAGTCTCACACGAATGACCACTACCTAATGGTGAAATTACATCCACTGATTTAGAGGAGACAAGGAAAATATGCCAACATCTTTCATTTATGACCTTAAAATAAAGATTTGAATTAAAAGAGATTAATTTACCTATGAATATAACAAATAGAAAAATGGCTATGAATATAACAAATAATGTTCAATGATAAGAAAACTAACTTTGATCCACTTATTTATACACAAAAAATGCAATAAAAACCAAAATTAAACAATTTAAACTCAAAATTTTAAAAATCTATGTTAAATTTTAATTAAATTAATTAAAAGTAGAAAAAAAAACCAGACATTTAACCACTACCTTTACCTACCCATAACCACATCAAAATTTAACAACTACCTTTACCTACCCATAACAACCTCAAAATTCAAGTTCATAACCATTAAAATTTGATACACTAGTTGTAAATGTGGTCCTACACGCTCCCCAAGGGATGCTAAATATATGATAGTCTAATCACTGAAGGTGTGTGCCTCATTATCCACATGAATTAGACATAGTCGCGAGTATTGCCGCCAGAACTTTGGCAAGGAAATGAAATGTGGCTCATTGTCCACATGAATTAGACATAGTCGCGAGTATTGTCGCCAGAACTTTGGCAAGGAGGAAATGAAATTAAGGGAAACCTGTTTAAAATTAGTTCTGTCAAACAACTAATGATACATTCTCAAGAATTTGTCCAAATCAATAAATTAACACATCTTAAAGAACAAATTCTTTAAATGCAGGTTTTAAGAATTTCAACGCTAATTTTATATTACACGACTAACCAGACCCGAAGAAGTCCGGCACTGTAAACTGTCAAAACAAATGAAAGTCCTTTGTAATCAGAAACTTGGGCAATATTCATTGTGTTCTTCGGCAATATACAGTATACCCACATTTTTGGCTGAAAATGGCTAATTGATGTCTGTTATTGTGACGGAATGAAAGGAAGAACCAAATTAAGAAAGAAAAACCAGCAATGCACAGATTCCAGCTATAAATAAACAAAGCCGGGCGATATCGGCATACGCATTGTAGGTTTTGAGATTCTTAAGCTTGCAGCGCTCTGCTCGAAGATCGTCTTCTAGTACCCTTATAGCTCCGATCAGCCGTTCATATTTCTGTCTTTCAACGCAAAAATTCCATCAGATTATCTCTATAACCGAATCGGAAACAAACGGTAAGCACGATCACCGGAATTCATTTATATCTAAAACACCAGGCCGTGCTTTAATTTATTATCTGTACCTCCGAAGACATTTGAGACTCGTCACCATATGCAGAAATCTTGTGCTTGGACTTTAAGTTCTTTCCTGCAATTGCTTGAGATGAGAAGAAATCGAATAAAGAAATGGACGGTAAAGAATGATTGTCAGGTTCAGAAAAATCTCTGCATACCTGAGGATAAGGACTGCAATGACAGCAATAGGTGAAGAGCTCTAGTGGAGCGCACCATGGCCTGCAGTTTTTGGCGATTCTGTTCATCTTCTTTGCTTGAATTCGGCTTCATGAGGCTCCTCTGTCAAAGTGGAAAAGAAGAAGAAAGTATGGCAGTTTTAACCCAAATGAGATATTTATACTGCGATTTAATTTACTAATTTTCACCCAAATAGAAATTTTAACACGGTTCCAGTATCTCTTATTTTAACACACCAAATTATCCCCCTTTTCTTGTGGTCATTTTTGAGAAATAATTTAATTTCATCTTTACGCTTTCTTTGGCTCGAGCAAAATATGCCCTTTAGTTTTTGAGGCTCAATTTAATGGAATTGTGTAAAGCAAATTTGTGTCGAGAATTAAAATGTATAATTATTCTATCATATTTCTCTTTAATTATTAAATATAACAATATTTTTAACAATTTCCTATTAATCAAATTTTAACACTCTTAAACATTATAAATTATATCTTTTTGCGCTTTCATATTTGTTAAGCTTTAATAATTTCACATTGTTATACTACGCTTAAGTTTTCTTTGAATATATTTAACACTTGATCTATATTTTAATAGAAATCCATCCTTTAAGGGCCTTAAATATTTTTAAGGTTTGATATTTTGATCTTAAACAAATTTTAACATTGTTAAACATTATACATTATATCTTTTTGCGCTTTCATATTTGTTAAGCTTTAATAATTTCACATTATTATACTACGCTTAATTTTTCTTTAAATATATTTAAGACTTGATCTATATTTTAATAGAAATCCATCCTTTAAGGGCCTTAAATATTTTTAAGGTTTGATATTTTGATCTTAAACAATTTCAAGTAACTCCACACAACCAATTTTTAGAAGATGGAGTGCAATTCAATTTTTAAATAGAAGAGTGAATTTTATGTAGATGGAAATTTTTGGTAAATATTTTGGGTGAATATATATATATATATATATATATATATATATATATATATATATATATATATATTTAAGATGATTGTGAAGATTGCTATATATATATATCTGTTGGAATGTGATTTTCGCCGAAAGATTTTATACACAATTTTATGGATCACAGAAGCCAAATTTCTAACATTGCTATACATAGTTAAATAGTTAAATAGAAGAGAGAGTTATAATCTAACTATTAGAGTGGGCCAATATATCTATATATATATATATATATCTCTCTCTCTATATATATAAAGACATACATGTACTATTTACCCTTTTTGGTTTTGAACTTGTGACTTCTTAAGAGGAAACACATGTTCTTAACCATTAGGCCTACTCATATATACATTTAAATTATTGTAATTAAAAATAATAAAGTGATAGGATTATATTGATTATGAATAGAATAAAATTAATAAATAATTTATAATTGGCCAAAATAGAATTAAAGTGGAATTAGTGAAAATTGTAGGTGAATTAATTTATAATTTAATATTTTTTATTGAGTTAAGAATATTAAGAATTAGAGAAGATATATTTAGGTTAAAAGCAAATAAGACTAACTAAGAATGATGACTAAAATTAGATAGGACTTAAAGAATTGTGTTTAAAATTAAAGAAGACTTTAAGAACATAAATTAGGAAAGATATTAAATGAATAATTAAATGAATTGGATGGTTGAGAAGACAAAAAGAAAGGGAAAGAAAAGGGAGAAAGAGGTGAATAAAATGAGCATGGGAGAGGGTGGGGGTTTAAGATGGGTTAGATTTAATATTAGAGGGATTGAATTTAGAAGACAAAAAATGGATAGTGGGCTTCCAAGTATGGCTTAATTGGTACCCATATTCCCGATTAAAGTTGTTAGGATGTTTTTCAATCTCTAGGGCTTCCCTAATGACAGGGTTGGAGTGGAAGAGGGAAGAGGCTAGGATTTTGGTTGTATAAAAAAAATTGAGATGCTTGGTATTATGGGAGTGCTCAACCATGGTGGATTTAGCAATAAGGTTATGGTAGGTGTCAACCATATTTTCTTTGAGTTGAGTTTTGAAGTATCTACTAGTTTTCCCTATGTAATAGTTTCCACAAGAGCAAGGGATTTCATAGACTCGGGGACCTATCATAGGTTCATTCTTGTCCTTGGTCGATCTGAAGAGCTGGCTAAGAGTTTTATGGGGCTTGGAAAAGGTCTTGATGTTATTTTTAGATAGGATTTTGGATAAATGATCAGCAACCCCTTGAACGTAGGGAATGGATACTTTGGCTAAGGGAGGTGTTGATGGTGTTGAATTTTGCCAACAATTAAGGGGTATCCCCGATATGAAGTCCCAATTAGACATCACGTTGTTTAGAGTAGGAGCCCCATCCGAGGAATAAGCTTGACTGGCATATCCTTAATGACTTTTCTTAGTTGCGATAAACAACACAAGAGAGAACACATGTACTTTCAAGATGAAAAAGTATGTTATCCTTGTGATGTATTCAATTGCAAAGTATATAAAGGTTCTTTCACAAAATGGAAGAGAAAGTGAGTCTTTTGGACAAAAGTAATAGTACTATCCTAATAAAGGCACACACAGTTATCTTGTGAAATAGTTCACAAAGAAATAATGATCATGAAAACGAGAGACACACAGTTCAAAGACGCTTACTTAAGCCAACTGTAGAAATTATCCAAAGGGATTCAATATGATCTTGTAATGTACTAAAAAAAATACTGAATCCTTATACAAATTGTGAAAACCAATTATGATCGCACAATCACATAACAAGTAAGAGATAGAAATTATCAATCGCACGACACAAGATCTATCTTGGGAAAGTTACTGCTCAAAACCCCACTATATGCATATTGTATAAAGTCAAGGCCAATGAAAAATACATTGTTTTTCTCTCACTAAAAAACATCTACACTTTGTTGACTGTCTCACTTTGATCTAGGAAAAATCAGTCAAATACTTAACCAATTCTCAACCTCTGTCTGACCAACCTTGCTTACACATTCTTGGAGGAATTATGGCCCTACCAAATAGAAAATTCCCAAGAATTGATTGCGCAATTCATTCAAGGCATCATGATGACCTCATGCATGACCTATACAATTTTATAATTATACAACTGATAGTTATCTTCCCTTTAACCTTAATCTCAACTGGGCCTTCCTTAGAACTAACATGCAACAACTATTTATAGTGAATTATCAGTTAATTTATTGATCACTACTTGTGAATTAAATCGGATTTAATTCATTGGACCTATCACTAGCTCATCTCTCAATTAGAACTTGTTAAACTGATTTAACTGAATTAGTTGAGTTAACTAATTACAACTCACAAATAACTATAATTGGACCCCATAAAATCATGGGAGAACTCTACATGTCTCCTCTCTAACCCTCAACTCAAATTTCCTAAGCTAACTAAGTCTTCCGGACTTAGTTAACTAATACAAGTTGTCATGAGATGCAATTACAATTTCTCTTCCAATTTAATTAAGGGAAAATTAAATCAGAAGCCCCCTTTGGGTGCCATTTCAACACCAATTAAATATTTCATTTTCATTAGTATGTAGAAACATAAACGTACACTAAAAACATTGAAATAATAGTCTTACAATCATTCACGACATATGCATGAAATTGTACTGGCTCCAAGAGCTTCGAATTATAAAGTGAAATCCCTAAGATACACCATTACAATGATAAAACACTAGTTCCAAAAGTGGAACGTTAAGCCACTACTTGCTTCTCAAAAGACTAATCTTCTCTCTTATTCCTAGCTTGAGAAGCCAATGTGAAAATTCATTTGGTTGAGCTATGAGGGTTTATATATAACAAATAAGGTGACTCTCCACCTCCCTTGTGACTCTTGAGCTTCCCTCATGACTATTTATCTCCCATGTGACTTTTTGAATTCCTATGAGACCTCTGAGATTCTACATGACTTTTCGCATTCTATGTGTATCCTTTGGGCTTCCACACATTTTACATTTTCATTTTTTTTGAAAATACAATATCACATTTCCACAAATTTGTGGAAAAATACAATGACACATATTAATTTTATGGTGACAATTTGAGAAGCCATGACTTGGAAATGGTAACATAGAAATTCATTGTTGTTTTCCAATGCCAAGATTTTCTCCTTGTTGCTATCTTCACATATCCATGATAGGTATTTCTTGTACTTATCCTTCATCCTCTAAAGGCTAGTTATGATATAGAGTCTTCCATGTGATCTTACTCTTCATTCTCTTGTTGTGATCTAGTGTCCCTTTATCTCTTTGCTTGATGATATCCTTCTATCTTAAACTTCACAAGTGTCTTCTTGTAGTACCTCCTTGACATCCTCCTTAAGCATCATCCTGCCATGTTAAGATAATAACACATACAAATGGAGTTCACTTATCACAAGATGTCATCAATCCTGAAATATCATAGCATATCATGTTTCTCATGCAACATGCTAACTAAAATGGGACAATGCATAATATTGAAAGGAAGGGTCTTCTTGAGCACAATTTGTAGGAGAAGGAGGCAAGGGGTGATGCACTAGGCATTGTGATTACGCAGTGCGTAATGACTAAGAGAGAAGCAAGTCAAGGATTGTGCAGTGGTAAAATTTAGGAAGGAGAGATGCATGACTAGACACTATGATTGCACAATGTGTAGTTGAGGAAGAAGATGACCTAAATATTGCACAATTAAGCATGAAAATGATACAAGAATGAATTAAATATTCACTCGAAGTGTGAAATTCTTAACACTGGGAAAGGTTGGTGAAGGACTTAGCACTAAGATTGCATAGTGCATAGTTACTGGAGGCAGTTCTCTGTGACTACACATTGTGTATTTCCAAGAGGTAGAGGGTGCTTCACTATGGATTGTGACTACACAATGCGTAGTTTAAGGATGTAGAAAGGTTGGTGCTTGAACATGCAACTTGGGAAGACAAAGCAAACTCCAAAATTGACTAAGTGCGGGATTAGGAAGGCATAAATATTAGAGTAGAAGAAAGTAACATGACTTGAAAATGATCATAGACTCATAAAAGACCAACCTAATGAAAATGAGACACTCAGTACCTAAAATAAACATGAACCCATTCAAGTGACAACAAAACGACCCTTACCTCCAAGTGCAACACTTAAGATACAACTTATGACACTAATGCCAACTACAACAAGAAAGTACATAATATGTTGAGCATGAGTCCACTGCATGTCCCTATAATAAATAAAATCCATTAATGCAATAGACAACACCGAAGCTGCCTCTTAAAGTTGTGCCATAACTGCCATTCACAAAGAACAACACTTACCTTAACATAAGATGACACTTTGACTTCCTTCAAAAGGGACTAATAAACGTAGGAAACAAGTATGGGATGGCTCTAACAACTAGAAAGGACAGTTCACATGATCAAAAGGAGGCTCCAAAATTTGAATATAGGCCAAAATTAGGAGGGTTTGTAGCAGCGATAACATGAGGTTTATTGGAAAGGCTTTTAGGTTGGGGGTGGAGGATAGAATGAAAGACCTTGTTAATATGGGACGAGGTGTAGTCAATTGATTTGAGGGCTTTGGTGAGATGATTTTTTTTAAAGGAAAAATAAATGGGAAGAAGAGGTCTGAGTGGCTATGGTGACAAATTTTTTAAGCACAATACATTTTTTATCAGGATGATGATGGGAGTTGGCATGAAGGTACATATTAGTATGAGTCTTCTTCTGATAGACTTGGTGAATAAGGGATCCATAAATAAGGCGAGAGACAAGGAAATAAAGAAATTGGAGGGAATGGTTTTCTTCGAGCTCCATAGTGAATTGGATGACAGGCCAAATGTTATTGAGATAAGAAAGGGAGGCTTGGAAAGTAGGTAAACCATGGGACCAAATAACAAATGTGTCATCAACAAACCATTAATACTAAGAGTGGATTTAATCAATATATCTAAATCAAGTTCACATTATACTAATCAAGTATCTTAGTGGCATGCATAGATTTACTTTAAAAAATAATGAGGAGTTCCATGGAAAGAACCAAAGAAAAAGTCCTCATAATGACCAATATAATATACATAGATAAAATTTATCACAAGAAGTAACATTATGCATCGTGGGACACCTATCATCATAGATAAAGTAAAATTGCACTAAACAACCAATTATTTTTAAATCCTAAAGGAGGTTGCAAAATCATTTCAAGTGGAAGTAGTAGACATAGATGTTAATTATGTGAATTCTACAAGACAACCTCATGTGTATAAGTTTGTATAAGTTTGTTTTGGCGCAAATTTAGAATATTTGTTAGCACAAGAATGAAGGATGAAGACAAGTATAACTTATGCACTTAAATACTTTACTGTTTTCATTCTCACTACATAAAGACTTTAGCATCATTGATTTAAAGGAAGAGAAACATAATATTAATATAGGAGCATCCTTGGTTTTGAGCATTTGACATCACCTAAAAATAAAATATTTTGGTTTCCCCTTTTATTAAATTTTTGAGATAGTTTTCTTGGTACATGTAAATAAGGAGGTTAGTGGTTTTAAGTTGCTAAGAAAAACTAAATATCATAGCTACTTAAGTCTATAACCTAAGGAAAGCTAGTGTGATGTGGAATTGTGCTAAGAAATACATGGAATAAAAACACATTTCCATGGAATTGAGATGTGGGTCATGGAACCTTGTCCTATATTTTTGGTGAAATAATTTATTTTAATAGCTATGTTATTCCCAAGACAATATTGTAGAATTATAAATAATGAAAATGAAAATTTATAATGTGTTGGAGAAGCAAATTTGAAGGGGCATCACCATATAAGGAGAATCATCGAGGAAGGATGAATTACCTTTTGTCAGAGAATGAAGGATATGAGGGGATTTTATAAATAGTTTAATTTTGTAAGAAAATGGGCTTGACTCTTGATATTTGTAGAGAGATAAGATATATTATCTGCGTCTAACTTAACTTTGAGGATTTGGAGACATAATTGCAACTAGAGAATTCTTAGATTCCATTCTAAATGTTAAAGAGAGAATAAGAACTCTACATCAAGATGTAATAGCAAATATTCTCCCTAATATTTGAATAAAGTTTCAAATATGTTCATTCTCCTCTATTTTTTTATGTTTTCTTAAAATTTTTAATGGTTTTCACTACCATATGTTCTACAAATGTCACTAATTAAGTGCGTTTGTGCAACTTCTATCATTGTAGCACTCTAAGACTACAAACTCAATTCTATAATAGTTGTCATTTAATTCTACATTTACTAGCCTTACATCATGTGATATTAAATAAATATTTGTTCTTGTAAGTTTGTTCCTAGTTAGACTTATTTTGATGTGAAGTTATGGCTGCATTGAGAGCTGAGAGAATATTGTTTCAACAAGTGCAATTGTTAGAAATGGAGTTTGTGGGAGACATTTCCATGAAGGAAGCGTTGCGAACTGTAGTAAGGTTAGGGAGTAAGAGATGAACTACAAGGATGATACCATGAAGAGGAGTGATAAAGTAGGCATGAGGAACCAATGATTGGAGGATTTGAGGAGGAGAATCAAAGGTTTGGAGATGCCAAAAAATGACTCAAATTTAGAAACCAAGATAGCTAAAGAGAATAAATTTAAACAAAGAGACCAAAAAAAATAAATTGGTCAAGTTGTTGAAGGAAAGAGGTAATTCTAGATTGAAAACTTCTTGTTCTGATGGTAATTTAAAATTTATGGCTCTCATTGACTAGTTATAAGATTTCGAGAGGCATTTGAATAAATTTTGAAGACTCTAATAAGGTTTATTTTCCTGAAACTAAGAACTATGGTTGAACACAATGAAAAAATACATACTAAAAAGACAACAAGAGAAGATGAAGAGCTAGACGAAAATAGTGAGTAAGATTAAGCATAAATTATTACCTATTGATTAATATTAAATTTTTGTACATGTGAACAAAATTTCATATAGAAGAGCCATTTTTTCAAGGATATACCAAAGAATTCTTTGATTTATCACTTATATTTAGACTTTAAGATATACAGTATCAAAGGGTATCAAAGTAAATTAATGGTTGAAGTTTCAAATCCAGGATGAGATGAGTACCCATCATTTTCATGCTATAGATGAAGCCAATCAAATTACTTTGGAGGTGGAGGAAAATATGAATAGAAGACAATATAAAAAATTCAATGGAAGGGCTATAGAGGTATATGAAGAATTAATGTTACAAGAGGAAAATCAAATGATATTAAAGACAATGTTGTGACCAAGAACCAAAATATTATAGAAAGTAAAAATATTGGTAGAGGTAGAGGTTTTAGAGGGGGTTGAGAATGGAAATAAGTCAATATTTGTTACACTTTTGGAGTAGGACACAATACATTACAATGTCTAGAAAATCACAATTATGAAAAATGAAACAACACTAAGGCTTATATCACATACATAGATAAAACATTGATTTTAGGATATATTATTTTTGTGATTCATTATGAACAAGGAGAAAATATTATGTTTAGAACGATGTTTCTCAAGCTTGAAAATAAGATAATTAATGAACTTAAACAAAGAAGGGAAATGCAAGATTCAAGGTATGTGGTATAATTTAATCATAGATAAAAAAAAATATGGAAAATTTAGCTGCCCTAGAGGCTATTGAAAAATTGAAGTTAACGTGAATTTATTTGTTGGAAATATTGTTGTGATTGATGTCAAATATAGGGGGAGAATACTTATGCCCAAGATAAATATTGGAAAATGAAGATTTTTGGGAATATTGTGCTTGGAATTTTGATGCTCCATTTGGATCTCCTATATTTGAAGTCACTTTTACTCCAATTTCCTACCTCAGATTGGAGAAAAGGACATATGGTGGGAAATCATATTATGAGGAATTTCCAATGGTATATGAAACTCCATCTAATTCCATGCAAAAGAGGAGATATGAAATATTTCGGTAGGATAACCCAACAAAAGTACAAGCATGCTGACCTAACCAGTTTTATAAGCTAGTTCAATAAGTGAATGTATATACACTATAAATAAAGGGAATATGAGATAATTTTAACACAAATCCATCAAAGAATAGTTTCAGAGTTGCAAGAGGAGACGAGGAATAATTTTTGGGGTGATTATTGGAGTCTAAATTTGGAATAAAAAATGTGATTTATTCGGTGAATGAGTCATCTTGGCATTTTCACTATAAATTTTCTTCAAGGATGTTTCAAAATGTGAAACTTGGCGGATATAGATAGAATATCTTCATGTACATATGCTTCAAATTTTAGACATTGATTCACTATAATTTTGGAGATATGGTCTAAGGAATTTAGGTTTCCTGAATGCTCATAAAACAAGTTAGGCTTCCTGAATGATCATCAAACAGGTCAGCTTGAAATTTAAACTATAATTTCTATTATGGGATGTTTTATAATGTGAAAATTGGGGGATACAGATAGAATATATTCATGTATATGTGGTAAAAAATTTAGACCTTTTTTCGCTATAAGTTTGGAGATATGGTCTAAGGAAGTTAGGCTTCATGAATGCTCCTAAAATTTTCTCTAAACAGGTCAGCCAGGTATGTTCGCTATAACTTTCTTTCTATGATGTTCAAGAATTTGAAATTTGGAGGAGACAGAGGAGAGAGCTCAAGATACATGTGGTATAAATTTTAGATCCCTTTTCACTACAATTTCATAGATATTATTTGAGTATTTGGTGTTCCCTAATGTTTATGAAACATGCTTCAAACATGTTAACTTGTCATTTTTTCTATAACTTTATTTATGATAGGTTTTATATAGTGAAATTTAGATGAGATAGAGAAGAGATATCTAGGTACATGTGATAGAAATCTTAGACCTAGATTTGAAAAATTGGATATGTGGCATGCTGTGCAAATTTGTTCTTTGGAAAAATAAAAAAGCAATAAGATTTGGAAGAAGTGGACTTGGGGAAGGAAGAAATTTGTAGGTAGATTTGGTGAAGGCATAAGCAACTAACAATGGTTATGAAGACAGAAGAAACACATGAATTTGGTGAAAGCATAAGAAACTAACATATATTATGAAGAAGAAAATCGGTGGTCAAGAAAACAAATTTCCCAGTTTTGGAAATTAACTTACTGCATTGTTTTGTAGTAACCAAAGAGATAGCAGCAGATGGTGGTACCTCTGGTATCCTATACAACTTATTTCCCAAAGTAACAATAACAACATGAGGCCAAGACTCATACACAACATGTCACTTACACAAGTATGGTTTGCCTAATAATACATCACAAACATCAAAAGGAGCAATGTCACCTAATACCTCATCTGTGAAGGGCTTGATGCTGTAGGGAAGGCGACACTGTTGGCTGCCATAGAGATCTTGTCCTTGGTGAAGCCACCCAATGGTGTACAACTGTGGGTGTTTTGTGGTTAGCAAACCCAACCGCTTCACGACCTCTGCTGAAATGAGGTTCTTTTGGCTCCCACTGTTGACAATGAACTGTAGTGGGGAACCCTTTACCCACATCTGGGAGTGGAAGAGACGCTCTTCCTCCTCTGGATATTCTAGTTCCTCCTTCTCGATATTCATGGTGGAAACAGTGGCATTAGGCTCTGCATCGATAATATTCTTCCCTTTGTCATTCCCCTTCTTAGGTTCTGATTCAGAGTCAGAGCATACATCTAATTTAGAAGCCTTCATCTCAGTCACTAGTGACTACTTGGCTCGACACTCACTTGTGTTGGGAGTGGAGCTCTTATGGAACTCACACCACTTTCCCGTGTCCTTCTTCGGCTTCACGATGTTGTTCTTTGCTTGCGGATTTGGAAGGTTGTCTTGGGCCACCATGCCTTAGCTTTTTCCTTTGTTCTATGGTTTGGGGGCACCTTTCCCTTAAGTTTTGATTTGCAGATCCAAAGTCTCGCTTCTTCTATTTGAATTTCTGCTCAATCTTGGCAGCATATTGGTATGCCGTACCAAGCGAGGAGATATTGGTATGCTGAATTTATTTGTGCAGACAACTACGATACTTCAACACTAAATGTTTCTTTGAATCTCTGATACCCAAATTTGTGCGCAAGGTATGGAATAGATTCGTTAGCTCAAGCACATCTTGATCCCTTTGTTGCTGCATCATAGTCCATTGTATGTACTTGTCCTCATAGCTCCCCATGGGATAATATTGTTCCATTATGGCATCTCAGAAATAAGTGCAAGTTGGTACGACCGAGAATAGAGAGGGTTCTCCCTCATCCTTTTTCTCACAGTAGGTTTCCCACCAGTCCTTGACATGGGGGGTGACTTTGAGGAGTGAAAAAATAATCTTCTCCCGGTCGGAAAAGTCATGAACCGAGAAATATCCTTCTAATAGATTCAACCATCTATCTACAATGTCTGCATCTATTTGGCCCTCAAATATGGGAATGCCAAGGTTTACTTGTACCTTATAACGAGTTACGCCTCCAGAGTGGTTGCTAGATGTAGATGCGCCGCCGGTGGGCAGTCTTTGAAGGATCTGGGAAAAGTTATCCATCATCGCATTCCTTTGTTTTTCAAGGGCCTCCTTGAGAAATATTTTGATAGGATCTCTTGTTCCCTCGTCTTTCTTTTCATCCCCCACGGGCTTCCGTTGGGGTTTGCGAGGCTGACCTTGCAAATTTTCAACTATATCGAGCCCTAAATCCTTATACCTCGACCTCATTGGGGACATGCAAAGAAGGATCAGGAAAGAGCAGACTGATCTGATACCACTGGTCTGAATTTATGCAAGAATGAAATAAATACACATATAAAGATAAATACAAAGATGCAGCAGAAATAACACTTCATTTCATTAATATCAAAGAATTGAAATTTGTTTACAGACATAATGGAAATAAACTAGCTAGGGCGTTGATAACTTATCTTTGAGAAGATATGTGGTGGCTACAGGCCTCTGAAATGTGTTACAATGAGGCTTGAGGGTCTATTTATTATTGATAAATAATGGAAAACCCTAAACATCTGAAACCCTAACCATAGGAAATGAAGTGCCAAAACTATGGGCCCTGTTTGGGTAAATTGGTACATCAACTTTCGGGGGACATAACTTTGGCATACGATCTCCATTTGACGCGTAAAATACCTCGTTCGAAAGATCTATTTGAGGACTAAAACTTTTGATGTGAGCAACATCAAAGGGACTTTCATTTTTCTCCCAGTTTTCCCAAAAAACATCGTTTAGGGCCTCAAAACAGCTCCAAAATTGTAGGACCCAAAAAACTGCTAAAAATAGTAAATTGTGCTACAGTTAAGGAAACTGAGAAATTGAAAGAAAAAATGGCGGGGCCCCAAGTGGAATAGGCATGTGGCCACCAATATCCACTTGGATCACAAATATACTGAATGAAGTAGGTTGGTGCCTATGAATATTTGCAACAATGTGGATTGGTGTCTCCTATAGGTTGGTTCCTACAAAGAAGTAGAGGGTATTAGGGTCTCATGTAGGTTGATGACTACAAATTAGAAGAAGGTTTTGGTGTCTCCTTTAGGCTATTGCCCATAAAATAATAGAGGGGATTGGTGTCTCCTGTAGGTAGGTGTATACAAATAAATAGAGGGGATTGGTGTCTCTTATAGGTTGGTTCCTACAAAGTACAAAAGGGATTGAAGTCTACTATAGGTTGGTGCTTATAATATATTTCAGATAAAGAAGTTTTGTGGTTTTCTCCCATAAGGGTTTCCACATATATCTTGTGTTACTTGTTCAATTTATGATATTTAGGTTTTATGATGTTTGACTAGCTTTAAATAAGTAAAAGTTTTCATTATACTGTTTCACACCAAACACCCCCACCCGCACCCCCCCCTTCCCCCTCTCTTATTATTATTGTGAATCCCACATACATAGATGAAACACTAATTTTAGGATAATTTTTTTGTGATACATTATGAATAAGGATACAATATTACGTTTAGAATGGTGTTTCTCAAGCTTGACAAGAAGATGGTTAATGAACCTAAACAAAGAAGGAAAATGAAAGATTCAATTTATATACTATAATTTAATCATAGAGAAAAAAAAAAACTATGCATAATTTAGTTTCCCTAGAGGCTATTGAAAAATTGGAGTTAAAATGAATTCCTTATCCTAGGACATAGTGAGTTTCCTAGTTACAAAAGCGTCAACATGTCAGCATGACATGTTAATGCATACTTATAGAATTCTTTCGGTAATAATCACATGCAAATGAACATTGTTGACATGTTTCGAACCAACCAATGTGGTTCATCATCAAGACTAACTGAGAGATCAGATCAGGACGTTGAGTTTAAATAGATGTAAAAATGAATAAACTATTTTTTCCATATTTTGATCATCTTTTTCCCATATATCCATCTTTTCCCTCTATCTTGATTACCTTTTTGATACCCTTTTTGATAATCAAATTTAGGAATTAAGGCTCAAGGCAGGTTTTGTATTTTTCTATTTTGAATAATCAATCAACTTAGAGATGTTGTATAACATTCCTATTAGACTATTGTTATAGATCCATGTCCCATATGTTTTTTTTCTATAAAATCATTGCCATAAATCTGAATCCCATAAATTTACTTCTACAAGACTATTGCTATGGATCCACATCCCATAAGTTCATTGCTACAAAATTTGTTATGGGTTTGCATCCCACAAATTCACTACCATAGAATTGTGGCTATGAACTCTACATGCTATATACCATTTCCATTTCCATAAGTCCATATCTTCTATATTTAGTTGTTCTAAGCCATATGGAGGGACTTGCGGTGGATAAATGAAGGTAAAATGATATGATTGGAAATGTATTATATATTATAGAATAATTAGCCAATTATAATTGTATATTATTCAACCAAAAAAAAAACGGAATCTATCATTTTCCTAGCATATATTCCTACATGTTAATTGTCTACCCTATATTCTAAAATTATTTTCAACATCTTGAAAATATCTAATTTTCAAGCACATTCATAATTATCTCTTCATTAACTCGTTAGTGACATGAAAGTATAAAAGGGGCAGTCACCTTTGACTCTTAAAGAAAGAAGTGATGAATATAATACAAATTTATTTTGGTATATGTATATCTATATTTTGTTTGCAATTTGAGTTAGTTGATATTTTCCTAAGTTCAATCTAGCACTTCACTCCATAGGGATAGGGCCCACTTCGTAGATGTGAAGGTGCTAGGTAAAGTATATAAGTTGAAATTCTTGTTTTGTAATATGTGTTAACTATGGTAGCTAATATCACCTTGTTATAACTCTACAAACCGTATTAATACTTTCATATCAAAGTTTCAAATTTAAAAGTTGTAGTATTAAATATTTCATTTTGTCGTCAATAGTTAGCTCTAATTCAATTATCGAAAATTTTGTAGAATAATCTTGTAGATTAGAGTAATGCTTTTAGTTTCATTATGCAAATGTGTGGTTAAATATTTAATATAAATTAGGTGGAGTTTGAGTTTTCTCCCTTTCAATGTAATAAAAACATATATAAATTATATAGAGGGGAAATTCGTAAATTCTACTCAAAGAATATATAACATCTCATAAACTCATAGACCCTTAGTTTGATATATTAAATTTATATGTAACTTAAACTTCCACATTTCCATTAGTAAGGAATTTAGTTGGGTTATAATTTTTGACATCATTACAAGGGAGATGTTAAAGGTTTAGGTAATTCTCTCTGCATTGATTTAGGAAGACACATGGTAAGGGAATCATTGTAGGGGAATTGTTGACAAGCCCTATCGTTAGATTTCATATGTATTGTCTTTCATTAATGATAGATCATATAGGATGCTTAAATAAAATTGGAGGTTCTAAATGAAAATTTTGTGGTGTATTAAAAATTACTGAAATTAATAACACATTAGTAACACGATAAAAAAAGGAAAATTTTAAGTAAAATCTTGATCCCAACTAGTTTTCTAAGAGGAAGTTGTTGAATCCAATCCTATAACAACCAATATTTAAGCTAGTTCTATGGATAGTTTTTCATTATACCTTCAAATACAGAGACCATGAAGATGGAGAAGCTAATACAAGGCTAGGAGGATTTATTTTTCAAGAAAATCTTGTGTAAGAGCTAGAATTTACTGCAAAGTCTATTCATCCCAAAGAATTTGTAATACAAGGAGTGACACATTTTTGGAAATTCAATCCCTTGAATAACATGGTTTAATAAGGAGGATAATCTAATAAAAAATACCCCATGATTTTGGAATTCCTAATTCAAGAATCCAAGGGAACTTTCCAAATGAATAACACTCCACCTTCTACTCTGCCAAATTTTCATGACCTAGGTAGTGAAGATCTAGACACTTTTATCTTCACATTTGATATGATTTATCGAAGTTGTGATTACTATTTAGATTCTCAGAAGCTTAAATTAATTCCTACTACCCTTAGGGATCCAACACTGCATTTGTTCATGGGGATACTTCAAAGCTATAGATATATGAGAAGAGATATTAAAACTAAATTAGAATAAGACGAAATTATGAAATATTTTGTTGAGATATTTTAATATAATTTGCAAAGGTAAAAACAAAATAATTTAGATCCAAAACCTTTTGTGATTATTCTTTAAAGAGGGAGATAGGTGAATGTATTCCTTGCTAAATTTGATAGGCACTAAAGATATTTCTTCACTTAGTTACGATGATATTTGTGAATGATGTGAGCACCAATCTTAAGGAAATGCCAAACATGGAAAAGGACATACAAGTATCATTTATTGAATTATCAAATCGATTGAAGAAGGTATTACCCATGCCAAAATTGGAATTGTGTTGGAGGATTTAAAGACTCACATTCTAAATGCCCTTAGTTCAGAACTAGATAGTTTGCAATCTAAGAAAAAATGGGATGAAGTAGAATTGGCATCAAGAATTTTCTACTCTAGATGTCAAAAAAGGAGTCCCCTCAACTTCGTACTCATACCACACTTAACCCAAACAATATAGTAACTTAACTAGCTCACAATGATAAATTGCTCACTTACCCTATATAATTTATTGCCCCTGTGGATTTTCAAGTATCTATTTATGATTAAGGAAAGTCATTAATGCCAAAATATCCCCCACCATTATGGAATAAGAATAGGATAATGTTTATGAATTAGAAAAATATCATCTTGTTAGTCAATCTCTCATAACTCTACCACTTGCTTCTCCAAAAACATGAAATTTTCAATAGTTATGGAGGGTTGCATAACTTCCTACCTATTTGAAAAATTTAAGTTTAGAAACACCCTTAACTAAGATTGAATTTTACTTTATGGGAAAGTAAAGAAATATGCGTGTAAGGATTCCATTATTTCAAGAAAATAAAGACGTCCCTATCTATTTAGAAAATATTTGAGAAATTTTCCTAAGGAATCTAAATAGGAAAAAGAAGGACCCTCAAACTATCCAACTTATTTTTTGGTTAGCTACCTTGATGCTTGGAGAAGTATTAATGACCAAATACATTGATCCATGAATCCCTATAGTTAATTCCCACATTAATAATACTCTAATTCCAAGTGAATTAGTAGGATTTGGGATTTCCATCAATTTCATGACCAAAAATACTATGGGGAAACTTAGATTCTTGAACTTATGCCATACTCATATAATACATCAATTAGAAAAATATTCTATTATGAAATCAAAAGGAATCCTAGAAGACTTAGTGGTTTTTGTGGAATCATGTGAGTATCTAGAAGACTTCATGGTTCTACAACTAAAATCCAACATCATAAGCTACCCATTAATAACCATTCCCCATTAGAATTCCACCAAAAAAACTGACATTGTACCCTCTTGCAAGGCGATTTTAACTCCCCCTCCCACATTTACCCTCTTTTAAAAGCTCTCTAGGGTAAACATGAGATGAGTGTCACTATGATATGACCCGACCTCCAAGTTCCAGTTATGGAAGTGGGGCTTACAAACCAGAACAAACTGACATCCCTCAAAGACTACATATCACTCATGGGCCTATCAACCACCCCAGGTGAGCAATCCCTAAGATGGAACTCTTTTTCACTAGGTCTACACCCCAAATGCACCCTTGAAACATTGTGCATGTGGTTATGAGGCTTCAACTGCACCCATAAGCCTGCTTGCATGTGGATATGACCCAAAATTCCATGTTTTGTGCATGCAGTTGCAATATCTATGCCACTTTTTCAGGTTAGCCTCCAGACCACTTCCCATAACTGCCTATAACTTTCCAAAATCATGAAAATGAGTATAATAATGCTAAACGATCAAAGCTTGAACAAGATCTTGACCAATATAGGTCTAATGTAGGATAGAAATTTCATCAAATAGATAGTAAACATAAAAGCTACAGTTCATGAATGCATATTTTATCATAAACTTCTAAAATTCATCTAAGAATCACCAATAAGGCTATATGACCTCTAAAGCTAACTACAACAACACTTTTTATTCCATCCATTCATCAACCATCCAATAGCTTATCAAGTCATGAATAAGAGCCATAGCCAGAACACCTCATAAAACCAGGCATATAACCAACATATAAACAGAATAGAAACTATGACACATCAACCATAATATTACCATAATAACCAGTACAAGTGCTCATAGATCACAATAGGAAATAACTCATACTAACATGTGAAAATTCCAACCAAGTGAGGGACTTCCACATACCATTCAACCATATAATGGGTTGAACCAAATATCTCTTTCAGTAAATCAGCCCCATGCCATATTCTAAGAATGAATGTGGGATCATAAGGGTTAAACCAAAACATAACCAATCAAGGCTTCTAGAAACCAAACCACTTGAACCCTCAAGCATAGTGATCTCACCTATATGGTCTAGAATTCACTAGCATCAACCAGATCAATCTCTATCTAAGCTATATAGGGCTTCAAGAACTAGTAAATCAACCCAAAACCTCTAGCGAAACCGAGTTGTGTCAAGGTTCCATAGAACTTTTCCCAACCCACAGGCTCCACGAACTAGTAACTCAACCCCCAACCTCCAGGAAACCCAAGATTTTTCATCGCTCTAGATAGTTTGTTCCAAACCAAAGCCATAGGAAACTTGAGAACCAATCAAAAACTAAATTGGAAAACCCACTACATCATGGATATCCAGGAAATGGAAAGGAAAGGCTGAAACCACTCTCAATCTAGGAAAATATCCATGTCAATGAAAACACATAACCAAGGAACCACACGCATACCATGCATCCAAAAACCCGGAGGGATATCACACATGTAACTTGTTACCTACAAATTAAGCATAATATATTTTTTGATCCAACTGCCTCCTTTCACTCCCTTGCTTTCCTTTTCTTGCCATTTACTTTCTTGTTTGTCTTCTCCCAAATCCAGGTGATTTCTAGAGTGCTCCATGAATACTCTAAGTCTTCAAGAGTACGAGAGCTTGAGAGTGTGGAAGGAGAGAACCAAAACTGAACTGACAAAATATGTAATGACCAAAAGCTAGCAAATGATTCTATGATTCCCTTTTATCATTGATGTCTCCTTTTTCTTCATTTTCCTTCATTTTTCCTCTACTTTCCCTTGCATACCAATTTGTTCCTCTTCACCTTTATTTTCTCCTATTTTCCTTTATTTTCATAATTAAATGCCATTTATTGCTGCTTTTCATTTGCAAATTCATTTGCTAACTTCCATCACCATTAATAAACCACAAGTGATGCCCACTATAAAGTTTTCCCACCATTCAAATTGGAATACATGTCCCATGACCTTGGTCTTATTTTATTTATATGGAAAACCAACCAGGGGTTGTTGCAGCCATGACTAAGAAAGCTCTATATGGACAAATAACGAAGAAAATGACAATAATATTATTTAGTCACTCCTCACACTCAACCAAGTTCTAAAGTTTAAAGGTATGGTTGAAGATGATCTATTTAACAATTTCATGCCAATCCCTATTCATCTTAGCATCACATTTTCTCATCCTTTAGTGGAATTTTGAATAACTATCCTTGAGAAAACTATTCTTTAATTCCTCTATCATTGAAATTCAATTCCACACTTTCTTCTCTATCTATTATATTATAATATCATAGTATGCCAATGGGAATGAGTCCATGAACAATATTTAACATCAATCCTAGGCTAAAGACCTTTCAAAAAGACTAATTGATAAAATAATGTAGAAAGAAATGATGAATTTCTATTGAATTATATTGAAATAGGAGGGATTCCACCTAGCCTTTGTACTCAACACATTTATATTAAAAATGAATTACATCCCATTCAACAATCCTAGTGACAAATTGACCTTGTTGTGAAAGAGATAATGAAATAATAGGTACAAAAATTGTTGAATCTAAATTTTATCTACCCTATCTCAGATATTTAATAAGTCTTATCATTGGTAGTTGTACCTAAAGAGAACGATAAACGAAACATTTTTATTTACTATAGAAAATTAAATCGAGCACCTTAAAAGGATATTCCCTCTACCTTTTATAAATCAAGTCCTTGATACATTAACACATTTTTTTCCCTTCCTTGATAGCTTTGGTAAATACAATTAGATTTATATTGTCCCCATGGATCAATATAAGACCACATGTACCTACCCATGGGGTATGTATGCCTACCAAGTCTTTCCCTTTGGAATTTATAAATATTTTTCCACATTCCATTGAGATATTCTAAGTATCTTTACATATATGATTCATACTTGTATATATTCTTATATGGATGATTTTATAGTATATGGTAACATTTTTGAGGAAACCATGAACAAAATAGAGGAAGTTATTAAATGATTCCAAGTAACAAACCTATCACATAGTCACGAAGAGTGCCACATGTTACTAACAAAAGGAGTTGTGGTTGTACATCATAATATCCTCCAGGTATGGAGGTAGATATAGTGAAATTTAGGTAATTAAAACCTTCCTATTCTTAAAACTTAAAAGGGAATTTGCAGTTTCTTAGGGATGTTGTGTATTACAGTTAATTTACTAAAAATTTCACTAAGATTGAATCTTCGTTATTTACATTTCTTTATGATGATGGAGAATTTCTTGAATTTACTAGTGTCAGTTTTCCTTTAAAATAATCAAGGAAACGTTTTTTGTAACACCTTGGTTGATGGGACAAAATTGGTCCACACCTTTTCATGTTTATCATAAATTATTCAATTACAACCATTAGACTTGTAGTTCTTGGAGAAAAATAGGAAAAAAAAACGTATGTTGTCTACTTCATTAGCAAGAATCTTGCTCTCACTGAATTAGACTATATTGTTATAAAAAACAGATTATTGTCATTGTCTATGCTATTAATAAATTTTGTCATTATATAACTAGATATCCTATATTTTTGCATATTTATGATTATTTTATTAGATATTTAACAAAAAAATCTATCACTAAAGGTAGAGTGACTAATGGTTGTTATTAATACGGAAATTTGACATCAATATCCTCAACAAACTCAGAATTAAAAATGTCATTGTTGAATTTATTTCCAAAAAAATTGATGATGGGATGTCATTCCCATTAAGGATATTTTTTATGAATATTTATTAGCATTGTTTTTTTACACACCTTTATTTGTATATATTGCTAACTATTTTTCCACAAGCAAGCTTCCAAAACATCTTTCACCTATAGAGAGGTGGAATATTTTAAAACAATGTGCCATGCACTCATGGATTTAGAGCAAACCCTTCTAAATACGGATGTATATTATTGTTCGATGTTGTGATGGGGAAGATATGGCCTTTGACATGATAAAAGCATGCCATGATGACCCATGTGGAGGGAAATTTTTCGACAATAGAATTGCTAACAAATTTTTGCATGTAGGTTACTATTCTCTTGCCCTCCTTTAGGATGCCAACAAGTATGTGAGAAGTTGTGATAGTTGTTTAGGGATGGGATGAAAAATATAGTTAGATTAGATGCCACTTTAGATTCATATTATGGTGGAGCATTTTCAAAAGTGGGATCTAGAATTTGTGGGGCCAATTGGCACAACATCTAAGAAGAAGGTATCTATTTTGGTATCTTTGTTTGATTTGAAGTTCCTTCAAATATTGTTGTAAATAAAGGGGAACAATTCACAACCAATATCATTGAATCCATCACCAAGTAGTATCATATTAGACACAAAATTTCTACACCATACTATCCATAATGCAATGGGGAAACTAAATTCACTTATAAATCTTTGGAGTCCATATTAACTAAGAATTGTACAACATGTGATTTACACCTTATGGAAAAATATATGGTAAGAATTTAGTCCTTCCTATTAATTTTGAAATTAGGACCCTAAATATTTCATTGTAGGTGAGGATGGATCTTTTAAATGCCCAAAATCAATGCTTAGAGTATATTAATCAAGCCACTTTCCATCAAACCTCCATTTACAACAACAAAGGACTAAGTGACATGATAGGTTCATTAAGGAGAAAAAGTTATAAACAACAGATTAGGATTTTCTATTTGACTCACGATTCAGTAATTTCAAGGGTAATGTCAGTCCAGGTGGTTTGGACCTTATGAGGTTTATCATTTATGAAAATCGGTCTATCAATTTATGTTCAATTATGGAGAGAGAACCCCACTAATGAATAATTACCACCAATTGGCGTTATATTATGATTTTTTATCCAAGGATGAATTTATCAAGGATTTGGTCAAGTAGAAAGAATTGGAGGTTATGGGAGAGGGAACTATGTAGCCTACACCTATAACTTCTTAATGTAACAAACTTGGTCAAAATTCCCTGCAAATAAAGTTAATAAAGGCAAAATAATAACCATGGTCATGGGACACATATTCCAATCTGAATGTTGGGAAAAATATCCTAGTGTGGGTGTTCATTCGGTTTATTATTGCTTAGAGAAAAATCTCAAGAAATTGGAAAAGGCAAAGGATTTGGAAAGGAAAGAGACATTAATTGGCATTTATTTATGAAAATAACAGAAAGTAGGAGAAAAGGAAGGTGAAAGGTCATAGGTTGCATGTGAGGAGGAAAATGAAGAAAATAGAGGCCTCATTAATAAAAGGGCTTCTGAGGATCAGTTGGTAGATTTTTCCAGTTCAATTTTGGATCTCTCTCTCTCTCTCACTCTTGGACACTTAGAGAGTCCTTGGGGCACTCTAGCATTGGATCAAGGAAAGAAATGGAAGGACCAAGAAGGAAAACGGGAGCAAGGATCAAGCAAGGAAGAGTAGCATCACGTGACTACAATGAGATTAATTGCATGTATTGAATTGCATGTGTGATTTCCTTCCTAGATTTGCCATGCATGGTACATGCACGTGTGTATTTATTTTTTTTGCTATCATTGACATGATATTTTCCATGTGTGACAATGTTCTTCAGTGTTGCCTTTCCATTTTCGGATAACCATGGTGTTGTGGGTTCTCTTGTATTTGGTTGAGATGGATTGTTGGATGATTTCGAAATTGAGTGAGGTGATCTCTGAAAATAAAGAACAAAAGGCCTAGGAATCCCTAGACCAGAGAAGGTGGGATTGCGGTAAAGCCATATTTTGTGTGCCTCAATAGGCCTAGGAATCCTCAACTGGTGAATGGACAGATATATGGTAAATCCTAGAGGTGTGTGCCCTCTCTCGGGCCTAGGAATCCTTGACCGATGAATGATGAGATATACGGTAAAGCATGGAGGGTGGAGTCTCTATTAGGCCTAGAAATCCTAGAATGGTGAATGACAGGATATACAATAAATCCTAGAGACCAAGAGGAAGGAAAATTCATCACGGTGTAGGTGGAGAAATACAGTGGCATCCATGCTTGTTTAGGGACTAGTGATCTGGTGGGGATTGCAATAAAGCTTGAGGAAACCTAGATTTGTTTGATTTTGAGTCCCACATTCATGCTTGGAATATGGCATGGGGGTGATTGGATAAAAGAAATATTTGGTTCATCCCAATCTATGGTCGAGTGGTTCATGGAAGTCCCGGACCTAGTTGGCTTTTGAAATCATTAATAAGAACTTCTTCTCCTTGGAATTTCATGTGTAAATGTACTTGTTCATATGTGACTTTTATGGCTGTTATATCCTTGTTATTTCTATTGGTTATATGTTGGTTATGAGTATGTTTTATGACATACTTGATGTATGGATTTCATCATGTTTTGATTAGAAAATGAATGTACAATGTATATATGTCCTAATATATGATAATGCAGATATTTTGATATGGAAAAAATGTTTATTTATGAATCTCAGATAAGTATGAGACCTGTATGCTCAGATATGTTGTTATGGCCTGTAGATTACGTATTTATGACATGTTTGACGAAATGTATGTCATGGATAGTAGGGGTTAGATCCAGTAATTGTACCAGTGATTAAATTAATATATTTGTTTCATTGTTATTATTCATTTTTGGAAGTTTCATGAAGTTATGGGAAATGACCTGAGACCTAGCCTTGAAAAAGTGGCTCAGAATCTAGGGTCACTGGCGCAAAACTGCCTGAAAAAGTTCACATTCATTAGCATGCCTTGTTGTGGGATTGACTAGAAGGCCTCAGTTGCATGCATGGATTGTCATGGGAGCGGATGAGGGTCCAGATTAGTGAAATTTCAAGTTTTCTCAAGGGTTGGCCACCTACAAGGGTTGGTTGGCTCCTGAAGGTTATGTAGCATGTGTGAAAGGTTAGTTTGGTTTCATTATGTTGGTTCCACTTCCTTAAATATACATGGGGAGTTGAATCGCATCATCATAGCCTCTCCTCACATGTTTACCCCAATGGACTGGTTAACTTGGGTAAATGTGGGAGGATGGTGTTACAGAGTGATATCAGAGCATGGTTCACCCCTTGGACTTGACGGGATGTGTATTGGTCATGCATACATGTTGGTTTCATATGTGCTCTTTATGATTTTGGTATATGTGCTTTTTATGTATGCATGGCGGTGGTCATGGTTACAGTTGTGTTTCCATGTGAAAGTTGACAATGTTATTGTTGGATGTGGTCGTCACAAGTGTATTTTGGTTATGCATTGGCTATGCATGTCAGTGTTTATATGTTGTTATGCATACATTGACATGGTGATATTTTTCATGCACGAGGTCATGATATGTGGTTGGTATAGTCATTCATTGGTAGCTGGACCATGGTTGAAATGATGTTTATATGTTACTATGATTATTATTGTACATGCATCGTGCTAATCTCGTTGATCTTACAGATTAGGTATCCTCCCTTAAACTATACTGAGGTATGTTGATTATGTTATGTTTTGGTTTTAGCTGACATGGTATACTTGTAGGAAAGATATCAAAGATGACTAGAAATATGGTAGACTACAGTTCATGAGACTCTCCCTATGGATTAGATGAGAAGTGTGGTGGTGGGTGTAGAAATATAATACAAAACACATGTATATCATGGATTCTCCTGATTTAACAATATGTTACTGTTAAACAGAGAATCGCTTCTACAAATCTTTGCGGAATTTAAACCACAATTTCCAATCACAATAACATGAAGAAAGATCAATCACACATAACACAGATAATTTACCAGAGGAAATATTATAGCTAAAGAACCCACTATATTATATTATGTATTATATCATGGATCATGAAACAATTACATACAAATATCTAATCCAAGAGCTCTAAGTACATGAGCTAACTGTCTTACACTGTCATACAAAAATTGGCAAGTTCCTTATCCAATTTACTGTCTCCAGAAACCCTGCCTCCATTGTGCAATCCCAACTGATAACAATCCCTGAATGAGTGCAATCCTACTTGCCTTGACTACACAATCGTCATGGACACATCCAATGTGTGTGTGGTTGCATGTGTGCAACTGGATAATGTCAGAACTGATAGTTTACTTCCCTTTCACCTAGAACTCAACTCGGTCTCCACTGGATCTGACATGCATGCAATTAATAATAGTAAATATTTAGTTGCATGTGAGACCACTGATTGTGAATTAATTAATAATTCATTCACTTGATCTCTCACTAGTGTATCTTTAGTTACAACTAGCACAACTGAGTTTAACTCACTTAACTGAGTTAAAATACTTTAAAACTTGCATAATTGCACTTCCAACTCTGTTACAACTTCGAGTCACTCAGTTACAACTAAGTCAACCTACATGTCCCACAAACCAATCGCTTAACTCGAAATTCCTTTAGCTAACTTATTTTCCACTTTAGTTAACTATTTCCAAGTGCTCATTGAGAATATAATATATTTTATTGTCCAATTAATATTAAGGGATAATAATATTAGACATGCATCTATAAATATACATGAAATCTATAAATAGAAATACACCTAAAAATAGCTTGAGCTCCATCCTAGTGTAGGTGCTTCATTTTCACTAGGGTCTTCTTGTTGAATCTCAACACTACCTCTCAACAAGAAAGGGATTATCCTTCACCCCGACCCTGTCTATATGGTATTTGAATTTGCTCCTGGTGAGCGCCTTCGTCAAAATATATGCATCCTGATCTTCCGTAGGAATGTACTGAAGCAACATGATTCTCCTCTACACACAATCTCTAAGATGATGGTACTGGATATCTATATGCTTATATTTATCATGAAACACAAGATTAATAGAGAGTTTAATGCAACTTTTATTATCATAATGAATCACAGTTGGATCCATATGAGAACCAAAAAAACCAACCAAGATCTTTCTCATCTAGATAGCCTCACATTCAACTTGACTTGTTGCCATGTATTCTTCTTCCGCTAAACTGAGTGCCACATATCTCTGCTTCCTGTTGTACTGAGAAAAAGCTGTAGACCCGATACTAAAAATCCCCCCCTGATGTGCTCTTTCTATCCGATGGGTTGCCCGCCCAATCTACATTCATGAAGCCATGCAACTTCACTCCATCCGTCTGTCTATACCATAAACCATACTCTGATGTGCCCCTCAGGTATCTCAGGACATGCTTACTTGCCTTCCAAAAGATCTTGGTAGGCTTAACCATAGCTTGACTCAGCTGGTTAATCGCATAGCAAATTTCTGGTCTCGTGTTCACTAGATACATTAGCGAACCCACTAACTGTCGATAGACAATAGCATCCACTACCTCTCCAGAAGTAGCATCCTCTTTCCTCCAGTTTCCTGGAAGAGGCGTATCCATGGGTTTGCAGCCCTCCATGTGAAACTTACCCAATATCTCCCTTGCATACTTGCCTCAAGACACAAAAATTTCACCATTTCGCTGCCATATTTCCAATCCAAGGAAATAATGAAGGAGGCCCATATCCTTCATCTCGAACACCTTTTCAGGATCCTCCTTGCATGAGTGTATCAGCTACTCATCACCTGTCAATATTAAATCATCAAAATAAAGAACAATGATTAAAATCTTACCCTCCACCACAATTTGGTATAGGTTTGCATCTGCTTCACTTTTGGTGAAGCCCAGTCCGGTGAAATAGCCGTTTATCCAAGTGTACTAAGCCCAGGGTGCTTGCTTAAGCCCATATAGCGCTATTTTGAGTCGGCACACATGCGACTCGTAGTTGAAGATCTCAAAACCTTCAGGCTGCTCTATGTACACCTATTCCTCAATGATCCCATTGAGAAATGCAGTATTCACATCCATTTGATGAATGCACTAGCCGATCTGCGCTGAGAGAGAAAGGATGGTCCTTATGGAAGAATACCTTGTGACAAGTGCAAAGGTCTCTTCATAATCTATCCCCTCGATCTGTGAGAAACCTCGGGCCACAAATATGGCCTTTTATTTCTCCACACTCCCATCAGAAGCTTGCTTTACCTTGTAGATTCATCTCGAACCTACCACTGATTTATCAACCAGCCTTGGAATAATTTCCCAAGCACTATTTTTGACAATGGAGTCATACTCCTCCACCATTGCATCTACCCATGTGGGCTCCTGCACTGCTTCCTAAAAGCAAGATGTTTCAGTCACAATAAATTTGTGCATGAGATCCATGTATCCAGTAAATCGGTAAGGAGACTATCTTTGTCTACGCCATGAAGTAGGGGCTCCTACATTCTGTGCAACATCAAGCCTCAGCCTATCAACTTCCGTGGTACGCCTTCTTCCCGTTCTGATGGTTGGCTCTACGTGAGTGGACTCCTCCACTCCATGAACCTCCTCCTGTCGATGATCCACATCTAGAGACTCCTCTTTGGGAACCAAAAGTTCCCCCTCCGCATGCAAGTCTAGCTCTCTCTCAAGTGACAACCACATGGCTTTCCCCTCATCGAATTTTATATCCCATCGCACAAAAATCATCTTACTGTTAGGAAAATACACACGATAATTATGGGGTGTTTCTGTGTACCCCACAAAAATCCCAACTTCAGCAGTCGGCTCTAGCTTCTTCCTGGAATCCTTGGTCATATGCACATAAACGGATGAGCCAAAAATCTTAAAGTGTGAAACATCCAGTTTCTTACCAGTGAAAGCTTCTTCAGGTGTACTCATGCCAAGTACTCTATGAGGACAACTGTTTTGCACATAAACCGCAGTGTTTCATGCTTCCTCCCACAAATGCATTGGTAGGCCCTGATCATGCAACATCGCTCATGCTGCACCCACAATCGTTATGTTATTCCTCTCTATGACCCCATTTTGCTGTGGGTTATGAGGTGCTATGAGTTCCCTTCGAATTCCTTCTTTGTTGCAGAAGTTCTTGAATTGTTTAGATATGTATTCTCCACCGTTATCGCTCCTAAGAGCCTTCACTTGCTTCCTCGACTCTTTCTGCACCAATGCCTTAAACTCACAGAACTTTGAGAATGTTTGATCCTTCTTCTGCATGAAGAAGATCCAACATTTACGAGAAAATTCATCAACAAAAATAACATAGTACTTATGTTTTGCTGTTGAAGCAATTGAGAAAGGTCCACACACGTCTGTGTGAACTCTCTTAAGGATCCCCGAAGCACAGTTCTCCTTCTCATGAAAGGTGGACTTTACATACTTCCCCATGGTGAAACCCTTGCATTGATCAAACTGAGAAAGTGTTCCCATTTGAAGTCCAGTAGATATTTGCTGCATGAATTTCAAGGCTCCATGATGAAGATGGCCCAATTTCCTGTTCCATAATTCTCCCTCATCCCGGTTCACCACTTTTTCCGCCTTGCCCATCATGGCAGTGTAGCCATCTACCTTCAGCTTGTAGATATTCTTAACTCGAATCCATATCCTCTTGGCTTGACCTGTTGTTTTGTGTCGCAGGAAAGATTTTCCATTGCTAAAAACAACGTCATAGCCTATGTCCTCCAACATTGCGACTGAGACCAAATTTTTCTTTAGACCTGGAACATGCATAACATATTTCAATTGAAAGGGTTTACTTGAATCCCTCTAAAAGGTAATGGTACCAATACTGGTAGCACTGTACTATCCATTGTCGCCCATCTCTATATGAATCTGAAGATCTTTCTCTTCCAAGTCACTGAAAAATTCCTTATCTCCCATCATGTGAAAGGAAGCAACACTATCCAAATACCACACCAATCCCAATGCACTTGACACCATGCATGCGATCAAAGAAAATTCAGTCTCAAATTTCGAGTCAAGGGCCTCACCAGTTGCAGCTCCAACAACCTTCTTGTTCTTCTTCTTCTTTTGCGGACAGTTAGTAGCAAGATGCCCATGTTCGTGACAGTGAAAACACTTCACCTTGGACATATCCAGCTTCTTTCCTTTATATTCGGATTTAGAATGGAATTTATTCCCCTTCCCCTTCTTTTCCTTGGTAGCCAAAGCACAATCCTCTTCATCATCATGCTTTGATGAAGAGCCATCTCTGGTGTTCCACCTGAACTCCCCCTGCACCAGATCTAACCACAGTCGTTCCCAATCCGACAATTTTTCCCGTCTATTGACAGAGTCTTCATAACTGTGCCAACTCTTAGGAAGTACCAAGAGAGCCAAGCTCACCAAATTATCATCAGCAATAGTTATTCCCACACTCCCCAGTTCATCTCGACATTGGAAAAACTTCATGAGATACTTTGGAATGTTGTTTCCCTTTTCCATCTTGATCTTCCTGAGTTTATCTTTGAGCATCAATTTCCTATGGTCGCTGCTGCTTTGGAATAGATCCGTCAAAGACTTCCACATAGCATATGGTGTGGCATTCCCATGGAGGCTTGAGACAATGTGGTCTCGTACTCCCTCCAACAGGATCCTCCTCACCTTTTCCACTTTCTTTTTCCATGCATAAAGATTGGCAGCATCTGACGAAGCAGGCTTGGGAACATCATTGTCAATAATTTCTTCAAGCCATTTTATTCGAGCACTGCCTCCATCCTGTCCTTCCAAGAAATTTAGTTCGAGCTACCCTCGAGTGCATACTCTAACCTCAAGCCATTGAAATCAATTTCGATCTTGAATCAGCTGTAGCACCAAGAAAGTATTTCTGCAAATTCGAATTCTTTCCACCAACAAACACAACTCTTGCTTCACTACTGCAATTTCTTGTGCTTTGATACCATGTAGAAATTTAATACAAAATACTTATATATCTTGGATTCTCCCAATCTAACAATATGATATTTTTAAATACATAATTAATTCAACAAATCTTTGCGGAATTTAAAACACAATCGCCAATCACAATATCATGAAGAAAGATCAATCACACATAACACAGATAATTTACCCAGGGAAAGGTTATAGCTAAAAACCCCACTATATTCTATTATGTATTATATCATGGATCATGAAAAAATTACATACAAAGCTCTAATACAAGAGCTCTCAGTACATGAGCTAACTGTCTCACACTGTCATACAAAAATTGGCAAGTTCCTTAGCCAATTTACTGTCTTTAGACAACCTGACTCCACTGCGCAATCCCAGCTGACAAAAATCCATGAATGTGTGCAATCCTACTTGCCTTGACTGTGAAATCCTCATGGGCACATATAATGTGTGTGTGGTTGCATGTGTGGAACCGTATAATGTTACAACTAATAGTATCCTTCCCTTTAACCTAGAACTCAAATGGGTCTCCACTGGATCTAACATGCATGCAATTAATAATAGTAAATCTTCAGTTGCATGTGAGACCACTTGTTATCAAAAAATTGCACTTGATTGGTTGCTAATCAGACAACTCTATGTAACTGTTTCAAACCAGCTTGTGCCTGAAGCTTAGCCTCTTCAATCTGAGAGGACTCTCTCAAAGGGGTTTATGATATTAGATAATGATGAAACTAGATGGCTAACTCTATTTGAAAAATAAATTAATTTTGATGTATGTAGGTTAAAAATAATACAGGTGTCTCTAACCATTGGTCTTATGGAGTCAACAAATCAGTAGGTTCAGTGGTAAGGTCTCTTGACATGGAAGCTGAGGCAGGTAAGAGTTTTTAACAAAGGTAAATCACTCACAGAACATAAGGCAACACAGTCATTTCATCAATAAAGGAAGTCAGAGCATAAACATATGAATTCTGAGTAATAAAGATGAAATCTACTGCAAGTAGTACACATAAGAATATAGATCAGAAAGGCATTAAAAAATCCATGAGAATCTTAGGTCTGTCAAGAAAAATTCCTCTTTATTACTTATATAAGTCAAATTACATAAAACTACAGTAGTGAAAAAAATATCCAACCCTTTATAATTTCCATAATCTGCCTTTTAATAGACCTTCTTACATCAGAGATTATTTTCCTCTTGGCTAGATTCATCGAACTCTACCTATGACACCTTGCATAACAGGAAAACATGTTCTTTAATCAGAAAATGACAACAACACTCTAAAACAGTCCTTTTCCTAATAGGACTCAAACTCCTATTTATTACATCAAACTAGATTATCTCTTAAAACAGTTACATATTTGACAACTAATGCTTCACATGTTTGAATGGGCTATGTCATAGCTCATCACTACTTGACATCTTAAATATCCTCCTCAACATATGGAAACAAACCCTATTTTTTTAGGAAAACAAGACCCTATCTTCAACAAATGCTTCAGCTGACGAGATGTCTCCATTTCATGGTCTTCAAGTCATGGATGATTATTGGCAAGGTCCCTTGACCTGTTTGATGGGTCCACTTATCCGAAACTGCTCTTAAACTGCTTAGAAACCTTCAAAGACAACTCACTACGAAAACATGACAGTTTCGTAGCGTCCAAAAAATGACTTTTTCAATCAAAATTTTTGCTTCTTTGTTCTTGGATGGTGTCCATCATGACCTGACACATCATCACTACTGTTCTCCCCTCTTGAAAACTACAAAAAGTGGTTTTAAAGGCCAAAATATAGCTACAGAAATTTTCATAGTGTTTTCCTGGCTTCAAGCCTAGGAAACGCTACGAAAACTGTGTAATTTCTAGATTTTGACCTTGTTTCAAAAAGGTACCTTCCAGTTGTATAAACTTGGTTTTCAACATGCCATTAACCTCTTAAAACATAATCAAACTCAATTTAAGATCCTTGAGGTGTTTCCTCTTCTTTAATGATGAGTTGAGCTATGGGTTCCTCAACTACAGTCATCTTTAAACCCTTCTTCTCCAGCTCCTCATGGATAAATTCTAACTACTCTTGGAGGTCTTTGACTTGGTCCTTCAATTTTATGAGTGCAGGTTCATTATTATAACATGCTTCACCTCTTTCCTCAATGGCATAGTCCATTTGATTAATTTTTGTGTATCATCTAAGGTCTTTGACACACTATCGACCTGCTCTTCCCAAATCTCTTTCATTTTCTCAAAATACACTTTTTGGACATTATGTTTCCTTGCCTCTTTATTCAAGACTGCTATTTCATGATTTTCTAACTTCAACTACTCCTCAAGAACCTCAAACTCCTTTTTTTCAATAATTTTCTCCTTTCCTTTCTTTTGCTTGAGGACTGATTCTTCTTTTGCAGGTGATAAAAGGTCAATAATGCTTGGAAATGGCTAGATAGTTTCAGTGACCTTATGAACCTATTTACTACTTTCCAAGAGTTTTGTAGCATTTCTTTTCATGGGTTTCCTAGCCTAAAACATAAAACCAGCATCCTCGCCTTCAAACTCTAACTTTTTTGTTGATTTATCTTTCTTGAGCTTCTTTCCTCCCTCATCTATATCCTCAGCTTGGACTATGAGAGTCTCTTCAATATCAATAGCATGCAGAATGTATTCTAAATTGCCATTAGCCATTGTTTGGCTTCTTGTAACCCTTTTTCTGTCATTTTTACTCACAGTTAGCTCTTGTTTTGCAGGTTTTATCATAGTTGACTTTTGTTTTGCAGGTGAAACAACATGTGTATCAAGTTTTTGCAATTGCTTTGTTTCCATGATTACTGGTTCACTTTTCTCTGCCCCTACTCGTTCACTTTTTTCTGCCATTGAAGGTGATGTTATACCTCTAGGTTTAGGAGTTATTTTAGGGTTGACGACATCCACTTCAAAACCACTGATAAACAGAAAAGAGGACTAGTCTATGCCTAGTCTTTTTAACTCGTCTAAAACCAGCAACTTTATTAAACCATGATGAAAAAGTGAGGTTTCACTTCCTTCATATTTAGCTTGAACTTTATCTGCCATTTTTGCTAAGCTTCTATATAAATAAAAAATATAGATCAAGGGATTTCTTACCAACAAAATGTAGCAGAATCTTGAAGTGGTAAGAATAAACCTTAGGATACCTCCCTTCACAAGTGAAGTATTTATGAATGATAAGCAATAGCTTTGAGAAATTATCTTTCATGTAGCTCCTTGGAATGACATTTGTAAGGTCAACCTCACTATGTTCTGGCTTGATAAATTCTTTACATTCCTGCATGTTGAATTTGAAACCTTTGAACCATTGTTCTTCTCCTCTTGGAACTCTCGTTGTTGCTGCAATAGTGTCTGGTGTTATAGTGAGGTTCATCATTCCCACTTTTGCAGCTGTCCCATTGAAATTTAGGGCAAACTCTTTAGAAACCTGTCTATGGAATCCTTGCAATATTTGGAAAAACTAAAGACACCCTGTTCTTCTAAAAACTTCTAAAGATTTTGGGTCTTCATTTATCAGGTTCATGTCTGATGGCTCATATCTAAGATAGTGGCCGCCTTTGTTAGTATTCCTCTTTGCAACCATGGTACTTTTATGTCTTCCATGCCTCGCTTGATCAGTGATACCTGCAAAATTTGACACATGAACCTATAGGACTATGTCAAATGATGTTTCTCATTTTTCTGAGTGATAATAGTGGTTCCACTTGGGATGGTGTGCCGTTGTGGTACACCAAATAACTTGTAGTTCCAGTGCTATCCATCTTCTTGAAAAAGAAAAATCTGAAATTCGCCAAGCTTTCCTTCGAACTCTAATGGCCTTCACCTTAGGCTCAAGCTTGATGATCAACTTGTCTTTATTAGCAGAAAAACATATAAAAATGAATATATACAATGGAATGAAAGATCACTAGAACTTAAGAGGAACAGTGCTTCAAAAACCTGCCATTGACAAGCCCTACAGCATAAGGTTGTCCATCCATCTCCTGTAGAATGTAAGTGTTGCTTCCATGGAATGCAACTACTCTGAATGGACCTTTCCAAATATTCTCAAACTTACCATTTTTCCCCTTTTATTCAATCTTGGCCTCCCATTTCAAAACCACATCTTGGATTTGAAAATTTTCCTCCTTGACCTTCCTGTCAAATGTCTTCTTGATTATGTTTTGAGATTGCTGATTACTGTTATAGACTTCCTCCCTTTTCTCCTACAAAGCTATCAACTGATTAATCCTCCTCTGAATTTCATTTGGCTCCTCCTCTAATCCTTGCAGCAGCTTCATGACAGGAACTCCCAAGGATTTAGGAAAGATGGCTTTAGCTACATATACCAAATCATAAAGTGAAGTTCCAATTGATCTTTTTGTGCACACTCTATCAACCCACAGAGAATACTTTAGCTTCAAATGCCATGACTTGTTATTTTCCTACAACACCTTCTTAATAATCCTCACAATGCTCTTGTTAAAAGATTCAGCAAGACCATTACCTTATTGATAATATGCAGTAGAATACCCAAGTGTAATGTGACATTGATGACAAAAACTGATCAGCTTCTTAGATTTGAATTCCTGTGCATTATCAGTGATGATCTTCCTAGGGCAGCCAAACCTAGACAATATATTATTTTTCAAAAATGAAATGATAACTAAATCATTTGCTTGCCTAATTGGGATTGCTTCAATCCACTTGGTGAAATAATCAGTTTCTGTCAGAATCCAACGATACTGACCTAAATATGATGGATGAATCTCACCAATAAAATATAGCCCCCACTGTTGAAATGACACCTAAACATAGATAGACATCAAGGGTAAAGGAACAAGCTCTTCTTACCATAAAAAATATGACATTCATGGCAGGCAACAATATTTTTGTAGACATTTTTAAACATAGCAGGCCAATAATACCCTACTCTGAGAATCTTATTTGTTGTAGCCTTCAAATAATTATGACCTCCACAATCCTTTGTGAAAATCCTCAATCACTTTTTCAGCCTCCTCTTCCAGCAAATAATTCAAAAGTATACCATTGGTATCTTTCCAATACAGATTTTTATCAATGATGTATTACCTCAAAGACTTTAGCTTCACAAACCTTTCCCTGGAATTTGTCAACTCAGCAGGCGCTCTATGATGATGTAAGAAAAAAAATATGTCTTTGTACCAATTAGAAATGATGTACTTCTCTTCAATGGGAATCAGCTCTTCATCTTCATCTGATAATTCTGAAATTTCTGCAATTAAATTCATATCAAGACAACCAAAATTTGACTATGCCATCAGCTTTGCTAGACCTTGACCTTTGACCAATTTTGTGGGTCTGATATCTATATCATATTCCAACAAGTTATATATCCAATTCACTCTCTTACCATTAGGATCAACTTGAGTTAGGATGTCCTTCACAACAACATTAGGAACAAAAGCTATGACATGAGAATGCATAATGCAAATTATGAAATCTTTGATGGCCTTAACCAAGGCATAGGCTTGCTTCTCTAAGATGTTGTAATTTAGCTCTGAATTAGCTAATGTCCTACTAAAAAATGAAATGGGCTGCTCAGTGCCTTGCTATCCTTTTTGCAGAAAAACTCCAATAATTGTATTTTCTGATGCAAATGTAAAAACCAGAAATTCTTTTGTAAAATCCGGGCTGATCAAAACTGGTGCCTGAGTAAGTGCCTTCTTTATCTCCTCAAATGAATGATTTGCTTCTACTATCCACTTGATGTCATGAGCTCCCTTCTTCAGCATATTTGTTATGTCTTTTACAATCTCAGCAAAATTTGGAATAAACTTCCTCACAAAATTTACCCTTCCAAGGAGAGATTGAATTTCCTTTCTGATTCTAGGCAGATCCACTTTCTGAATTGCATTGACCCTGCTTGGATCAATATTAATCCCATATTTAGAAATAATATGCCCAAGTGTCTTCCATGAAGCCAAAGCAAAAATTCTTTTAGTGGGATTGAGAGAAATTCCAAACCTTCTACACTTCAGCAAAATCTTTTCTAGGTGCTTCAAGTGATCTTCTTCTCTCCTTGAGAAAACTGTTATGTCATCCAGATAGACAACCACCATCTTGTCCTTCTCCTTAGCAAAGGCAATGTCCATTTCTCTTTGAAAAGTTGCTCCTGCATTCATCAGACCAAAGGGAATTTTGGCATACATGAATGTGCCCCATGGTGTGGTAAAAGTTGTTTTCTCTTGATCTTCTAGATGCACAAGTATCTGATTGTACCCTGAAAAACCATCCAACATTGACATTCTTTGGGAACCAACAATGTTTTGCAGAATTTGGTCCATCTTTGGGAGAGGGTAATTGTCCTTCAGAGAGGCTTTGTTCAAGTTTCTGAAGTCAATGCAGATTCTGATCTCTCCACTCTTTTTTCTAAATGGAACCAAATTTGCAAGCCACTTTGTGAATATGATTGGAACAATAATTTTGGCATCAAAGAGTTTCTTGATTTCCTTCTCAATCAAAGGCATGAGAAGTGGATCAATCCTCCTCAGCTTCTGCTTGAAAGGCTTTTCATTTTCTTTAATAGGAATGGTATGTTGAATGATAGTAGGATCATACTTCTTCAAATCAGCATAACTCCATGCAAAAACATCTATGAACCTTTTCATCATCTCAATATATTTCTGTCTCATGTCAACTGAAAGAAACTTTGAAAGGTTAATCCTTTTTGGCATTGTTACTGTACCAAGGTTACAACTCTCTACCTCTTCATCACCAGCTTGTATCCTAGGAGACTTGAACACATCATTTTGATCAAAAAGCTTCTCAAGGGGTATGAGACCTTTGGGTATAGAATTATTCTTCAGCTGTAACACTTCAGAATTTCCCTTTGTTTCAACAAGCATGTTTTGCTGATCTACTTGTGTACTTTCAAACTCCTCTTTCAGTTCTATAAATTTTTTAACTTGTTGGCCATCCTCAAAAACTTGCCAATGGATAATGTTATCAGGGATAGCAGGTCTATGGCGAACTTCAACCTCATATATTTCAGTGGAATGTATAGGAATGATAAATCGACTTGTCGAGATAGCTAGGGAATCAGCTATTGAGTTTTGGTCCCTAGTCTTCATAATAAATGAATATTATTGGAAATTATCTTACATCTCCATGATCAAATTTTTGTATGCCCTCATTCACACATCCTTAGTTTGATATACACCCTCAAATTTCTTAATAACTAATTCATAATCTCCACAAATAGAAATATTTTGGGCACCCATTCTTTTCAAAAATAGAGATTCATACTCAACCATGTTATTTGTGCAATCAAAATTCAGTTTGTAAGAAAATAACTTACTTTCATCTTCTGGAGTTGTGATCCAAATTCATGCTCCTGTGCCCTCTCTTCTTGCTAATCCATCAAAGTGTAACAACCACCAACCTTCTACCTTCTCCTCACTGATTTGCTGATTTTATGTTTCCTAAGTTTCAGTTTATTGATTTTATGATTTCCTTTCATCTTCTGCTTCATCAGTCAATTCATTGAAGAGAAAAGAAGATCCTAATTCAGTATCAACAACATATATTGGAAAGTTCTGAGATTTATCTTTACTACTTACCATATAAGCCATCCTTATTTCTCTGTATAGTCTCCTTTGGTCACCAAAAACAGGAATGGTGGCATAGGTTAGGTCCATCTTCATTGTACCTTTGATATTTGTTGCCCATGACCTTGATAATAACATGCCAAAATTAGGTGGAATATCTGCTACCACAATGTACATTACCACTATCTTTGCAGGGACTTGTGTGAGACCAACAACAACATATTTTATTAAACCAATGCACTGAACTCTTTTAGAATCAAAAGAAAACAAGTCCTTATATGGTCTAGTAATTTCCAATCCCATCCTTTCCATGATCACTTTGGGGATGAGATTATGAGAGGCCCCTGAATCCAACATGGCATTATGTAATGTCATGTCATGAATGCTAAGGATAACATAAAAAGGAGGCACCTCTTCATTCTGCTCATCCTCTACTCTTGGTCCCAAGTATATGGTTTGATGATCTTCTTGAATATTTAGGATATCAGCAGCTCCTGGTTGGGAATTTAGCATTTTTAGAATCTTACTTATGTATTCATTCACCTTAAGAATTTCTCCAAAAGGTACTGGGATTTTGATCTTAGAGATTTCACTCTCCAAACTGAAAATAGAAACACAATTTTCAGTCTCTTTGGCAGGAGGAGGAGGTGGTGTATCTTTCCTAACCTCAACAGCTTTAGGGGAATCTTTCTTGGGTTGTGTTTTGTTTGCAATAATTGGCACATTTATGTTTCTGAGTTTGTATTATTTCTGCATCTCAAAGATTGCATGTTGATACCCTTTAAGATAACCATATGGTTCCTCACCCTTGTTTACATCATGATCTGAATCATCATGTTCTTCCTTAGTCAAAAAAATTCTTGACATTTTTTCATATAAGAAATGAATTGAGTCTTCTTGTATTTTAGGCTGATCTTCTTCATCAACTAAGTTTTGCTGAAAAGGAGGCCTTAATTGAGGGCCAGGTGGCTGATTTCTGTTTTCCCTTGGTCTTTGCTGGTTTTGAGGTCTTCTGAACTGAGGATTTCTAAACTGAGGTTCATGTTGTGCAGGAGGAGCAGAGGCATTCCCAAGGGCAAGCCTATCCATCAGTTTTTCCATTGTCTTCATCATGGAATCAAATTTGTCATATGAGGTGGAAGGCTTGTCTTCTTCTTTCAATTTATTCTTTCCCATCTTGGAATTTTTGGCTGCTATCATATTGACCACCACCTTCACTGCATCATTTTTCATTTCAGCAAGTGAAGGGGATTCTCTTTCTCTTAGCAGGATAGAAAAGTCATAATCAAAGGCTTCAACATATCTTAGCTGAGCTGCTCCTAGTGGAGGCTTTAGATGGGCAGTGATGGATTCATAAACTTTGTTAAATATCTTTGAAAAATTTTGAACAGTCTCATCAACAAATCTTTTCAAACTATTATACTCAGTGAGGGCTTGTACAGGGTTGGTTCTATTTCCCCACTTCCTCAAGAAGCTATCTTCAAATTCATTCCAATTATGTAGGCTTCCTGCAGCAAGGGCTTTGAACCACTTCCTAACTTCACCAGTAAAACTCTGAGCAAACAATCTCATCTTGAAATCCTCATGGTCAACCTCCTCTCTATCTATGAAGTCATTAAACTATTCTACATGCTTTTCAGCTGTAATCTCTTCATCACTTCCCCAAGTTTTGATTCTAGCAGAATATTTGCTAGGAAGGGAATTTAGGACAACTGGAAGAACAAGAGGGGCATACCTAGCAGGTGCAGCAGCAGGTGGAGGTGGAAAATTTCCTGCCATGATGACTGGGACTGTGGTAGTTTTAAGGAAAATAGCAGTAGAGGAAGAGGAACTGTTAGGAGGAGGATTTTTTGGTCTTTGTTGTCCAGTCACATCTGAAATCCAATCACGAAAAGGGACACCATATTTAATTCTTAACAAAATTTCAAATGGGTCTAGTTCCTTCAACCTATCCAAAGATTCTTTCTCTAACAGTAACTCTGAAGTGTCTGCTTCCCAAAACTCTTCTTTATCTTTTTGAGTTACTAAGGCTGAGGTATCAATACCTCTTCTATGTAGGTCTAAGAAAATTTCAGTCAATTCCTTTTCACTTTCAGACCTAAACAAGACTTCCTGAATTTTATCATCAAACTTTTTATCTTCAGGACTTCTTAAAACTTTAGAGGACAAGGATTTTGTATGTAATGGAGTACTTGATATTGTAGAAATTCCTTGAATGCCTCTGGAGATTGTGTTTTGATTGTCCACAATGGTAGGTGAATCTGGGTCAGGATTACTCCTCGTGTATCTCCTTTTCGAATCCACCTTTGATCATATGAATTTTGAATGGAGTCACTAAGGTAGATGCAACCTCGAACAAATTTCTGAGCTCCTGCTACCTTCAGAAGTTCAACTTCAAAATTTCGGGAAAAGTATATCTTCGAATCCTGGCATATGCACCAAAATGTTATCACAAAATTTCACTTGATTGGATGCTAATTAGACAACTCTATGTAACTATTTCAAACCATCTTGTGACTGAAGCTTAGCCTCTTCAGTCTGAGAGGGCTCTCTTAAAGGGGTTTATGATATTAGATAATGATGAAACTAGATGGCTAAATCTATTTGAAAAATAACTTGATTTTGATGTATGTAGGTTGAAAAGAGTACAGGTCTACAACCATTGGGCTTATGGAGTCAACAAATAAGTAGGTTCAGTGGTAAGGTCTCTTGACATGGAAGCTGAGGCAGGTAATTTTTTTTAACAAAGGTAAATCACTCATAGAAAATAAGGCAACACAATCATTTAATCAATAAAGGAAGTCAGAGCATAAACATATGAATTATGAGTAATAAAGATGAAATATACTAAAAATAGTACACATAAGAATATAGATCAGAAAGGCATTAAAAACTCCATGAGAATCTTAGGTCTGTCAAGAAAAATTCCTCTGTATTACTGATATCAGTCAAATTACATAAAACTATAGTAGTGAAAAAATCCTCCAACCCTTTACAATTTACATAATTTGCCCTTTAATAAACCTTTTTACATCAGAGATGATCTTCCTCTTGGCTAGATTCATCAAACTCTACCTATGATACCTTTCATAATAGGAAAACATGTGCTTTAATCAGAAAATGACAGCTACACTCTAAAACAATCCTTTTCCTAATAGGACTCAAACTCCTATTTATTACATCAAACTACCTTATCTCTTAAAATAGTTACATATCTGACAAGTAATGCTTCACATATTCGAATGGGCTATGTCATATATCTTCACTACTTGACATCTTAAATATCCTCCTTAACATATGGAAACAAACCCTATTTTTTTAGGAAAACAGGACCCTATCTTCAACGAATTCTTTAGCTGATGAGCTGTCTCCATTTCATGGTCTTCAAGTCATGGATGATTGTTGGCTAGGTCCCTTGACCTGTTCGATGTGTCCACTTACCCAAAAATGCTCTTAAACTTCTCAGAAACCTTCAAAGACAGCTCGCTATGAAAACATGATTGTTTTGTAGCGTCCAAAAAATGACTTTTTCAATCAAAATTTCTGCTTCTTTGTTCTTGCATGGTGTCCATCATGACTTGACACATCATCACTACCATTCTCCCCTCTTGAAAACTACAAAAATTGGTTTTAAAGGCAAAAATAAAGCTACATAAATTTTCGTAGCGTTTTCCTGGCTTCAAGCCTAGGAAACGCTACGAAACTGTGGAAAACTATGTAATTTCTAGATTTTGACCTTGTTTCAAAAAGTTACCTTCTAGCTATATAAACTTGGTTTTCAACATGCCATTAAACTCTTAGAACATAATAAAACTCAATTTGAGAGCCTTGAGGTGTTTCCTCTTCATTAATGATGAGTTAAGCTATGGGTTCCTCAACTATAGTCATCTTTAAACCCTTCTTCTCCAGCTCCTCATGGATCAATTCTAACTGCTCTTGGAGGTCTTTGACTTGGTCTTTCAATTTTCTGTTGCTAGATTTCAAGTGCAGGTTCATTATTATAACATGCTTCACTTCTTTCCTCAATGGCATATTCCATTTGATTAATTTCTATGTATCATCTAAGGTCTTTGAAACACTATCGACTTGCTCTTCCCAAATATCTTTCATTTTCTGAAACTGCAATTTTTGGACATTATGTTTCCTTTCCTCTTTATTCAAGACTACTATTTCATGATTTTCTAACTTCAACTCCTCATCAAGAACCTCAAACTCTATTTTTTCAATAATTTTCTCCTTTCCTTTCTTTTGCTTGATGACTGATTCTTCTTTTGCAGGTGATGAAAGGTCAATAATGCTTGGTAATGGTTGGGTATTTTCAGTGACCTTATAAACCTCTTTACTTCTTTCCAAGAGTTTTATAGCATGTCTTGTCATGGGTTTCCTAGCCTGAAACATAAAACCTGCATCCTCACCTTTAAACTCTAACTTCTTTGCTGATTTATCTTTCTTGAGCTTCTTTCCTCCCTCATCTATATCCTCAGCTTGGACTATGGGAATCTCTTCAATATCAATAGCATGCAGAATGTCTTCAAAATTTCCCTTAGCCACTGTTTGGCTTCTTGTAACCCTTTTTCTGCCATGTTTACTCACAGATGGCTCTTGTTTTTCAGTTTTGCTCATAGTTGACTTTTGTTTTGTAGGTGTATCAAGTTTATGAAATTGCCCTGTTTCCATGATTACTGGTTCACTTTGCTCTGCCCCTACTGGTTCACTTTGTTCTGCGACTGAAGGTGATGTTATACCTCTAGGTTTAGGATTTATTTTAGGGGTGATGGCATCCACTCCAAAACCACTGAAAAACATAAAAGAAGACAGGTCTCTGCATAATCTTTTTAACTCATCTAAAACAGTAACTTTATTAAGCCATGATGAAAAAGTGAGGTTTCAATTCATTCAGATTTAGCTTGAACTTTATCTGCCATTTTTTCTAAGCTTCTATATAAATAAAAAGGTATATCAAGAGATTCCTTACCAACAAAATGTAGCAGAAGCTTGAAGTGGTAAGAATAGACCTTATGATACCTCCCTTCACAAGTGAAGTATTTCTGAATGATAAGTAGTAGCTTTGAGAAATTATCTTTCATGTAGCTCCTTGGAATGGAATTTGTAAGGTCAACCTCACTATGTTCTGGCTTGATAAATTCTTTACATTCCTTCATGTTGAATTTGAAACCTTTGAACCATTGTTCTTCTCCTCTTGGAATTCATGTTGCTACTGCAATAGTCTCTGGTGTTATAGTGAGGTTCAACATTCCCACTTTTGTAGTTGTCCCATTTAAATTTAGGTCAAACTCTTTAGAAACCTGTACATGGCATCCTTGCAATCTTTGGAAAAACTGCAAACACCCTATTGTTTTGAAAATTTCTGAAGCTGTCAGGTCTTCATTTATCAGGTTCATGTCTGATGGCTCATATCTAAGACAGTGGCCGCCTTTGTTGGTCTTCCTCTTTGTAGATGTTGTATCTCAAGAAACAATCCCTTGGCTGTGATAAGGAATCTGTGCTCAAGACATTTTTAAATATATGTCACAAATTTAAGATATCAGACGGTCTTTGTTAAGCACCTTTGGAGATCAATTATTTATAACCCTCAATGATCTGATATAATGAAAGATTTCAAAATTCCATTATCTGTTGATATTACTTGAAATGGAAGGAAGAAAATGGAATGGAAACTTAAAATGATATGTTGGTAACATAATCTATCACTTTAAATTTCAGAAAGAACTTTATAGAGAGAAAATAGTTGGAGTGAAGGAGCGCACATTAAGGAATTTTAACTCAACTTACAAACTATAAAAAGAGACCCGTAGCTACATTACTTCACCTCATTCACAGAAGAATAAACATATGATGAAACTGGAAAAACACATCAACATCAACAGGTGCAAGAAACTTGATCTTCTTTCATTAACTTTTAGAAAATTTAGTACAAAATTTACAGTCCTCTAGAGGTCCAAAAATCAGAACCTTCTTCTTCATTTTTCGTATTTTTATCCTCTTCCCTATCAAATCAGTTTTGGAAATTGATTTCTAAAACCGTTAATAAACTGCTTCCAATAGTTTAATACATTTTATTCTTTTCTAGAATTTTTAATTGAATTTAAATATTATATATATAATACTTATTTTCCACTTTTACCAAAATAATTCCACCAATACATATGTAATTTCTCATAACATGATTTGGTTTTTTGGCCCCCCCAAAATGGAAATATAGGTGTAAATTAACTTTGGAAATAAAAGGAAATGTAGGCCCCGAGTTTCCCTCATGCATGCTATATGGAGGCAAGCTAGAAAATTGATAACAACGTGGCCTTTGACTAAATATTGAATTGGTTTATAAAACCGCTTGTAATTTTTCAAACCAGATACCATTCCCTGGAGGCACTTTGGCAGTTTCTTGAAGTAGTGAGGGGTGATGCTGTAATAAATTTGGTCCGTCGATCTCTTTGATGGCAATTATGAGAAACCGCTCTGCGGGACCACTCATTTTCATAAACCTTGGGTAGTTTGTGACACCGTAATTTCGTTGATGTGAAGGAACTACATTATGAACCGTTGAGTTGTTGAGTAGCAACGAGAATTTTTATTTATTACTCACTTGTTGACTTTTGCATGTGGAGATATTAATTGTGGACATACCTCATCGGCAACAGAAACAAAAAATGCTCCAAGAATTAAGCGTACTGTAGAAATGCAATGAGATCTATGACACTGTATTTTCCATTGTGAATCTTCACAAAACACTTTCAGACATATGGTTCGACGTCTGCTTCACTATAGAATGCAATATTAACTGCATCTTCCGTCAAACATATTCTCGTGTTGTAGCTAAATGTTCATATGCAATATTGAAAACGTAGTGTGAAACTTACATCCCTTGTGGGTTTCTCCCTTGACTTAGCACGTTATATGAGTGTCAACACTGGTTGTATGGAATATAGTGATCATAGTGTTGTAACCTGAAGCAGCAATAATAAAAAAATAACCAAAAGCGCATCCCTCTTGATCTCCAAATTCATTAGGCACTAGTAATTTGAAATTCAACTTATGGATCCTCAAACTCTTCTGTGGATGAAATTGTCAAACAGAAATCGAATTCCAGTAGAATGAGTCAAACCCAGTTTTGCAGGACGTTTAAGGAAAAATCGTCCTTTGAAGAATTAGTGAAATCTCTAAAACTACTTTGAATTTTTGGATAATTCTTGCGATTAAGTCAATTGGGGTCACTCTGCAAAAAACCCATGTCGCGGATTTCTTAAATTGTTCTCTGTTTGCCTGAAATTGAGCTCGAGATTCTTGTGTTGGGAATGTCTGCATTTTCTGAACTTCTACTTCTCATTCAGATCAACATACTTGCTCAACTCTTTTGAATTTTAAATTCATGTGAAAATATGATCTCCCATAGATCATTTATGATTACTCATAGCTCTTCTGTCTGGGAGACTCAAGAAATGGTGGAAGATGACTATCTGTCAAGAGATCAGACTCCAGAAATAACTGAGTTTGTTGCTTATGTGTTGCACCTATAACAACTATCTTCATTTTGATCTTGAGATGCTTCACCACTAGAATAAAAAATACGAGCAATCCCTGCTCATGATGCCTTCCTTCCTTAGCAAGTTTAACTGATGTTCACATTGTAAAATTTTCTCATGATTTCTCTCAAGTCTTCTTCATATTTTAAAATAAGCTCCCAAGAACCAATTCTCAAAACCAAGATTGGGGAAATTTGAGGCTTTGTACTTGTCAGCAATAGCCATTCTTGATGCATACTTTGATTCCTTATTTCTCACCACCTCCAGGATAGAATTATTTATAGCTAAGGAAGTTGTTGAGTGCCCTTCAGAAAGATTCATTTTAATAAATTCCATGAATAAGGTGTTTTCTTCATTGTTAAACCGAATGGACCAGTCTCCTCGAATGGATGCAACAAAAATCTTGGAGAGGATGTTGTGCTTGTTACAAATCTCCCTTATCTGAGAATTATGCCTTGCAACATATGATGCTGAATTCTCGTTGAGTTTGTAGTTATCTTCTTGAACATGTTGCAGCTCTTTTTGAATTTTAATAATTGTTTCTCAACAACCTGGAATTACTTAGAACCTCTCTTGTCCTTTCGCTCAGTTAAATTATGCTACAACAATAGCCATGGTATTTTTATGTCTTCTCTGCCTAGCTTGATCAGTGATGCCTACAAACTTTGACACATGAACCTATAGGACTATGTAAAATTATGTTTCTCTTTTTTTAGAGTGATAAGACCACTAATTGTGAATTAATTAATAATTAATTCACTTGATCTCTCACTAGTGTATCTTTAGTTACAACTAGCACAACTGAGTTTAACTCAATTAACTGAGTTAAAATACTTTACAACTTGCATAACTGCACTTCCAACTCTGTTACAAATTCGAATCACTCAGTTACAACTAAGTCAACCTGCATGTCCCACCAACCAACCACTTAACTTGAAATTCCTTTAGCTAACTGATTTTCCACTTCAGTTAACTATTTCCAAGTGCTCATTGAGAATAGAATATAGTTTATTGTCCAACTAATATTAAGGGATAATAATAGTAGACATGCATATATAAATAGACATGAAATCTATAAATAGAATTTTCACATACATCTGTAAATAGACATACACCTAAAAATAGCCTGAGCTCCATCTTAGTGTAGGTGATTCATTTTCACTAGGATCTTCTTGTTGATTCTCAACAGTGGGGATTATTTTGACTTAGCAGACACATTGAGAAGTTCAAAGGTAAAAATAATAATTTTCAAAGAAGATAATGACATGATCATTTAGGCACATGATAAACAAGCAAAAGCGAATGTAGAATCCCTCATAGTTTTTGAGAATCGCAGAGACAAGGACCACTTCGGATCAGCCATGGGTAGGAGGGCAGGACTAATGCGACATATGGAAGTAGATCACATGATGGGCACATGTCGAATAGGGATGACACGATAAGAGATGACATGATATTAGATACTCCAGATAAGATAGGTGATGGACATAGGTTCTATTCTAGTTCTAGTTTTGACAATCACTATGATTGTCATTGTTATCATCCTTACAGGAGGAGTGATAGGGGATATTTTCCATAAGAGTTCAAGAAAGCGAAGCCACTAGATTTGATGGATATTTGAAATGGAAGATGAAAAGGCATGGCTACTTGGGATGAGGAAATTATTTGAATTGCATGATTACACAAAGAACATGAAGGCCAAAATAAATATCTTTAGCCTCAAAGGGAAAGAAAAAATTTGGTGGGAAGTTGTGAAGTGGGTTAGAGACACTGGGACATAAGAGTTGAGTTGGCATGAATTCAAGAGAATTTTCATAAATAATTACGTTTTATAAAGGTACTACGATAACAAAGCTAAGGAATTTTATGAGCTAAGATGGGATTGATGACACATGAGGATTATACAACCAAGTTTCTGGAGTTATTGAGGTAGGTACCATATCTTAAGGATGAGAAGGAAAAAGTTCAGAGGTTTTTCAGTGGATTTCCATTAGAATTTATAAATCATATTGAGTATGATGAGCCTTGGTCACTTAAGGAAGTCATTGGGAAATTGAAGCACTGTTATGAGAATTCAAAGCATAATACATAATCTTAGCAAGGTTGGAAAGGAAAATGCAAAGCTAAAGGTATATGATAGACGAAAAGAACAAGACCCCAGGATCAAAAAGAGAAATAAAATGTTGTACCTTACAATAAGTTCAACGTAGTTAGACAGGGACATGGCTCAAAGTTGCC